>CM077254.1:17470027-17555027 GCA_039654775.1 Spinibarbus caldwelli
ATTGAATAATGTGCTTTTAGAGAGTTTGAATCCGAAGCAAGGTTAGGCTACACGACTTTGTACGACTTTGTTATTCTTAAAGTAATAATTCACCCAAAAATGAAAATTTGCTAAATAATGCACTGTAAGGTCTGTTTATTTCTTCATCTGAACAGATTTGGAGAACTTTAGTAACATCCCTTGCTCATCTTCTGCAGTGAATGGGTGGAGTCCATCAGTTAACAGCTTGTGAAATGAAAAGCCACATGTTTGTAATAAACAAATTCATCATTAAGACGTTTTCAACTTTAAACTGTTGCTTCCTGCGAACCCATTATCAGTAGACTTTGATGTGAGAGGACAGCACCCATTCACTGCAGAGAATCCATTGGTATCAAGTGATGTAATGCAAAATTTCTCCAATTATAGATAAACAAACTTATCTACATCTTGGGTGGCCTGAGAGTGAGTACATTTTCAGCAAATTTTCATTTCTGGGTGAACTATTATTTTAAAGTATTATTATTATTATTATTATTATTATTATTATTATCAGTTTAAGATAGTAGATTATTTATTTGGCCCTATCATTCATTTCCAACTTTAGATTCAAAAGTTGCAGATTAGCACTCTTCATGCATGTCGAAATTAATGCATGTGTGCTGCTCTTATAATTTCTGAATAGAATAACACAATAGAGCCAAAAAGAAAGAGAGGATGTTATTAAACACAGATACAGGGCAGCTGGTCTGTTATCACTGGTTCTGTTGAAAGCACTTCACATCCCAAGCAGATTGTGAGTGTTGATGTGACAGCTCTCAGTAGGGTCAATTGTGTGCTTGGAGTGGGCTGAAAACATGTAAGACGTTTATTGTATGAAGCCCCACTCGCAGATACTTATATTTTGTTTTGCAATTTAAACATTCATAATAAGCAAATCATGATTGTGCGTCACTGAGGTTTTAAATTGGTTCTTGTTAATTATTAAGTAGGGATGACAGGGGAGTGTTGTAACATGCAGTGAGTTGTAACACAATCTGTTTAACCATTCAGAAATGTGCTACATGGTGCCTTCTAGGGCTGCAGCTAACGATTATTGTAATTTTCGACTAATCTATCGATTATTTTTTCGATTGGTCAACTAATCTATCGATTATTTTTCAATTAATCTATTTATTATTTTCTGATCAGTTGATGAATTCTTTAGTTAAACTATCAATAATTAATAACAGTATTAATCTTTTAATATTTTATTCAAGCGTCTCATAATTAATACTTTACAAAAAATAAATAATAACAACAATAAAGAAAAAAAGAAAGAAGGAAAGAAAGAAAATAACAATAAATAAAGATAATAACAAGAAAAGAGAGAAAAAGAAATAACAATACAACAAATAATAAAAAATAAAAATGAAAGAAAGAAAATAAATAAAAAAATAAGAAAAGAGAGAAAAAGAAAAATAACAATAAATAATTAATAAAAAAGAAAAAGAGAGAAATAAAGAAAAAGAAAGAGAGAGAGAGAGAGAGAGAGAGAGAGAGAGAGAGAGAGAGAGAAAGAAATAAAGAATTACAGGGCAGTGATACAATACAATCAATAGAAATGCACATTATAGCTACATTCACAGTTACTGTTTGGGACTGACAGCAGTTGCTTATAGGTGAGATACTTGAAATGTTTTATTTATTCAGCAGATTAAAACATCTGCTTGAATACATATCTGTATGAATGAACAGCTGAAGTCACAACCGCATTCAGGACACTAGAGCGACAGAATCAAAAATGGCGTCATAACACCGGGAATTTTTATCAGTTGACAGCCCGTTTTTAAATAAATGAGGCTTGTCCTATCCATCACACAGTTAAAGAACTGACAATGACTTAAAATGCTTTGTTAGGGAGTGCAGAGAACGCGTTTGGTGTGTGCGTCTCAGAGCTCGCGCAATCGCGCCCACGGCACTGACGCCAGCTCCAGTGGATCTTAAGATGAACGCGAATCATTTCTCTGTCTCTGTCTCTGTGGGTGAATTAAACCCGTCATGATTATATAGGCAACTCGATGTTCCGTGGTGTTCCGTTCATTCAGCGCAGCTTTGAATGTGGTTGTGAATCCTGACAATGAAAAGGCGTCAGTTCGGCTATATACATGCGGTTCTGACGGTCATATAATAATAGAATGCTCTATGAACGCTCTATGAAGTGATGTTGCCATACTAGCCTTTACCTTCTGCTCTAGAGTCTTGTTTATGTTAAACATGGCAGAAAAACAGTCTTAAGCAGGGATAACTGCAGACTCGCACAATGGGCGTGGCTAAAGGTGCGACGCGTCGACGCATTCCATGCTAATCGACGTATTTTTATAATCGACGTAATCGATGACGTCGACGAATCGCTGCAGCACTAGTGCCTTCACTATCATATGTGACTAGCGCCCTCCCAAAATAATAGTAGGCCTATAAGTTGCAAAGTTGTATAAGTTGTAAATTTCTGCAACTATATACTACTATAGATAGATAGATAGATAGATACTATATTCATATTACAATACTACAATTGCCATGTTGTCATGTGACCTACCAGTGTCACTTCACTGCCGTTCATAACTCCTCTTCTGTGGCTTCAGTAAAATGACCACGAATGTGCACTTCAGAATCTCAGTGTTAGTAGTAGGTCATTGGGGTACTTTTCACCTATGAATTCTGACATTTTTTTTACATTCTGTTTTCACGTGTTGTATAGTATGGAGGTAGGCATATTCTAATGCAGCGTCTGTGTAGAACTATAGCAACCCCCCTGTTTTTTGTCTGTGCTGAATTAAATATTTTCTATATTATGTGTTTATCATTTTGAATTAAAATTCTTGGTGGGTAGAATAATTATTTTGAGCAAGTCAGTTCTTGATTACCACAATAAATTCATGCACAAAATTTAAAATGTGAGTGTGCTAGGTTTTAACAATGCAATTTGACACTAATTTACAGTTTATGAATAAGTACTAGATTCCAGACAAAAACAGACAAGTATAGGAATATTATATTAAAGTTTGATACATATCAGCACACATAATTACACATTTAAACAAAATGTTAAAAAATAATTTAACAAAATGCACTTCCTGGTCTCTGTACTTTCAAGGGTTAGTTCATGTGAAAATTCTGTTATAAATTACTCACCCTCATGTTGTTCCAAACCCATAAGACCTTCATTCATCTTCGGGACACAAATTAAGATATTTTTGATGAAATCCGAGAGCTTTCTGACCCTCCGTAGACAGCAATACAACTACCATGTTCAAGGCCCAGAAAGGTAGTAAGGACATTGTTAAAATAATCCATGTGACATCGGTGGTTCAACATTAATTTTATGAAGCTTTGAGAATACTTTTTATGCGTTGAACTTCCAGCCTTGTAAGCATATAATAATTATGACAACATAAAGCACTGACAAATAAGCCTGGTGTAAACATTAATATGAAAGTCAGTAGCAAATCACACAAACTAAAGTAGATTGCAGAAATATAAAAACAATTATGTTGCTTTACCACACTCAGTATTTAGGTAATTCAAAGTCACTGTAATGAACAAATATGTAAACATGTGGATTGGACCTTTTAAACAATGTCTGTTAACTTTAGACAGACTTTAAATAAATAAATAAGAATATATACTGTATATTACCTTATTATATAGCCTATCTTAAGGTCGAAGTCTTCAGTAATGAAATGCACCGTAACACTGTCACTGCTTGAGTAATTTCCATGTGCTGTTTTGAAGTATGTTTATATACACTTTCAAACATTTCCACATGTAGCGTGCCACGATTGCCAGGTTTTCACAACAAAACCCGCCAATTGCTACTCAAAACTAGTCCAATCTCGTTTCGAGGGGGGTCCACCGGTAAAAATCGCATCCTGGGAGGTAAAATACACGTTTTTTGGAGGGGTTCCCCTGGTAAGATTCGCATTCCAGGGGCTAAATATCACGTCTTTAGAGTCGCTTCAACCAGCGGACACAAAAACAACCCGCGGCAAACTGTGGACTTGGCAACATAGCGTGCCAACTTGATGCTTCCTCTGAAGACTGCTTAGATGAGTTTGACTAGAAGCAGCGCTGCTTAGAACGATCGGTGTATGAAATCGAAGTACCGCGAGAGCTATAAGATAGCGGACGTCTCCTTATGCTTTCTCTCGCTGTACTTTGATGTCATACACCGATCGGTTTTCAAGTCAAACACAACTCTTTACTCTCACGTGTCATGTGACAGAGTGTAATCGCAGCCTCTGTGGTAGAAAAATCTTGTTTTTTCATATCGCGATATTATCGCAAATGCAATTAATCGTTCAGCCCTACAGGAAAGAGAAGAAATGGTTGAATTAAGTCATTGTTTTTGTTTTCTTTGCGCACAAAAAGTCTTCTCGTAGCTTCGTAAAATTATGATTGAACCACTGATGTCACATGGACTCTTTTAATGATGTCCTTACTACATTTCTGGGCTGGTACTTGCGTTGCTGTCTATGGAGGGTCGGAAAGCTCTCGGATTTCATCAAAAATATCTTTGTTTCCAAAGATTAACAATTTTCTTATATTGGTGCCCGAGCACCAATGGTGCGTATTTTCATTTTTAGGTGAACTAACCGTTTAAGATGTCTCACTGGGGTATTTCGTGTTATGGTTCAGTTTGCATGAATTTGGTTAATTTCAGCAGAGATGCAATATTGTTTTATATTGTATCATGATTGAGGTGTTTGTGTTGGCAAAGCTCATGTGTCCAGTTTCCATCTTTGGCATTTATGTTTCAGCATTTTTTGCATTTATGGCTGTGGTAAAGGGGTAGCTTAACCAAACATGAAATTTCTGTCATCATTTACTCACTCTCATTCCAAACCTGTGGAAAATAAGAAAGGAAAATGAAAAAGAGTAACTGATAACAAAATATTTTACACATTTACTCATCTCTTTAACACTGTAAAGCTATCTGTATCATATTTGATATGCAATTTTCTAATGCCTCTAAATTGTCAATATAGTTTATAGTTTATAAATAGAGTATAGTAGATAGTTTATAGTATATATAAATTATAGTATATAGGCCTTTAATATAATTCTTAAAACTTCTCCCTTCAGGTTATGATACATTTGTCTTTTTGCTGTTAAAGCTTTACTGATTTTTATAAAGTAAATATAAGAATAAATTATATTGTTAATAATATTTTAAGACAAACTCTTATTGGATTGAATCAGCATTGGTTTGCTTGATTATCCATGACTTTTTTTAGAAAAATCATGTGAAAATATGAGAATGAAAAATGATCATTTGAGGAACGTTTATTTGTTTATCTATCAGTCACAGTTGTATTGTATTGCATTGTTTTTTACTCTTCAGGCATGAGCGCCATGTTTTCCCTATATAATACTGTATGAGCTGTAAAAGCCAGATGTATCAGATATGATAATCATATTTTGTCTAAAGGTTCCATTTAAAAAAAAAAAAAAAAAATCATATGTCAGGCTTTATAGGGTTAACAAGTCATTATTTCTCACAATTAAAATGCTTTAATTCTCTTTAAATGATTGAATAAAGGATTTGATGGAATGTGACTCCAATTACAACACTGTTAATTCTCGCCAAGTATGCTGCAAGTCAATGAAACATTGTCTCTCTCTACTCAACCAATAGTGTTATTGTTAAAGAGGAAATGAATGCCTAGTATCCTTTGTCCTGAGACCTTGGATGTGATTGGGGGTCTCTTGATGTCATCAGCTGAGCTTTGCCATCCGATTGGTCGCTCGGGTTCATCAGAGGTGTCAACAGTATATAGATTTGCCATCTGGTCACGGTGACATCCCCTCACGATATTCTGCTCTCATCATGTGACTCAAGAGAAGAACATTGGGGAATACAGGAGAGGGTGTCCCTTTGTTTGGGGCTGGTGTGTGGACACTGGCACAGAATGGCGTTTGATGGGCCGACCTGAAACGATACGCCCTGTTTGGACCACTGTTACTCTCTTCCATTGTTGCAGACATGCCAACATGTGGAGGCTTCCCTCATCTGCCGAGCGCCTGACTGACCCAACACTGCCTTAGTGTTCTCCTCGACACTCAGAGTCAAACAATAACTTCCTAACAGCGAAACATGCCCCTACTCACCGGAAATGGTAGCTGTGTGAAGAAAGTGTACAAAGTGAAAACAAATACGGTCACAGCCTTTGAACCTAGTGAACTGAAGTAAAATAAGGCAGATTCTTATTGAAGATGGAGCCTTTTTTCAGTAAGCAGGATATAATTACTCTAACTTGATTGTTCTAGATATTAATTATGGGACTTACAGAGTGAGTACTTTTTACTTGCTATCACTCTCTCAATGCGTCTAGCCAACAGACACAAAAGTGAATGTCGGCATTAAATAATAAACTGTCAACTAAGGAAATTTTTTTGAAACAAAACATTTTCACATAAAAATTTAAAATTCAGAAAAATTAGATACAATGATGACAAAAAAGTCACTCTACACACTTTCTGATTGCAAAATGTTAGTAATTTAGTCATTTTTAATTATTTTTTAATTTTTTTTTTTAACTAATGATTAATGGTTTTTCTTTTATCGTTCTTTTTTTCTTTGTTACCTTATATGGCTAAATTTTGTTAATAAGGACAATTAGTTTGGCTGTACTGCTCAGTAAACCAACATGAAAAATGATGGCGATAAGAATATGGATCTTAGATCTTATCATGTTAGGGTCAGCTACCCATAATGCAACGGCGATCTTGTCATGTTAGGGTCATCTACCCAAAATGCAAGGTGTGAATGATTTTCAGTTTCTTTCTTTCTGTTGTTTTGACTGATTTATCAACTTCAGTGCAATCAGGCAGCAACTAATCTCTACATTTCTTATGGCCTCACATGCTCTCATTCTTCATGCCATCATTTTATACAATCTGGATTAATGTGACAGCTTGCCACCACATCACTTCTTTCTTCCCTCTTTTTTTCTGACATTTATTTATTTATTTACAGCTTAGTAAAGTAATGAGATCTCTCATGTTAGTCACACTTTTTAATCTGTCCCTTCTCGCTGGATAAGGCTTTATTCTTCACACAAGGCTTTCATCCAAAACCTTGTAACTTTAAAAAGCCTAGTATCTCACCATTTACACCTGCAGTAACTTTTAATGGATAAGAAGAGTGTGAAATAAGACATGATTGGCTAGTGAAGACAAAGAGCTAAATTTCACAGTATTTTACTTAATTCGATTTTAGAATATCATCTGTTGTTAATGGCTCTGTACCAACACCTAGTGAGCTGCTTTGCTGTGTACTATGTACAAAGACAGCTACCTTCAAAGGCAGCATCCCAAAATGAACTGGAACCTCAGTAACTGATTTGAAACTTTATTCATAAAAGACAGAATTTAAACAGATGACCAGGTCTACTACATCTTGTTTTCCTGTCACATGTGTCCGCTGTGTGAATCAAGCCATTTTAGGCCTACTATTTGTAAGTGGTGTGGTTTTTATCCAGTGCTTGGTTTGTGCATGTGTGATGTTAACTCCAATACCTGTGGCGATCTCAGTGTGGGAACCTGAGCAGCCCCGACAGGATGTGGAGCACAGCCCTATAAATAAATCACATTTGCAATGAGTCACTCTCCACGCTGCCTCCGGGGAAAGAGACACAGAAAGCGTTGGGGGTGGAAAGAGGGAGTGAAGGAGAGTTGGGGAGGAAAAAGCGGCGAGGTGAAGCTCATCATATATGATAGCCAATGCCTGATGCCTGTGACGTCTCCAACCCCTCCACTGTGGCAGCCGACATGAAAAAAACTCTTCACCAGGATCTGACAGATTCATTCTGAGCCTGAAGCTTCTTTTCGAGATGAGAGCGAGAGAGTTTGCTTGGGATGAAAGAGATCTGCTAAATCTCCCTGCTGCACTGGAAGCATGTGACGTACTTCCATGTGACAATGGTCCCGTCTTGAGATGCACCTGCATGCATGATTTGTTATTCTACATTTGCATCATTTAACAAAAGAAAGGCATGTATTGTTCTTTTTTTTGTTTTGTTTTTGTTTTAAATACACTACCTTTTGAAATTTGGGGTCAGTCACTTTTTTATGCTGTTCTTTTGAACATGAAAAAAGTGAAAAAAAAAAAAATTATTACAGTTTTCACAAAAATATTAAGCAGCGTAACCATTTTCGACATTAATAAGAAGAAATGTTTCTTGGGCAGCAAATCAGCATATTAGAATGATTTCTGAAGGATCATGTGACACTGAAGATTGGAGTAATGATGCTGAAAATTCAGTTTTGCCATCACAGGAGTAAATTACATTTTAAAATTTATTCATTTTCACAATATTACTCTGCTTTTCATCAAATAAATGCAGTCTTGGTGAGCATAGAGACTTCTTTTGTTAAAAAAGTCTTACTGAGTCCAAATTTTTGAACGACAGTGAAGATTTTCATGTAATTTGTCAGATTAGGAGAGGGACGAAGGGTTGATAGTTGATGTCTAAATTGGTGTTTGGAATTAATCTCCATCAGACTGATCTAATTAATCACAGAGTCCTCAAATCCTATCCGGATAAAGGGAAAAAGAGGAGTGAGGTGCAGTACATATGAAGACAAGCACTGATGATGCATGATGCAGTTTTGCATTCCATTTGACATCCAGCATCATCTCGTGTAGATTGGCATACACTTGTAGACTTCTTGAGGGCCAACTCGAGTCTTTGTGGAAGCCGCTATTAACTATAGCTGCTCAATATTTGAAAGAACGGACATTGCAATATTTCGTTTCTACACCAAGAATGATCATCCACACCAATGTATGACAACGTTCTGTCTTTTATAATTGCGTGCTGCAGTTTTGAAGCCACTTTAAATCCTCCAGCTCTTTAAAGCAGGATGGATTCTGATTGACTCTCAGTGTTTTTATTGTTCATCAGCTGAAAAAAATTGTTCTGAAAGTGAACCCGATATTGTTCTTCTGTATTAGTTATTGTTTTGGTGTGAACGCCACTATTCTCATAGAATCTGAGTGATTATTACAATTTAATAGTTATCATTATCGTTACAGGTATTAATGATATTGTGAACAGGTCTTTAAAAAAATTAATGGTTTTTCACCATTCAATATGGTTGTGAAATAATACAATTATTTTATGTATTGTGATCATTAAATTAAATTTATTGCAGTAAATGTATTATGCAATAATACTACTGTACTGTAAATAAAAAAGTAGTATTTAATAATATAATTTTATTTTATAATATACTGTAAAATCATATTTCTGTCAAATTCATTTTTCGTTTTCAGTTGTTAAAATGTTAAGGTTTTAATTTTGTCTGTTTTTCAGCATCTCAGCCTTCGCTATAAAACTATCGCATTAATGATATTGATTTTATTTCTATATATCGTACAGCTCTATTATGAACTAATTATATTATGCTTAAAATTAAGCAGAATTTCTCAAAAGAACAATGTCTCCATTAGCAATATTGAACACCTAATATAGACACTGAATTGTCAACTGAATTTTCCAGTGGAATACAAGGTTTTTATCATGGCAGGCAGAAAATATATTTTCATCCTTGACGCGTTTGTTTATGTGTTGTTTATGTATCCGTCCCCTGCACAGATGACTGTTATCCACACACTTCAGCATTAGCCTGGACAGAACATCTGCTCTTCACATCACAGGATAAATGGTGTGATGCTAGCGCTATACATCTCTGCTTGTCACATGACTGAGTGTGAATGTTCTATGCTATTTTTGACAGCAAATGGAGACTCTGGATGTTTATCCTGCAGTCAGGCGGGCATGTGATCCAGTTTTAATCCAGTTTAGCCCCTGTGTGACGGCTTTGAAAAATCCAACAGATTCTGCACTTGTGTGAATGTGTGTGTTGGATTGTGTTTTTGAAGTATGACTCATTAAAACATCGCTGTATTAGCTACAATTCTTCTAAAATAGGAGAGAAATGTCATTGTCAATGTCTTAGTCTGTTTAATCTCCTCCGTTTCTTCTGTGGAAGGAAGTTGTATTATTATACCAACCTACAGATATTAAAGGAATAATTCACTCTGAATTTAAATTCTGTCATCATTTACTCACTCTCATGTCTGAACCCATACGAGAGTATTTCTTCAGTGGAATAAGGCAGCATGTTTGCTACTCTTTTCCACAGAATGTGAAGTGAATTGAGGTCATCAAGCTCCAAGAATCTCAAAAATATGTGCTTTATATGCACTTCGACTGCACCTCTCATTAACTCTTCCGTATATGGACGTATTAATGAGGTTATTTTTTTATGATGCTTTTTGTCATTTTTGGGCCTCGACAATATTAGTTCCTATTCATTATATGGAAAACTTCAGCTCGGACATCCTTCAAAATTACTACTTTTGTGTTTTCCTGTTGAAGAAAGTCATTCAGGTTTAAAATGAGAGTGAGTAAATGATGACAGAATTTTCATTTTTGGCATCAAACCCTAGGCTAGGCTCATGTTTTTGTTTATTTTTTAATAATTATATATGTATTTTTATTTCTTATTTATTTTTATATTATATTTCTTGTTATGAAATAATATATAATATACACTACCATTTTTAATGTTTTTAAAAAATTCTCTTCTGCTCACCAAGCCTGCATTTATTTGATCCAAAGAACAGCAAAAACAGTAATTTTTTAAAAATGTTTTTAGTATTTAAAATAACTGTTTTCTATTTGAATATATTTTAAAATGTAATTTATTCCTGTGATTTCAAAGCTAAATTTTTAGCATCATTACTCCAGTCACTTGATTCTTCAGAAATCATTCTAATATTCTGATTTGCTGCTCAAAAATATTTATTATTATTATTATTATTATTATTATTATGTTGAAAACAGCTGAGTAGATTTTTTTTTCTATTTCAGAACAGCATTTATCTGAAATAGAAAACTTGGTTTGAAAATTTGTGTGCTTTTTGTTTTGCTTATAGAAAATCTTACTGGCTTTCTGCAAGGGAAGAGCCCCTTCAATTTCCCCAGCACATTAAACTAAAACAAGTCTCCAATAATGTTTTAGTAATAACCTGATTCATTTTTCTTGGAATAGGGTGAATATG
Source organism: Spinibarbus caldwelli (assembly GCA_039654775.1). Taxonomy (NCBI): domain Eukaryota; kingdom Metazoa; phylum Chordata; class Actinopteri; order Cypriniformes; family Cyprinidae; genus Spinibarbus; species Spinibarbus caldwelli. The sequence goes on from CM077254.1 coordinate 17,481,120, forward strand.
TCAGAATACAGTTAATCTGAGATTATAATCCAGATGGTAGGGTGGAGAGAGGGCTGTTCACAGCAGTTCCAAATCCTTCATCAGTTAATTAAAGACCTGGGGCTTTTGACTGAGCAATTAGCCTGGATATTACAGTGCAGGTTTAATGAAGTGAATAGCAGAGGTGTGTGAGTATATGCCAGATACACGCAGCTGGTATGTCTGTAAGTAATCACACAGCAGGGATCATTGAAAAGAGCGGGACACCAAACCACGTACACAGCTCACCCACATCTGAAAGCTGAGGGCGAACATTCCAGAGCTGTGTAAACCTCTGGGCCGAGTGACGTCCTAATGCAGCTCTCTCCACGTCACTGATGCCGTGGAGTTGCATCAGCTGTCTTACTGGTCTCGCTGTGTTAAGGGGGTGCTATATTTTTCTGTCTACATCTCTTTTTTCTCATCTTTCTTTCAATCTCACTTCATCTCATTTTGTCTTTCAGCTCACTTTTGTAAATATGATTCTGTGGTTTTTGGAGACAAAGAGATGATTACTCTTACCATGTTTGGGTTATCTCAGGACTGTTTCACCCTAGAAAATCATGCTGTGCCCGCATTAAACACTGTCCTCACGTCCCCAGGAGAGATGTACTGCCTGTGTTAGTAGTATTAAAGGGGTCATATGACGTTGCTAAAAAGAACATTATTTTGTGTATTTGGTGTAATGCAATGTGTTTATGCAGTTTAAGGTTCAAAAAACACATTATTTTCCACATACTGTACATTATTGTTGCTCCTCTATGCCCCGCCTTTCTGAAACTGATTTTTACAAAGCTCATCTTTCTGAGAAGTGAGGCATGCTCTGATTGGCCAGCTATCCAGTGCGTTGTGATTGGCCGAATACTTTAAGCGTGAGAAGGAAATGTTACGCTCCTTACCGTATTGTGATGCCGTGTCCCGGCGCGACGACACAAAAACAATAAAACCCATTATAAACGAGGCATTTGTTGCATCCAGTGGAGACATAATTACTGATTATAATGATTTATACTGTCTTTTTACGCGTCGCGTTGCATCGTGCCATGTTAACGTTACCATGTCTGCATTTGTGATTTGAGAAACGACAAACAACAAGTACTACCCTACACAGCTCAAAACTCGCGTTTGAATAGTCAGTGGCAAATTCTTTAAATAAGAAAACTTACTTACAGGCTGTGAGTCAGAAGCATCAGACTGTCCTTGTAAAGTTGGAATTGCCCCACTTTATAGAAACAGCCTTTGTGCTCAGCTGGCAGGCTACGCTTCCAGGTTCAGGAAATAGTCCTCTGTTAAAATACGCTGCACACACTCTAATATTTGGGTTGAACTGTTCTGGAACAGTGTTGTAAATACAATTTAACCACTGATTTCTAGTTGTGTCCTCTTTTGGAAGCTTTTCACAATGAAACACATCGTCTCCAGGACATGGCGCCGGCGGCTGCAACAATACTACAGCGAGAATAAAAATCACACCCCCTTTCTTTGCGTATACATTTAGGCAGTGTTATGCAAATCTCCCCACACCGTGACGTAGACATGTGGGGGCGTGTTTGAATGAGCTGTTTTAGGGGGGCGTGGTCGAGTCTTAACTTTTATAAAGAATATCTCTTTGGTTTTGAGACTTTAGTCTTTGCAACTTCAGGGATCTTATCTATGCACAAACAGCTTGTAACACTCCAAAGAGAAAGCATCATATGACCCCTTTAAACTTACAGTAGGTGCTAGGGCTGGGCGATATGTATAAAAAATTGAGATCTCGATATTGTAAAAATTTTTACGATGTTCAGTATATATCTCAATATGTTTCCTTTTGCCCCCATTAAAAAAAAAAAAACAACAAAAACAATTTAGATAGAACAGCTATTGTTACAAAATACAAAATGTTTAGTGTAAATTTAAGCAGTTAAAAACTGCTTAAAGGGTGTCCCTTTTTATTTTTTTATTTATTTTTAATTTTTTTACGAGTTTTTAGCTAAGAACACAAGTCTGTCAACTGTCTCTGGTTTAAGAGAAGCGCTGTGGCATGAAACTATATTCCCACTCCCACAAAAAACCCTCTCAGATGGGGAGCTAGTTGCTGGAACACAGGTATTTCTTAGCTAATTTTGCAAATTTGGGGAAATGTGCCTCATGGATGCTCCACCACCATGAGCACAAATCAATAGAATGTGGACTCATACATGGTTTGTTTTAACTCATCTAATGTACTGATTCATTATAGGCTTTTTATATATATATATATATATAAAGTAATACCAAAGGCTTATGCACTCTCTCTGTCTATATTATAAAAACTGGTAAAACAAATGAAAAATATTACAACAGTGAAATTCCTAATAGTAATTCCAAATTGCAATAGCCTATGTTTCTCTTTTCAAACAACAGCGGTTGAGTAAGTGCATTTATTCAGCAATCACAATCGCAAACAATACAGTTGAGATCTCATGACAGAACACAGACTGGCTGAATGATACTTTCATTTAGATCGCTAAACTCCTGCTTGTTTTGTCTCCTTTTTTTTTGAGAAAAATACAAAAAATTTACCAAGAGAGTTCTTGGTAAAGTTTAAAATTTTTTGGAATTCAATTTAGTCTCATATTTTTTCATCAACGAAATTGCATGTTGATATAGTCATAGTTTTCGTTTATTGACCTTATTGTCGTCTTGTCTTCGTTTCGTCTTTGTCATGGGAAAAAAGCTCGTCAACGAACATTTTTGTCATATTTTTTTATTAACAAAATTAACACTAGTCTCCATTTTGCTAATGTGTAAAAAAAAAAGACCCTCCCCCACCTCATGTCTCTTTCGCGGTAATACATAAGGGGACTTAATATTGGACATTCGGCGCATTCTTTTGGGAAAGTATGCTTGAATTTGAAATATTTGATATTCACAATATTTTAAAATTTTGCATCATCAAAATTATTGCGATATTATCTCTAATATTCGATATATCGCCCAGGCCTAGTAGGTGCACAACTTACTTTTCTAATAAAAAAAATAGTGATAAAAAAAAAAAACATTTTTTTTTAAAGAAGTTATACTTTTATTCAGCAAGGACTTGATCAAAAGTGGCAGTAAAGAAATGTGTGATGTTCAAAAGATTTCAAATGTTTTTAATTTTTTTTTTTTATTTCTTTCTATTCATCAAGGAATCTTGGTAAAAAAAAAATCATATTTTCCACAAAAATATTAAACAGCACAACAGTTTTCAGCATTGATACTAACAATGAATATTTTTTGAGCAACAAATCAGCATATTATAATGATTTCTAATGATTCGTCGCACTGAAGAGTAACTGGAATAAGGAATAAATTGCATTTGAAAATATATTAAAATAGGAAACAGTTCTTTTAAATTGAAATAATTATTTCACTGCTTTACTGTATTTTTAAAGAAATAAATGGTCAGGTCAGCATGAGTGTCTAAGATTGAATACTCTATCAGAGCCATATCTAAAGACCAGAATATCATAGAGACTTGTGGGTAGGCTTTTTTGACATGGGCTAGTAAGCAACCACCTATATCAACTGTCCAGAACAGAGCGACTGCATAGCAACATCCTGGCAACCACCCACAATAATCTTACATTTTCTTCTTATAATATAAAATTTTAATCCCTCTTGCTCTTAATCTCTTTCTTTCCACCTCTTGCTCTAATCCATTCCTAGTCGCACTCAAATTTTAGCTGCTGCTGAATCCCGTGACATAGAGGGATGAACCAATCTTAATAACAGTAATTTATGGACATTTAGGCTGTTTTTAATGAACATTGATGTGTTGCTGCAGCACTTCTAATAAGTGCTTTTCACAGACACAGAGCTAAATCAGCTCCTGACAACACCACATCACGTCACGACAAATGCAGCACTCATGCTTTTTTGCATGTGACTGTTCGAAGTCACGCAGACATAATGAGTACAGATGAGCGTGTCCCAGCCTCTTTTTGAGACGTGGGACATTGTTACGTCAGCAGGGAGGTGATGTTATTACTCTTTGGAAGTGTGCGTCTGTACTAGCGAGTTTAGTCTCAATGCACAATTGAAAGCAGGCTGCCTGGAGTATTTAATCCATGAATAAACTTCTCATTATTCAAGAAACTTAAGCTATGACCCAGTTGGCAAAGCTGTTTCTTCCCCGGTGTGTTTAGGAGCTGCCAGACATCGGAGAAAACAAATTCTGTTTGTGTTTTTCAGGCCCGGTTGAAAGTCGTCACATGTTCTGGCGCAGAGCGAACGCAGCTCCTATTATGTGTTTGAATATGCGACAATGGGACCTGTTGCGGTTAACTCAATTGACTCCGCCCAAAGCCTTGAAATCCTCCGGCCAATCACGTGTAACCATCTATTTGGTACGGTCAGACCAGTGTCTGTCTGATTAGCGCAGTGCATGAAGGACAGGCTGGTTTTTCCTTTCAGCATCTTGGCACAGACCTCTGCCCCCATCATAGGTACGCTTCCCATTTCATGAGACATTCCCAAATTTAAGGTTCAGCGTTTTTTTGAATTAGGGAGCCCGATGAATTACCTTTTCAGCCCTTCGAGTGCCCTGGCGAGTTTGAGCCGAGGAGGCCCCACTGGTATAATGACGCTTGGCACAATCACCCTTCTGTTCCTCCAACCCTGTTCCCAGGAAACCACACAGCATGCACAATTGCGTACCGTGCTTTGCTGCCCAACCACATTGCTCTTGGCGTGGCTGTGCAGCAAGCCGAGTAACGTGGCATCTCGCTGGATGAACCAGAGTTTATCTTCCCAGAGTTCACACGATTCGTTTCTGCTAGATTATTAATTCACGTTTGCGAGGCGTAGCGGAGAAAAGCGAGGGGGCAGATGGAAAAAAAGGGGGAACTTGAGGTTATGCCAGCCCAGAGTTTCAAGCATGAAGAGAGCATGTCTGTTATGTTAAGCTTCTCCTAATTAAAAGCAAAGGAATGGGAAGAAAGCTGTAAAAAAAGCGAGATGAATGGACAAAAAGGGCCAGAACTGGTTCAGAGCTGGTCATAGCTGGCTCTGCTGGCTTTCATGGGCTTCCTCAATGGGCCCGCTGGTTTGGAGTGTAGGTTCCCGCCCCTCTTCTTCCCCCCTACTTCTGTTTATGCTTTGTAGCTAATGTGATACTAGGGCACCGTCCTTTCAGACCAGGATTGGGAATACCAGGGGGCCATGTCAGCTTGTGCTTTCAGGACTCAGCACTCCAACAGGTCCATCATAAACAGCCACAGGGAGTCAGGCACCAATGAAGGCAGGAAGAGACCACAAAAACAGCTATAGAGACATCAGGAGCCATATAGTGAAAGGAGGAAAGTGAGAACAACGCCTCTCAGTAGAGTCAGGAAAGTGACGACTTATTCAGTTGTATGGTATCGGTGCAGAAGGTTACTGGTTGTTTTGCAAAGTTCATTTGGCAGTGGCAGAGGTTTGATGGAGCTGTTTTGTCATGCAAGAAGTAAGAAACACATGAGAGAAATACAGAGAAACCTGTCTGTCTAATAAGGCCTGTAAAGGCCTATATATACAACCCGAATTCTGGAAATGTTGGGAGTGGGACCTTTTTTAAATTTGAATAAAATGAAAACTAAAAGAATTTCAAATCACATGAGCCAATATTTTATTCAAAATAGAACATAGATAAGATAAATGTTTAAACTGAGAAATTTTACAATTTTATGCACAAAATGAGCTCATTTCAAATTTGATGCCTGCTACAGGTCTCAAAATAGTTGGGACAAGGGCATCTCCTCTTCTTTTCAAAACAGTTTGAAGACGTCTGGGCATCGAGGTTATGAGTTTCTGGAGTTTTGGTGTTGGAATCTGGTCCCATTCTTTCCTGATATAGGTTTCCAGCTGCTGAAGAGTTCGTGGTCGTCTTTGACGTATTTTTCATTTAATGATGCGCCAAATTTCTATAGGTGAAAGATCTGGACTGCAGGCAGGCCAATTCAGCACCTGGACTCTTCTACTACAAAGCCATTCTGTTGTAATAGCTGCAGTATGTGGTTTTGCATTGTCCTGCTGAAATACACAAGGCCTTCCCTGAAATAGATGTCGTCTGGAGGGGAGCATATGTTGCTCTAAAACCTTTATGTACCTTACAGCAGGGGTGTCAAACTCATTTTCACTGAGGGCCACTTCAACATTATGGCTGCCATCAAAGGGCCGCTTGTAACTGTATGACTGTACAAACTTTACCACTCCTTAACATATTGTTAAATAACTGTCTCTTTATTTTATTATAGCTACTTATTTAAGTTACAAATATTGTATATGTATTTGCATAGATGTAAATATATATGTTATTACTCTGTGTTATTTTAACATTAATCCTTTTTTTCAGGTCAAGAAATCCACATTACTCCATAAATCAAAGTAAATAACAAAGACAAATATCATCAAACACTTTTTTGTTACATTTATGGTACCACAAATAATTGTGCGCTACTAAAAATGTGTGACAGATATGGCATTTAAAAAAACAAATGAGCCCGGTCTCATGAAAATGCGTATCAATAGCATGATTTTCTGTTTCTTTTTGGCGTGCGATTTATACACAGAAATGGACTTTGGCGTGCATATGATACGCACGTGTTTGGCGTACATATGATACGCAATCAATGCTTAAAGTAGAAAAAAGAAGTGGCCATACTCAACCCCACTCCCCCACCCAAAAATAAATAAATAAATACAAACTAAATTACTAAAAAAGTACTTTTTAATTTTCATAATTCGCAATGAATGTATATAGTGCCACAATAATAATAAAAAAAAATATTAATAATCGTTTGCAATTCAATTAACATTTATTTGTATAGCGCTTTTCATGATACACTGTTGCAAAGCAGCTTCACAGAAAATGAACATTTCTACATTCTACATTTTACCGGACAATGCGGGACACGTGCGAGACAGATAGGTACATTTATACTGTTAAGCTATGTAAATACTGATTTACATTTGTTGGCATATGCACCAATTTATGTTTCTGCCGGTGGATGCCCACACTCCAGGTTGCGCTTTATGGCAGCATTAAACTCAGGAGAGAAGATAATTTTTTGAGCGCACACATGTAATGTCTGACCGATAAAGAGCGAGTCCGTTTTCTGTGAGAGTGAACGAGAATCCACTTGCGAGCGGAGAGATTTGCGCTCGCGCATTTGATGCGCTCTTATAGGCTATAATGCGCTCTGGACATTTGTCATTAAAATAACTCCATAGAAAAAGGAGAAGAAAGTCATGTCTGAAAGCTTCCATCGATTTTTTTAATTCGTTAAATGAATGGAGAATATCGTGTTTTTCCGTCGGTCTTGCTCGAGCACTTGATGAGGTCCGCTTTATTCCTTTGAGCCGTCCCCACACCCCTAATCCTAACCATTGCGTATCATATGCACACCAAAGTCAATTTCTGTATATAAATAGAACGCCAAACAGAAACAGAAACTTGTGGTATTGATACAAACTTTCATAATTTATGATATAAAGCTGCGTAGATTTTTTGTTATTTTAAGACAATCAAATGCTCTCGCGGGCCACATAAAATGATGTGGCAGGCCGGAATAGGCCCGCGGGCCTTGAGTTTGACACATGTGCCTTACAGCATTCATAGTGCCTTCCAAAACATGCAAGCTGCCCATACTGTATGCACTTATGCACCCCCATACCATCAGAGATGCTGGCTTTTGAACTGAACGCTGATGACACACTGGAAGGTCTTCCTCCTCTTTAGCCCGGAGGACATGGCGTCCCTGATTTCCAACAAGAATGTCAAATTTGGACTCGTCTGACTATAGAACACTTTTCCACTTTGAAACAGTTCATTTTAAATGTCTTTCTACTGCACTTGAGTCTCAAGATGACATGTGTGACACTGGAGCACAAAAGCAGTCATAAGTATATATATATATATATAGGCCTTAATTTTTGGTTTAAAAAATAACACTTATTACAGCTATATAAATGTATTAGATTTTTTACATTTATTATTATTATTATTATTATTATTATTTTATTTTAACACCAAGTCACACCAGATGCCAGGTTTCAAAAAGTGTTTGTTGCAAATCCATTTGTCCTTTGTGCTAGAAGTATTAAAGGTGTTTTGAATATGACAAAAATAGACCAGGGAATCAGTTTACTGTTGGAAATTTGTCTTTATAATCAGTTCTGTTGTATTTGGTTGTGTCGCACTGCTAGTATCCGGTGTAGAAATAAGTCCCCTTCCTTTTTTTTTTTTTTTTTTCAAATTTGAATTGCAGTTCTGCTTTAAGTTCATTTCAGATTCTGTAATTGAATTGGATTGATAAAGTTACCTTTAAACGTCTGTGGCTTTAAACCAAATGGAGTATTGTTGATGTAGCATTTTAGAAATATATCAGCAGTTTAACTAACTTTTACTAACTAGACAAATTGTCTTCAAACTCTTCAAATTTCAGAAAGCAACAACCTGAAATTGAACTTGTTTAGATGTTCATGTACCAGAGTGTGTTTCAGGCATTGAGGTTCATATCATATCCTATTTTAAGGTCTTACATAATATTTCACTGCTCCATTTTACACAGATGACCATATCATGTGTCCTTTAAACAAGCTGGGATTAATATGTACTGTTTTTGCATCCTTTTCTTATAGGGAAACAAGGGACCGACACAAAGTTTTTCTATAGATCTTCCTCTCTCAAACACGCACACTTGAAGACCGAGAATAATCGCTCTGAAAGCATGGAGCCCGCCGAAATGAACACTATCCCCAATGGGAAGGGGCACGAAGCTGGTGAGGAGACTACTGCGACTGCAATAAAAAGCCAATCAGAAGATGCAGCTCAGTAAGTTTTCACTCAAGGGTGCAATATAATATCTGTCTGGTTAAGGATGGTTTATTGTCAGTCATCCAGTGTGTATAGATTTAGTAATACAGTTTCAGTTGGTATAAGCTTTGTCATTCAATCTATCATTCAGTCTATCTTAGGGGTGCCTTAAGCTTTATATACATTTAGTGCATATATACAGTATGTGTGAACATTAGTGTGTGTTTTTGCAGTATCTTCCAGCTAGCATTAAAGCGTCCAGTCATGTCATCTTAATAAGGTGAAGCCTGTCTGTCATCACAGTCCTAAATGTCACTGAACAGCACAGTTCAGACATCACTGAGCACATTCAGTAGCACTGATGTTATGCTCTCATGTTCAAAGCTTCAACGTGTCTGTGATTGTGTAGATGTTTTTGTGCAAATTAATGTGTATAGGTGTATCTTCAACTACAGGAACTTTTTATGTGACAACAATAGATTTTTGATTACAACTAACTTTGTTCTTTTGGTTATATTAAAGCAGTGGTTCTCAACCCGCGGTCCGCAGGCCGCATGCGGCCCGTCATGAATCCAAATCCGGCCCACCATGCTGAACACAATTAAACAAATAACTTCCAGTTTAACAATTCCTTTTAGTTTTTACATTAATTTAAAGATGTACTTAACAAATATAAGCTATAATGTTTTTGTTATGTAAAATAATTTTCTTTTTCATATATTATTTTCAGATATGAGCAGACCTATGTATTTACATAATTAACGTTACTCATTTAATGAACACTTATACGAACACTTTAACGAGCATTTTGGCAGAATTCAGTTCAAATAGTCATCAGCAGCCATTAGTTCGGTAAAATAAAGCATCAAAATGGACAAATTTGTTATTAAGGGAGAAAAACGCAATGTGGAAAATGCCAGCTAAGGAACCCATACAAACAAACATCAGCAGTGAAGGTAGGAGAGTGCTGGACTTTCAGCATCAACTTTCGGTTTGCCCCGCCACTCACTTGAAAATATTCAGGCAAAAGGAAACATCCATACTATGCAGCAATCATCCTTAACTGCAGAAATTTGGCAAAACATCTCTGTAGAGAACCTCAGATTATTAAAATCGAAAGTGCATATTTCCATATTTGGATCAACATAGGCTACATTTGTGAACGCACATTTTCTGCAATGTCACACATCAAGTCGCTTCCGTGCGCATCTTACAGACTGCAACTTACAATCGCAACTTCATTGTGCTCTGTCACTTCTTTCGAGCCGAATTTCACAAAATTGGTCAGCTCCCGACAGCATCAGGTGTTTTATTAATGGTGTGTAGAATTATTTATTACCCTCATGTCGTTCCAAACCTGTAAGACCCTCGTTCTTCTTCGGAACACAAATGAAGATATTTTTAATGAAATCCGAGAGATTTCTGACCCTGCATAAACAGCAACACAACTGCCATACCACGTTCAAGGCCCAGAAAGGTAGTAAGGACATCATTAAAATAGTCCATGTGACATCAGTAGTTTAACCGTAATTTTATGAAGCTATGAGAATACATTTTATGCTCAAACAAAAACAAACATAATGACTTTATTCAACAATTTCTTCTCTTCTATGTCAGCCTTCGACGCACGTTCACAAGAGTATCACGACGCATGCGTGTGGTGCTGCTGACACAGGAGCTGGCATTCTGATGTACAGTAGAACCCGGATGTGCTGCGCCTTGTTTATGAGCAGAGGAAGTTATATAGAATACTTTCTTTGTGCACAAAGTATTCTCATAGCTTCATAAAATTGGACTATTTTCATGATTTCTTTACTACCTTTCTGGGCGTTGAATGTGTCAGTTGCGTTGCTGTCTATACACAGCCAGAAAGCTCTTGGATTTCATAAAGAATATCTTAATTTATGTTCCGAAGATGAACGAAGGTCTTATGGGTTTGGAACGACATGAGGGTGAGTAATTAATGACAGAATTTTCATTTTTGGGCGAAGTATCTCTTTAAGGTCACATTAAAATACTAATGCCTTTAATATATAGATTTAATTGTTTTACCCTTTTCTCAGACCCAGACAATCAATCTTTTAATATGAAAATCATTATAAAAACATTATCTGTTATTAACTGTTTAAAACTTTGATGATCTATTCTTCACATTGAATTAAATTATTTGAACATCTATTTTGTTAAAATAATATATTTAATTAAAATTAAAAATTATATTTTAAAATTTAATTGCATTGAAATTATATTTTTTACACAAATTAATACAGTCCCACAATTATGCCATCATTTATTAGAGTACAACTAAAATGTTTCAAATAATATATTTTTTTTAAGTTAATGTACTTCTTCACAAAGAAGACCAAGGTAAACTTCAGAGTATACATCCAGGTAAACACTGGGAAAGAAAGTTTCGTTTCTAATTCAGCTGTAATTGTGTCAGATTGTGCAAAATGTGTGACAGTATCATTCAATTGTGTGTATTTAAAATACTTAGAATGCTGGCTGCGTAATTTGAATGCTCCTGTGATGCATGTTGCTAGTAGAAAAAAAAATTATTGAGAAGCAAAAAGTGTCTTTTAAGGTAATTCTTTTTTTTTCTTTGCAAGACTTAAAAGTGCCCATTGTTGAAGAAACACTTGTATGTTCTTTTATATGCAAAACAAAATCACCCTGCATGTAGAAGAACCGCTCGCCTTCACAAAAGTAAATTAAATGTTTCTCAACTAGACATCACTTTCTCCTGATTGTGGCCACATGCCTTCAGTAGTGTGTTTATCTACGGGTGTGTTCATCATGATTTCCTTGTCTTGTGCTTTCGTGGATGCGGCTCCAACATTGATCTGTAGGGAACTTGAACCAAATAGCACTGAAAATGCCAGGTATGTCATGCAGAAAGCAGAATCATTAGCAAACAAAACAGTACTTCTCTGCAGCTGCTCATCATGCACCTGTAAATAAAGCAAAGCACCCACCGTAAATCAGTGTTTTGGTGGCGTTAACACTCAAGTAAGATGTCTGTTATGCACTGCCAGTCAATCCCTCATGAGTGTTATGTGTGTCTTTAGTACTGACAGAACTCCAGGTAATGCAGAGGCAAACTTGGCAGAAAGCTCAGAGTTCCTGTCCAATGCAGATGACAAAAAAACCCCTCGCTTCACGGATGTAAGTTGAGCTTTTGGTAAGATTTCATATATGTCAATTTCTGACAGTGTGTCAGGACCATAATATTTTTCATATGTGAATGTGTGGACTCTGTTTTTCTTTTTAGTTTGAGGGAAAGACTTCTTTTGGGATGTCTGTCTTCAACTTGGGAAACGCCATCATGGGAAGTGGAATTCTGGGATTAGCGTATGCAATGGCTAACACGGGCATTGTCCTCTTTGTGTAAGTTACAGTTTTAGGTCAAACTCTATGCATTCAGATTGTACGAAATGGCTTAATGGAGAATATATAGTCCACTTTGAACTAGAATTAATAAAATCATTATGCATTTGATAGCATCATAAACCACTCTGTGGGGAAACATTAGAGCCAGAATTGATAATGTTTTTACTGCTGATCAAACATAATATTTGATATTTTATTGAAGATGAAAGCCATTGTCATTCTTGCTGAATATGTATCCTAATGAGTTTATTGTGATGTGTATTAATATGTAATTGAATTGTCATCATGCTGTTAAACCAGTATAATTGATGATAATAATGAATGCTTGTGAAGTACTTGCTTTAACTTTCACAACCTTTAAAGGATTAGTTCACTTCCAGAATACAAATTTCCTGATAATTTACTCACCCCCATGTCATCCAAGATGCTCATGTCCTTCTTTCTTCAGTCGAAAAGAAATTAAGATTTTTGAGGAAAAAGTTGTTTCAGGATTTTTCTCCATATAGTGGACTTCAATGGCAGCCAACGGGTGGAAGTTCCAAATTACAGTTTTGATACAGCTTCAACACGATCCAAGCCGAGGAATAAGGGTCTTGTTTAGTGAAACGATCGATCATTTTCTAAAAAAAATAAATAAAAATTTATATACTTTTTAAACACAAATGCTTGTCTTGCAGTAGCTCTTTGATGTGCATCCGCGACTTCATGCATTACGTAATCAAATTGGAAAAGTCACACGCGGTTAGTTCTTTGTCTGTGTACTTCGTTCAAAAAGGTAGAGTAGGGCGAAAAACTTCAGCTCATTTTCTTCTCCAACTTCAAAATTGTCCGATATTGTGGGTTTTCCTTTTTTTGTAAAGGGTGTTTGACTTTCTTCTTTGAAAGTACTGGCTCGGTATGTCCACCAACGTCCACCTATGTGCGTGATTACGCAATACGAGAGGTCTAGCTAGTGCAAGATGAGCATTTGTGGTTAAAAGTATATTCCTTTTAAATTTTTTTTTAGAAAATGACCAGTTGTTTCGCTAGATAAGACCTTTATTCCTCGGCTGGGATCGTGTAGAGCCCTTTGAAGCTTCATTGAAACTGCACCTTCAACCCTTTGATCCCCATTGAAGTCCACTATATGGAGAAAAATCCTGCAATGTTTTCCTCAAAAGAAAGACATGAACATCTTGGATGACATGGGGGTGAGTAAATTATCAAGATATTTTTATTCTGGAAGTGAACTAATCCTTTAATAAGGAGATTCTGGATCCCTACTTTTTGACTCTTTGACGTTTTGATTTTTAGTTTTTCTTGAAAGAAAGAAAGAAAGAAATTAATACTATTATTCAGAAAAATTTATTACAATGTCACAGCTTCCCTACAGTTTGTTATGATCTGTGTTAATTCCCGTTCTGTGAACTGGTCCTCCCGCTGTATTAATCCTCTTGTGAAGCAGCCTTTATTAGAAAAGTCAGATTGCCAGAGAGATTTGTTTCCTGACTGACCTTCAGTAGAGCTGAGCTGGCTGTACCAGGACTGTCACTTTCCATGGGAGCTCCATGTTCACGCCAGGCACACTGTATTACTTTTGTTAACAAAGGGTCTGTCGTCTACAGTAGTTATGATCTAATGGTCTGTGCTACTTAACGTGAGCTCACTGCTGTGACCGTGAAGATTAGGTTGTATATGCTTTATGAAAAACAGTCAGGCCTTTTAATCTGGTCTGAGCAATGTACAGAGGATTTTTTATTTTTCCTTTCTGAGAGAGCTTTGGGTTTGAGCTGTTTGGCGTGACTGGGGTTCTGCGATATCTGGCACACTTGAACTTTCCGTACTCCCGATTCTCTGCATATGGTACCTGTCTGATCTGAGAGCAGTGTTTCTCCAGTGCTGATTGTGGCTTCGGGCTACTCATAAATCAATCCCAGACACAATTTAATAATGGAGCTAATATTCCTTTCAATAATGGTGCAGCTCTTGGGAATGAATTCATAAGGTTTATGGGAGTTTCTTAGACCTTGCTATGAGGACATCATTGTGGAGTCTGTATGCTAGTACAAAAACATTTTCTTTGTGCTTTATGGCTTATATGATGAGCATTTTGAACTGTATATACTATCATAAATTTTACATAGCAACATCTCTGCTGATTATTGTTGTATATGGTGTTTATAGATGAAGATAAAGGACAGATTCTAAAATGTTGATATTGGGTTTTGCCTGTTTGAGTTGTGGGTTTGACTTGTGTCACTTTGAATCTTGGCAGTGGTTCCCTAGAGGCGAGAGTGAATCCACGACTCTGAGAGATGCACAGCATCACAAACAAGGATTACTTATGAATATCCTGCATCATAAAATGTGTGGAGTTCCTATTCCTCTTTTCTTACAGGAGTGACATTCAATGGAGAGCAAACTGCTCACAGATTTCACATTTGTCTATTCTGGAGTTTAGGAATAGATATCAATAAACTCCCATCAGATAGTTATCATCATATGTATTTATTTGTTTCTATTTTTAAGAAATTGTAGGAGAAACATCTGGGACAATGTTATTACCTAAATTAACCTAAACATATCTGGGGACTCCATTGATTGGCTTTGAAAGAGCAGCTCTTTGTACAAGATAATGACAAACAAAAAAATCTTTGCTTTGAAATTCAGCTTCCTGTACCTTACTGGGAAATGTTATTACTCAAGGATATGCGTTTATTTCATGTTCCTGGAATTAGAAAGACATGTTTATGAGTCAAGTCTCAAAACAGTGGGAGCAAGTATTGTGTCATACAAAGTAGATATGCCAAAAAATCAACTGAATATCTGATATAATGATTTGCTGTAGCACCATGCTCAGTTAAATTTGTATATATTCTTTCTCAATTAAAATAATCTTTAGTAGCCTCAGTGACAAGAGTGCTGCTGGGGTCTCATTTAACAGTGTGCTTCTAGTCATCCACTTCTTCCTCCATTTGCTGAAGATGTGTTTTTCCATTAATTTACGAACTGATGAAGCCACTTGGATAAACGGCCTTCAATAAATGGAGAAACACGTCCAGACACTCCGGAATAAATTGTGTGAGATATTAAATTAACAGTAATTTGTCTTCAGGTTCTAACAAGGCATTCTAGCACCATAGCATTCAAGACTGATCTTGATCACAGATTTAACACTCTTAAAAAAAAAAAAAAAAAAAAAAAAAATGTTGATTATTAATTTCATTCTGTGCTGAAATTAATCAACAGAAAAAGATTATATTAATTTAATAATATCATTTTTGTATATTATCATCATACATATCGCTACATTTAAAAAGTATGGAGTCGGTAAGGATATTTTTAAAATTATTTTAAGCAAGTAATTTATCAAAAGTGACACTAAAGACTTTAATAATGATACAAAAGATTTCATTAGGGGTTCAAGCATGTAGCTCTGAAACCCTGTTGTAATTGTTAGAATGACCAAGGATCAGCAATCTCCATGTAAAACTGATCGGGCAGACCAAACTGTAAGTCGTAGAGATTTGAAACTTGGAGGGATGGAAGTACTTAAACCAGGGGTCACCAAACTTGGTCCTGGAGGGCCGGTGTCCTGCAGAGTTTAGCTCCAACTTTCCTCAACACACCTGCCTGGAAGTTTCAAGTATACCTAGTAAGACCTTGATTAGTTGGTACAGGTGTGTTTAATTAGGGTTGGAGCTAAACTCTGCAGGACACCGGCCCAAACCCACTAGAAGGCAAGCCTGCAACCATTAGCCGAAAAAGCGTAACGGCTAAAGCTAACGCTTCCGGTCTGCCAGTACGTGGGAAAGGAGACCAGAGGCCATTTTTTTGAATGGATGTCAATGGGGGAAAGGCTTCACTACGCTGAATAAACAGCTTTTTAGAGGAAACGGCTTATCATTTAATAAATCGACAGCCTATCTGCTAATCTTCAACATGTTTTACACTAAACAATACTTTTGGATTGAACTATTTTTAGAGTTTACTATGAAAAAAATGCTGTTTTATTAGAGAAGTCACTGACTTTTTGCGTCTGGTGGGATTCAGCTCTCTGACCGGCCCTCCAGGGCTGAGTCTGGTGACCCCTGACTTATACCGTCTACAATGTCACCAAGGCTCGCTCCAATCGGCCTGATGGGGCCGCTACAGCAATCAAAAGTACGAAATGGTTCATAAATCGGATTTGATCATCACCTTTCAAATGTTTCGGGTATTTTGGATTTTTTGAAAAACCTACTTTTCTGAACTAGTCCTAGGTTTTTCACTCGATCAGAACCAAGCCAGTGCAGAAAGATTCTCTGAACAGTGAATATCAATAATTATAAGGGATGCCAAAACATTTGAAAGGGGCAGTGCCACTTTTACTAAAATGGATATAACTTTTGAACGGAATGAGATATTGTCGCCAAACTCAGAACAATTATGTGAAAGCTCAATCTGAGGTCACGAGAAAAATTGTGGAGTTTGTCCACTTATTGGTGCTATAAGAAGGAAATCCTAAAAATGGCTATAACAACGCAACCATTTACAAATGGTTGCAGATCATTTGCAAATCATGTTCTATTCTATTCATCCAAGTCATTTAAGAGTCAAGTAAGTTGAGTGTTCCAGATCAGTCACTTGTGAGATTTCATTTCAGTTAGGAAGCTTTCGAAGGCAGCAACTAGCTTTTAGAGCAGCTATAAATGCTAAATTAAGAAATTTTTCGATGTCTTTTGGAGCTTAGATGATATTAAATATCTCATCACAATCAGCTGCTAAAGAAGATGATTAGATTCTGAACTGATCACATAGTGCCTTCATTCAAGCCAGCTGCCTCCATTAACATACTGCAGCTGGTGAACAAATCGCATGTTCTGTCTCCGATTTTTCAAAGCTTTTTAACCTCACAATGTTGCCTCCTCCAGCGTAATTTGTTATTAAACGTGAGCCGTCTGGTGCTGTACTAGTTGTGCTCCGCTTATTTAAATATGAGTGGAATGTTTAGTCAAGGCTGGGAGGGTTTTTTTAATGCTGAATATCTGTTTCAGAGCTCATGTGAGTCAGGGCTCTGCCGTTTCTAGCAGAACTGCACTCGTTGACTTCTCCTGCAGTTCAGCCACGTCATTTGGAAAAAAGCAGGCAAATGGAAGACGTGAGAAAGTGTGGAGTTGAAACTGAGTGCTTGGCAGAGGGTGGTTAGGCCTGGTCAGTATAGATGCCAAGACATTCTGGAGCTAGGAAAAGCGACTAAACAGGACATTTGGATGGAGGAAAAAGAGTCAGTAGAGCATATTTTGGGTTCCCAGCTTGAGATGTTTGTCCAGATGTTAGCAGCTGGAGGGTGCCGTTTTATATATATATATATATATATATATATATATATATATATATATATATATATATATATATATATATATATATATAATGGCCTAAAATTACCCAATTAAGACCTAACATACAGTTATCCTACAATGTGTTTGATCCTACAAGCTTTCTATACTGTGCTTTTGAACCAAAGGCTGTTTTAAAGTACTCTATAAATATAACACAGCCATACTCAGATGTGACAGTGACATTTGGTTCCAGTTGCAGTTAATTTGTCTTCTGTCTTTCAGAATTCTCCTCACTACTATCGCTGGTCTGTCTGCATACTCCATTCACCTGCTGCTAAAATCTTCAGGCGTTGTGGGTGAGTTACACTCATTACACTGACCCGGTACCAGTTTAAAGCTCTCCTCTGTATAGTTAAGAATATAATTTGGATATGAAAAGTGTTCCTGAACCTTTGTCCCGAGCTAAATTTAAGAGCTGGTTTAGATGGAGGTGCTAACTGATGTGACATTACTCTCTCTGTTGGCTCAGTGACCATCTGCCTCACTCCTCTGTGAGAGATTTTAATTGGCCAGAATATTTCTGGTGTGCATTAGGCTAAAAATAGCCAAGTGTCTGCTGTGCTTGATCAGTTGTGGCTGTCATTGTCAGTGCTATATAAACTATAAGCCCATGGTTACATTGTTTCCCCAAACCCAGTTTTACAACATGCTTACCTTGAAAAACGAACAAACCTTACATATACCATGATATTACTTAATGATAGTGGTTTTAATAATAAATGAATTTGAATGACTGTCAAATAAATGTTATAAAACAAAACCTGATATATTTATTAGTATTCACATAACCTTATTATTAATCACATCTTTTTCCTTTGTTGTCAGGCATTAGAGCTTATGAACAACTGGGCTTCCGAGCCTTTGGCACACCAGGCAAGATGGCTGCCGGCATTGCGATCACCCTGCAGAACATTGGTGGTGAGATTGTCAAACGTTACATCTCAGGAGACACAATGTATTGCTTTGTGACTTGTCAAGGGCACAGCACACGTATACACCTCTGCAGAAAGAGTGACTGGACTTGGATAGATAGCAGTGTCATTTGTTTCTCATTTACACTCTAGGTCATCACTGTTATTTTTTATCTCTTCATTATCATGGTAACCTGTCCTCCCTGTTTCCTCAGTGTTGTAGAAAGGCTGTGCTCTATTTCACTACAAATAATTATAGTACAGTCTATCTGCTGATTATTATTGGAAATATAAATTATTTTCTTTAAAAAATGTTGAATATTTTTATAGGTTATTCCAAGATTTCTGACAATTAGTTAATTACTATTAATAAATATAAAGTAATTAAATGAATCTCAGTCTCAGGCCTGTTGTGTAAATTTATTTTAAGATTTTTAACATGATTTTATAATTTTTTTATGATTATTTTTTAAAAGCTGAACTGTGACTTAATCTACAGTGATGGAAAAAGACCCTGAGCTGGTTGGCGTTTGGCACATGTTTATAAAAACTAAAAATAGAACTGATTCTTTTCTTTACTGTGACATTTGCTTCCAGGATAATAACCACAATCCCCTGGAGTGGACGAATGCGTCCTGGATAAGGTTGTTTACTGTATATGTGAGTGTGTGCGTATGAATCTCACAGCCATCCTCTCTCTCTTTCCCCTCTCATAGCCATGTCCAGCTACTTGTACATAGTAAAGTATGAGTTTCCACTGGTTATCCAGGCTTTTCTCAAGGTGGACAATCCATCAGGGTGAGTACACATGTCTGTGTGGGTTTAAAGTCGTGTTTTAGTTCTCAGAAAGCAACACAAATACATCCTCTTGGTTTTTTTTTTTTTTTTTTTTGCCACATCAAGACTCTTTATTACCATCTGACCCGTTGCAAGCATGTTAGGGCATCAGCATACTAGAAAGACAAATAAAACATGAGATCTGTGTAATTTCTCTAATTGTTTCTACTAGATAACAGTGGCGTTAAATGAAAAACAGATGAAGTCTCCTGCATCAAATGTTTCTCTTGAGAAAAAGACACAGTAATGTCTAATCTAAAGTCTCAGATTGTGTTTATGTGATTAAAGGTCTTCAGTGTTAGAATTTTATGAACTTTTATTTAAATGAAACACAACTAAAAGCAATGAAATTGCAATTTCCTTTGGAGAGAAAAATGGTAAGAGACAGAAAGCAGCGTGTGGGCATGTCTACACCAAAAGGCCAAAGGGGAAAAAGGTCGTTAGATTAGTCGAGTCTGTAAAAGCATCTCTTTCAATGGTATTTCTTTTTCTTTGTCAAATGCCAGCCTTTCATTGTGGGCATGAGGGTGTTAACGCTAGCCACCACATCAGTTTGGCCCCTGGTAATGATTACTGCCAATTTGTGTATGTGTGTGAGCTGTGCAGTTTCTTTCAGATCAATAGGTCCCTGAGGATTTCTGAGTCTCACAGTAAAATCCTCCGGCACTATTGTGTGAAAGTGTGTGCGTGTTAGAGAAGAACTATGATAGATGGACTAGATTTGATGAGAACAGGTTTGTACGCACGTGAAGGTCAGATCTCCCCTGACTATAACACTCGGTTGCTCAGTCAAGTATATGTGTGTGTATGTGTGTGTGACGGTCCATGACGCAAGCCGACTGCAGATGCGATGACTGGAGCTCGGCCTGACAGAAGGCCTGTGCACACACTCTGGAAGACACCTCAAAAACTCCACGGAAATGACCTTTTGCTGCCTCATTTGAATTCCTCATCTCTCTAGGCAAGCAAGGAGGATCACGAAGCAGTAAACAGTGACTATTCATTTCAGTTTTAACAGGCAGTGCCCATGAATCTATATATGCGACAGTCTGTGTAAATTAACACCAATAGGAAAGTTTTATAAAAAAGACCTTAGTCATTGTAGACCGTGACACAAATGAAAACAAGGAAGGATAAACAGTCTGTTCAGCAAATTTTGCCAGCAAGACAATATATGTCAAAAGATGTGATTATTTGCACAACAATTCAAAAGTTTGGGGTTGGTAAGATCAATCAAATACACTAAAAGCTGCAATATTCTGAAATTTTATTGCAATTTAAAATAACTGTTTTCTATTTCACTATATTTTAAAATGTAATTTATTCCTGTGATGGTAAAGTTGAATATTCAGCATCATTACTCCAGTCTTCAGTTTCACATGATCCTTCAGAAATCATTCTAATATGCTGATTTGCTGCTCAAGAAACATTTCTTATTATTATCAATGTTGAAAACACTTGTGCTGCTTAAATTTTTTTGTGGAAACCATGATACATTTTTTTTTCAGGATTCTTTGATGAATAGAAAATTCAAAAGAACAGGATTTATTTTAAATAGAAGTATTTTGTAAAATTTTTAATGTATTTACTGCATTCTTACTGAATAAAAGTATATATATATATATAGTTAATTAAATATAAAAAAACAGCTGACCCCAAACTTTTGACAACTAGGATAAACTGTAAAAAGTAATACAAAGAAAAAAATGACATGATCAATAAGGCAACATATTTCAATTTTATTTTTGTAAATGATGAGATTCAACTAGACAGGTTTAGAAAAGTTTAAATGACTCATAGAACCAACTAGATACTAAACGTTTTAAGTTGAAGTGATTTTTTTACAGTCTAGATATTTTTGTTAGCAATTTTTAACAGCAGTTTGGTCCTGATATGCGAATGATGGCAATGCAGATAAAAGACAGAAAGCTGTTCCATGTGTGAAAGTGGCTACTTCCTCCTTTCCTGTCTAAATATTTGGCTATTTGTGCACTGTATTTTAAGTCACTTTGGTAAGAAAGTTGGTTAAGAGTGTGTAAATGTGCCCATTCATTCTGCACCCAGACATGTCCTCATCCAGACTAGACATGGAGGGGTGGGTTGGGTGCAGAATTGTTTCAATGGCATGCCTTTCACACTCCTGCCTGTGTGAAACTCCTGTGGCAGATAATGAACATCACACATACAGATCCTGAGCCAACCAGTACCAGAGTCAAGCACCAGTGCTGCTGATCTTGTACCTGGTACCGTTCACCTCACTGAGATCACAACATCTCCACTTCATAAAATCCACACTCCACTGAACATCTTTGGCTTGATGGAGTCGCTCTGTTGTCTCATATTAAGCTGAATTTCCAGGCAGGGTACAGGCCGTCCCTAATAAGTCTCTCTCTCTGTCTTTGTCATTCAGAGCTTCTTTGAGAGATGCCATGTTTCTACTCTTAATGGGGGGCAGAATAACAAGATTAGCAGCTTTAGGACGAGTTAGAGAGGGAGAGGATTTCCTCTAAATTGGCCTGTGATTGAGGACAAGGGTTTGGGTCTAAATGGCTGCTCAGTCACACATCACAAAACATTTAAAGGGCACTGATCACTCCCTGTCCTGGTGTTGTCTAGTAATTGTAAACCATCTAAACAACATACAAGTAGTCATTTTAGTATTATGAAAATGTAATGCATTGGTAATAAATAATAAGAGAACTGCTGCTCCATATGTAAATGCTCAAGGGAAATGTTAAATGGGTCAATATTTGTTAAAGCAGTAAGCCACTCGAAGCCACACAGTGGTTTCATTACAGTTAATGGGTGTTGTTTGGCCTGAAACCCCATGGTAAAATCACTGTAACAGCATTGATTGAATTTTTTAAAACCGCAGCAACAACATGATAAAAACACACAAAGGATCAGTGAATAAATGCATCAGTATTGATTATCACAATAAATGATTCTTCCATAAAATAAGCTAGTAAAACAATCAGAAAATTGTAAAAAAAAAAATGCATAGTTTGAATTTAAGAATGTAAGAATCATAATTATTTTTGTATTTTTTTGTATAGTGTTAATTATTTAAATTATTAATTTTATTTTTTTTTAATCATGTGTTTTTGTCATTTTCTTTAGTTTTCATTTTGTTTTTCTCTTCATTTTTCTATTTCTATTTTAGTTTTAGGTATAGTAATTGTACTTAAACTTATTTTAGTTAGTTGCAAAGGAAATATTTTTAATTTAAATTTTTTTAAGTTAAATTTTTCATCTAATATTTATTTTTTATTTTATTTAAAAATGTTTTTTAATAGTTTTAGTTTACAATAGCACTGGTAAGAATAATATCTGACCATCATTTTTATCTGACGTAAACTTACAAATGGAAAGGAAAGGCTCTATGACTCACATACCTACTAAAAGTGAAAAATTATAAATAAATAGATTTATTGTTGTAACATTCCATTGTCTTAGAAACAAAAATTACAATCCTTATTGTCTTCCTTACTATTTTAGGGAAATTTTCATTTACACAGAGTTACCAAGTGTGGATAAAAGGATTGTGGATTGTGGAAGAAGTGTGGATTGAATCATTTATAATTCTGTTTTTGTGTTTGTCTTTCCTCTGTGATTTGTTTGGCAGGGAATGGTATTTAAATGGCAATTATCTGGTCGTCATTGTATCGTGCAGTGTCATCTTGCCGCTGGCTTTAATGAAGCAGCTCGGTAAGTCATCTCAAACTGATTTTTATGTGAAATTGCACACACCCCTTGTTCTGCTTGCAACTTCCTGTCTGCACATCCACATAATGTAAAATATTAGTATCATATTTTATTGAATCGTAAGAGTATTGCAGTGATCAGACTTCTCACAGAGGTGTTGTGGGTAATTGTCACTTATTCATCTCACTGTGTTTCTCAGGGTACCTGGGCTACACCAGCGGTTTCTCTCTCAGTTGTATGGTCTTCTTCCTTATCGCGGTATGTTTGTTGCTCTCGTTAAAGGAATAGTTCACCCTAAATATGAAAATTGTTAGAATTTGTATAACCTAATGTCTATATATATGCCTAATATATATATATATATATATATATATATATATATATATATATATATATATATATATATATATATATAGTATATATATTATAGTATTTCTGAATATTTTGCATTAGATTTTTTAATATTTTCTATTTTAATTTTAGTTTGTTTCTGTAATCGTGCTTTTGTCATTTTTTAAAAAATATTTCTATTTATCTTTATTTCAATTTTGTTTTATTTTTAATCCTTTTTAATTTAGGCAACATTTCTAGTTTGTTACATTTTTCATCTAATATTCATATTTTAAGCTTTCTTTCAATTAACAATAACAATTTTAGTAGTTTTATCAGCACTGCCTTGCCTAGTCATGAAACCATTCCTTCCATTTGTTCAAAGCAATCCATTCAGTACACTGATTCGTGGCTTTGTTTGGAAATATTTTCATTGGTGGATCAAAAATTGACAAAGTACCTTTCAATATTGTGTCTAAAATGTAAGTTACTCAATATTAGTCCTTGTTTATTTAACTTTTGTATACTAATCTGAGCAAAATAACTCCTGGTTATGCGATATTGATGAAGTGCGTATTGTTTTGTGTTCCACCAAAGACGTCATACAGATTTGAAACAAAATAAGCAAGTAAATGATGACAGAATTTTCATTTTTGGGTGAACTATCCCTTTAAATATGTTTCATTCAGTTGCCATGTGCTGCTTAGTATTCTAATCACGAAGCATACTCTGCTATTTTGAAATTTCTCTCTGAATAAAATGCTGAGAGCATGCAAATTAATATTTAATCTTGATACAGTTCCAATTAGCAGTTTATAAATCTTATAGTAAGCTGGGGGATTTTAGGATGTGCTCATGTTTTCCACCAGCAGGATCAGTGTGTGATGTTGTGTGAGTGTGTCTTGTATTTTTAGAGTGGGGTTGTGTTTGGTGCACCTCACTGACCTAGTTTTGAAGGGGAGCTTTAATCTTTGCACACGGCTCTCACTCTCTCTGTCCTCATGCTGGTGTTTGAGTGTGGCATTGGTTGTGCCGCATCTTTGCGCTGGATTTATGAAACCGTCCAGTCTTTACACCGTCTGAATACGATAACATTGACTCTCTCTTCTTCTCTCGATTCTTCATCCCTGCTGTGATTAGAACGAGCACCAAATGAAAAGACACAATGGCAGCAGAGCCACCTCAGCTCATTCTCTCTCATCCGGCTGGTCATGTGACACTGATGAATGACATTATAAAGCAGTGATGTGTACCTTTCAGGATTAAAGGAGTCATATCATGAGAAATCATGCTAAACCATAAAGACCATCTTTTGAAACTAAGCAGTAAACATGACTCATCCTTGGATTTCTGACATCAGAAGACTAAATAAATCAACAAATTACTACCTACTTTTATAGTCTTAAACATGTAAAGTATAAAATAATAGTCAGAAAAATCTACTTTTTAAAAAATGGAACAGTTTATTAAAACTTTAGACAAAATATTTTTTAAAAAGTTTAATGTGTTTTTTGTTCAAGATCATATTTGATACATCAGGCTTTTATGGCTCATAAAGTATAATATTGGAGAATATGGAGCTGAAACTCGAGGAGGAAAAATCAAACTACTAACATAAAATGCATATGAATATCAGTTGTCACTCTATATCTCCCAATAATATGTTTTAGTAAGATGATATTTAAATACTTAGTTTTATGATCAAAGCTCTATAT
Organism: Spinibarbus caldwelli; assembly: GCA_039654775.1. Taxonomy (NCBI): domain Eukaryota; kingdom Metazoa; phylum Chordata; class Actinopteri; order Cypriniformes; family Cyprinidae; genus Spinibarbus; species Spinibarbus caldwelli. Next base: position 17,506,186 of record CM077254.1, read on the forward strand.
ATTTTTTTTTTTATTGTGGTGCACAACATATAATGCAATGTAATACAATGATTATTAAGAAATGAACAGATAAATGTTCCTCAAAAGCCTGATGTATCATATTTGATACTCTCATTTTAACATGATTTTTAAAAAATGATGTATGGATAATCAAATAAACCTAAGTTGCTTTAATCCAGTAAGTGTTTATCTTGAAATATTACTAACAATATAAAATATATTCTTATGTTTATTTTATGAAAATAAGTTTTTACAGAAAAAAAGACACATGTACCACTACTGAAATGGGATGTTTTTAGAATTATACTAAAAGGCCTTTAACTTGCTAAAAAATTTAAAAATTATCAGTCACACATCAGAAGGCATGTAGTAAATTATGCACAATAAGTTTTGATGTTGATCATTTAAATTCCTTACAAATTTGCCTATCAAATATGACACAACATGTTTTATATGACTAAAAAAACATGTCCTGTTTGATTATAATGAGGGACAGAAATCAAGCTTGAAATTGTCGTGAAAAACCCCCCAAAAATCAATGTGACTAACTATAAGTGGAACCTAAATGGAAAAATAATTAAACGATGACATGAACGCATAAAAACTCAGCACAACCTATGCAGGACTTGTTAATTATTCAATCTCTCGTCTCCCTCCAGGTGATCTATAAGAAGTTCCAGGTGAAATGTCCTTTTGAGGACTTTTCCCATAACAGGACAGTGTTGGGCTTTAACACAAGTGTGGCAGCTGATCCCGGAGGAGTGGAGATGACCCCTGAGGGTGACCCTGCCTGCACCCCCCGCCTCTTTAACCTCAACTCACAGGTATATCACCGTGTAACTGACATCATGCTGCGACATTCATATGAGTCACGTGATGTAAGACTTTAAGCCAAATCAAATGACAAACACTGTAGTTCCTAATAAGCCTTTGCATGACTCGCATATATTTGGGATTAATCCAAACAGACGTTTAGATATCAGTTCTCATACTGTATGAAAATCTGGATTTTCAGTTTATGTAATAGTTTCACATTTGTAATGTACAGGTATTTGGGAACCTTTGATGGACTATGGTTTTAAATATTATTGCCAAGTGGTTTGCTAAATTGGAAAAATATGAGAAAGGATGACCATTTCTCACTACCTCTCTTTTGCTCTCTTATTGTAGGAAACAAAAATCATAAACATCTCCTTGAAATGAAAAATAAATAATTTGTCATCAATTGCCCTCCCTCATGTCATTCCAAACCCATATTGCTTTCTTTTGTTTGTAATGTCTAATTTTAAACTTTCATGTCTCATAAGAATTTTAAGAGAAACATCTGAGACATTGATACTTACAGTAAATGAAACAAATACAGTTCAGAAGTTTATGGGCTGTAAGATTTTTTAAAATAAATTATTACTTTCATTCAGCAAGGATGCATTAAATAGATCAAAATTTACACTAAAGACATTTATAATGTTACGGAAATTAAAATTTCAAGTAAATGCTGTTCTTTTGATCTTTTTAATAAAAAAAAAAATTAATAAAAAAAATCAGTTTCCACAAAAATATTATACAGTATGACTGTTTTTAACGAGATGTTTCTTGAGCAACAAATCAGCATATTAGAATGATTTGTGAATGATCATGTGACACTGAAGACTGGAGTAATGATGCTGAAAATTCAGCTTTGCCTCACAAGAATAAATTACATTTTAAAATATAATAAAACCAAGAACAGTTGTAATAACATTTCACAGTATTATTGTTTATACTATATTTTGATCAAATAAATGCAGCCCTGGTGAGCATAAAAGACTCAAAATCAGGGAAAAAAAATAAAAATCTTACAGACCCCAAACTTGAACGATATTGTAATTGAGAATTTCATTTAGTCTCTTGAGCTATAAAAGAGCAAGCTCTGAGCCATAAAATACATCCATTCATCTAAATATCTAGAGCAATGAATCTTTTGTTTGTATAGTCTTAAGTCAGTACAAGCTTTTTAAGATGGGTTACCCAAACACATTCATATTTATTGCAGTCTATAGCCTATATTCCATTATTATTCACGTCTTTAGCATAATCACATCCTCTGCACATACATAAGTGTCAACTCATACATCGCCATGTGCATTTTTCCCCACATATGTCCTTTACTATCAGAGAGATAAGTGTGAAAGTCTGTAGTCAGCTCAGTCCGTCTCTATGTGCACAGGACTGGCATTTTAAATGAGCTCAGGCCTGAGCTCTGTCCAAGTCTGACTTAATCACAGCTACAATTAGCTCTCTGTAATGTGCTACAGTGTTTAATGGGCTTTAAAGTGTGGAGTTTGGGGTTTATGGTTGACGCTGTTGTATCCATGGTGACGTGACGTGGTCTGGTCTGTGTGTTTTTAGACGGCCTACACGGTTCCCATCCTGGCGTTCGCATTCGTGTGCCACCCCGAGGTGCTGCCAATTTACACAGAGCTGCGCAAGTAGGTGGCAAGTTCTTTCGCAGGTCTAGAATCACACATGAGTCACAATGTGCATATGGATGCTATTACACTGTGTGTGGCTTCCCATCTGCTTCACTGTCCAGAGAGCTGTGGTTTAACCATTCTGGAAGTAGCATATTTACTCACAGGCATTCAAGGAATATTACGGCTTCAATACAAGTTAAGCCTAACCAACAGTACCTGTGGCATGTTCTTTTAATAATTTTCTTTTCAAATAGCAAATCTGGATTACAGTGAGGCACTTACAATGAAAGTAAATGGGGGCAGATCTGTAAAAAATACAGCCACAGAACTTAAGCAATATGCATGTTAGCTTGGTTTTAGCGTAACACAACAACAACAACAACAACAACAACAACAAAAACATTCTAACCTTTTCTGTTTAAAGTTAAACTGTTGTTCAAACGTTTGGGGTCAGTAAATAAAAATTTTCAAATAAATGAATACTTTCAGCAAGGATGAATTAAATTGATCAAAAGTGACAGTAAAGACTTTCAGGGACTTTTCACAAAAATATTAAGCAGCTTTTCAACATTACTAATAATTTAAAAAAAAAAATGTTTCTAGTGCTGCAGATCAGCATATTAATTTCTGAAGGATCATGTGACACTCAATATTGGAGTGATGATGCTGAAAATTCAGCTTTGCATCAGAGGAATAAATTACATTTTAAAATATATTAAAACTACAAACTGTTATTTTAAATTGTAATAATATTTCACATTATTATTGTTTTTACGGTATTTTGATCAAATAAATCTAGCCTTGGTGAGCATAAGAGACTTCTTTCAACAACATTAAAAACCAGACTCCAAACTTTGATCAGTAGTGTATTTCCTATTTTGCACACCCTAAAAACTTATGCAAACAACTTCTCTACACCGCAACCTTAATTTTTGCTTTTATACAAGAAGAAACAAGCGACAAGTTGAAATTATGTTTTGTGGTAATCAGTTTTACACCAAAAAACACGGAATATTTCTTTAAGAAATTGTTCAACATTTTATTATAAACAGACTTTGAAATGCCAAAAAGGGAAATTAGTATAAATATTTCTGCCTTATAACTAAATCAGAGATTGTTAGATGAGACTGAAGTGTGTTTTGACTGTATAAACTTAATGAACGGCCTTTTTTAATTTGAGTGTGCGCTTGTCTATCACTATTTTTTTGTCCCATCCTTTTATTCTCTGATTTCAGCCCTACAAAGACAAAGATGCAACACATCTCCAACATCTCCATTGGAGTCATGTACATCATGTACCTCTTGGCTGCTCTGTTCGGGTATCTGACCTTCATTGGTGAGGCCTATCACCATCACTCCCTTCAATATATTTGCATTCTTTCTTCACGCATAAAGTGACAATTTTCTCAACAAAGATAGAACATGTGTAGAACATGAACATGAGACATTAGTCGGATTGTAGTGGCATTTGTAATATTGACATATGTGGTCACACTTACCATTGCTTGGCCAAATTTAACAGACAAAATTGAAATGACTGAATTTCTCTTATGAAATTTTATCAAACAGTAAATGTGCATGGGAGGTGTCATTATATGTCTTGATTTAGCTTGCAAAGGCTTAAACTATAGAATCCGTTAGAAAGTGTTTGTACAGGATGAGTAATTGTGTTGAAAAATGCTTAGATGTAGCAGATAGGAAGGGAATACTATTTTAAACCAGATAGAGTATCTTAAAATGCATACAACTGTTTCCAAGTCTCCAAATGTTTCATGTTTCATTTTGGTCAGGCTGTTGACTACATTGTAGGCCAAAGATAACATTCAGAGTCTGATTTCGGACTAGCTTGGATGGCTAATGCAGAATGAACCAAAATCCAGGGCAAGACAGAAATGCTGTATATTACAGAGCAAGAAGCAGCAGGGAATTGTCAGGGATTGTGGCTGTAGTTGCCACAATTGCTGAAGGTCATTTGGTCGTCCAGGACAACTCCCTGCATTTTTACACGTCAGGAGGAGACAACAGTGTGACTCAGCTGAGATGGAGTGAGTGGAGGAGGTTTTGTTGAGGAGAAAGAGGAGGTGAGACCTGTCAGGATGAATGTGCTGAGTGGTCACTCAAGTTGAGATGTCAGAGGCCAGCTGAGATCAGTGTGACTGCAGCGGTAAAGCGGCAGAAAAGAGCGTTTTTTTCTTATTTTCTTTTTTCTTGTTTTAGATACAAGATTTTAATATTCACTCTCATGTTTCAGAGCTTTTGAAGCATAGGAACAGATTGAGACCTGCTCAGCTGTCAGCATGTGTTTGCTGATGTCACAGATCTAATCATCTGTTTCAACAAATCAGTGTTGGATGCAAGGTCACGATCGAAGTAGTACTAGCACTCCATCTAGTGGGCTTTGTGCATGAATAAAAAATATCACTGTGTGGAACGAGTAATCTGATGCAGTAGATCTCAAACTGTGGTCAGTGAAAAATCAGTTGCTCGGTTAATTGATTTATATACTCTACTGTTGAAATATTTAGGGTCTTTATGCTTTTTTTTTTAATTATTTTTGAATATTATTACAATTTACAAAAACCATTTATTCTATTTTAATATGTTTTAAAATATTTTTTTCCCTGTGATAGCAAAGCTGAATTTTCAACATCATTACTCCAGTCTTCAGTGTCACATGATCCTTCAGAAATCATTCTAATATGCTGATTTGAAAAATTTTGAACATTTCTCATTATTATCAATGATAAAAACAGTTGTGCTGATTAATATTTAATTAATGTATTTAATATTTGATACAATCTTTTAAAATTCATGATTTTAAAAATCTTACTAACCCCAAGCTTTTGCAAAATATATATAAAATAGGTATAAATTACAAAAAATTCCCTACATTGAATGATTCAGCTGGTTAATCAACAAATTACACTAAATTAACTCATTGTGTTAACATTCATTTGTGATCAAATCTTTCCGTTGTGTCAGTTTAGAAATTGATTTAATTCAATCCAGCTTCTTAGCTAGTCTATTTAATTTCAGTAAATTAAAATATTTATTAAAAGTGAGAGTATTTTCAGGTTTCCCCCAGATTTGGGTTGTTAGGTGCTCCACAATTTTCAAAAAGTTTCTTTTTTTCTTTTTTTTTTTTAAATGGTCCACCACTTTAAAAAAGTTTGAGAACTACTATATCATTTTTATTATTAAAAATATTATTGAATAAACCTTTTTTTAATTTTAGATTTAAAATGAAATTGAACTTAATATTACATTTAAATGATTCTATTTGTGTGTAGATAAGGTGGAAGCTGAGCTGTTGCACACCTACAGTCGAATCGACCCGTATGACACACTCATCCTGTGCGTTCGTCTGGCTGTGCTGACTGCCGTCACACTCACTGTACCCATCGTGCTGTTTCCTGTGAGTTTTACACACTCACACACACACATTTTAAACCTTTACAATTTTAAATAAACTACATCTTACCAGGTTACAACTTGGTTAGAGGAGTCAGGATCAGATGGCAGGCAGTATTTCAGTATCTGATTTCAAAGCTTTGCCTTTCAATGTCTTTTCTCAGGTAAGGAGAGCCATTCAGCAGCTGTTCTTCCCAAATAAAACCTTCTGGTGGCCACGTCACATTGCTATAGCTGTCACCCTACTCACCCTCATCAACTTACTGGTCATCTTTGCCCCGAACATCCTTGGCATCTTCGGGGTCATCGGTGGGTTTGGTGCTCTCAGCTCTTTAAATGACGTTATTCTAGTCTCTTTGTAGCACTCATTCTCTTCTTCTTTTTTTTGAAGTTTCATTGGTGTGAAAAGAGTGTGAGTGTCCTTAAGTTTCACCATGACAACCTCAAGGACCTCACAGCTGCTTTTATCTCCACATGCATTAAAGTCTCAGACTATAATACTGTACGAACAGCTCCAGCCGTGCATAAATCCATTGACAACAACATTATTAATTGCCTTTGGAATGTGTGTATAATTATCAGCAAAGTCCATTTATTACATTATAGTTTCTCCTGGTCTCACACTTAACTCGATAACACTAATTGTGAGTTTTACCTACCTCAGAGAAGAATGAACACTATTGTTCTGCAAGTGCCTGACCACCATGAGAAATCTCTCAATGGCTTATGTAACTTAAATAGCTTTAGCTCAAGATTTTCTGACATAGTTAAGACTTAGGCCTGAGGCATGATGTTAGTGAAGTATGAAGGTTTAGGTTTACAGTACATGTGTACATGTGTTTATTGTTCCATAGGTGCTACGTCCGCGCCGTGCCTCATCTTTATATTTCCAGCTGTGTTTTACATCCGCATTGTTCCCAAGGAAGAGGAACCCATGCGCTCAGCGCCGAAAATAGTCGTAAGTACTTGGACATGCTGTATTCTATTCCTTCCCATTCATCCACAATGGGATCTAGTTTCTTACCTCTTGTAGGAATGTAGATGGTTTGAAAACTTTCACACTGTTAGATTGAGATCCTCTGAAAACTAATCATGCTAAGAGCTTTGGAAATCCCTCGGGGAAATCTTTGGTGTGACCCAAAACTATTGTAAACTAGTAAACCAATTCCCCTTAAGTTACAGCTGCAGGAATCTTGGGCGAAACCTGAACATATAATTGTAGTGTATGTGAATCTGGTGAAACTTTCAAAACATGTCCAGGATAATTAACCCTTAAATCCAAAAAAAAAAAAAAAAAAGGAAGAAAAAAAAAAAAGCATTTTGTATATTATTTGTATTTTTTAGAGACTTTTTTGATTTCGGGATTGTTTTCATGACATGGCAATAAAGCATATTTTCTCCCTCCCTTATTATTATTGTAATGTATTTTTTTTTTTAATTACAATGGCATTAAAAATACATTTGTAAAGTATGCAAATATAAAATATTTAATTTTAAAAAAATATTGTGTCATTCACATGAAAATGTTACAATGAAATAAATAAATAAATAAATTTTAATGTTTTGAAAATTGGCTTAATTTTGTTTGCACATTTTGTTTAATTTTTTACCCAGACATTTCTTGATAATATGCACCCAATCATATTTTTAGAATACATATTTCATTATGTATATCATACAGTCAGGTCCATAAATATTGGGACATCGACACAATTCTAACATTTTTGGCTCTATACACCACCACAATGGATTTCAAATGAAACGAACAAGATGTGCTTTAACTGCAGACTGTCAGCTTTAATTTGAGGGTATTTACATCCAAATCAGGTGAACGGTGTAGGAATTACAACAGTTTGCATATGTGCCTCCCACTTGTTAAGGGACCAAAAGTAATGGGACAGAATAATAATCATAAATCAAACTTTCACTTTTTAATACTTGGTTGCAAATCCTTTGCAGTCAATTACAGCCTGAAGTCTGGAATGCATAGACATCACCAGACGCTGGGTTTCATCCCTGGTGATGCTCTGCCAGGCCTCTACTGCAACCGTCTTCAGTTCCTGCTTGTTCTTGGGGCATTTTCCCTTCAGTTTTGTCTTCAGCAAGTGAAATGCATGCTCAATCGGATTCAGGTCAGGTGATTGACTTGGCCATTGCATAACAGTCCACTTCTTTCCCTTCAAAAACTCTTTGGTTGCTTTTGCAGTATGCTTTGGGTCATTGTCCATCTGCACTGTGAAGCGCCGTCCAATGAGTTCTGAAGCATTTGGCTGAATATGAGCAGATAATATTGCCCGAAACACTTCAGAATTCATCCTGCTGCTTTTGTCAGCAGTCACATCATCAATAAATACAAGAGAACCAGTTCCACTGGCAGCCATACATGCCCACCACCACCATGCTTCACTGATGAGGTGGTATGCTTAGGATCATGAGCAGTTCCTTTCCTTCTCCATACTCTTCTCTTCCCATCACTCTGGTACAAGTTGATCTTGGTCTCATGTGTCAATAGGATGTTGTTCCAGAACTGTGAAGGCTTTTTTAGATGTCGTTTGGCAAACTCTAATCTGGCCTTCCTGTTTTTGAGGCTCACCAATGGTTTACATCTTGTGGTGAACCCTCTGTATTCACTCTGGTGAAGTCTTCTCTTGATTGTTGACTTTGACACACATACACCTGCCTCCTGGAGAGTGTTCTTGATCTGGCCAACTGTTGTGAAGGGTGTTTTCTTCACCAGGGAAAGAATTCTTCGGTCATCCACCACAGTTGTTTTCCGTGGTCTTCCGGGTCTTTTGGTGTTGCTGAGCTCACCGGTGCGTTCCTTCTTTTTAAGAATGTTCCAAACAGTTGTTTTGGCCACGCCTAATGTTTTTGCTATCTCTCTGATGGGTTTGTTTTGTTTTTTCAGCCTAATGATGGCTTGCTTCACTGATAGTGATAGCTCTTTGGATCTCATCTTGACAGTTGACAGCAACAGATTCCAAATGCAAATAGCACACTTGAAATGAACTCTGGACCTTTTATCTGCTCATTGTAATTGGGATAATGAGGGAATAACACACACCTGGCCATGGAACAGCTGAGAAGCCAATTCTCCCATTACTTTTGGTCCCTTAACAAGTGGGAGGCACATATGCAAACTGTTGTAATTCCTACACCGTTCACCTGATTTGGATGTAAATACCCTCAAATTAAAGCTGACAGTCTGCAGTTAAAGCACATCTTGTTCGTTTCATTTGAAATCCATTGTGAAGGTGTATAGAGCCAAAAATGTTAGAATTGTGTCGATGTCCCAATATTTATGGACCTGACTGTATTTCATGTGCTCAAATGTGCTTAATTTTAATACAAAACATGTTTAAATGGGCTTAATTTTAAAGTCATGCACATGAAAATGGCACAATGCAAGAAAGAAAAAAAAAAAACCCGTAACGTGCTGAAAAGTGTCTTAAGGGGAGACACTGCAGGCAAAAACACTGTTTTTTCATGCACCTGTCAAGCTTGAGATTTTGGGCTTTTTGGTTTTTCATAAAGTGTTTTTTTTTTTTGACTAGTGGAAAGAAAACATCCAAAAGACACTGTGAAGTGTTTCTTTTATAGCACTTTAACTATCTGTGTCAATAGATTTCAATTACAATACATATTTTTAAAGGCATTTTCTCAAAATGAGTTTTTTCTCCTACACTGAGCCATAAATCTCCACTTCAGTAGCACTTACACACCAAACTTTACATAATTATTCCTGTCTATGTCCTGAAGGTTTTTACAGAGGGATTTGTTCATATATAATTTGCTTGATTATATCCAACATTTTATTCTCCCCAAAATTTTGAAAATATAGTGTTTTCTGAATTATGGAGTGACAAAAATGAGATACCCAAAATTCCCTCTGTAAAAACTTTTGACTCTGTCAAAAAAAAAAAAGAAAAAAGAATTAAATAAGAATTTTGAAACTGACATCATCCAGTGTATAGATTTTTGTACTAGAAATTTATGCAAATTAGCGCATATTTCATTAAATAATGACTCATGTATATTTAAACCTAACATTTTAGAAAACTTGTAATACAAAAAATGTTTATCAATGTTATCAATCAGCTGGGTAAGTAAGGCAATAACTATTAGTTATTTTACCCTATTCACCTGCAGTGTCTTGCCTTAATTTTGTTTGCAAATTCAATTTTATTTCATTTTGACCCAGACATTCTTCATAATATGCACTCAATCATGTTTTTTAATACATATTTCATGATGTATTTCATGTGCTCATATGTGTTTAATTGTAATACAAAATGTGTTTAAATGTAAATCATGCACATGAGAATGGCACAATGGAAAAAACAAACAAACAAACTAAAAAAAAACAAAAAAAAAACTTAAATGTTCTGAAAATTGGCCTCATTTTGTTTGCAAATTTAATATTATTTCATTTTGACCCAGACGTTTCTTCTTAATATGCACAATCGCATTTTTAGATTACATGTTTCATTAATCACTTTGGCAACATTAATAATCATGCCTCTCTCCTTCTTTTATAGGCTGCTTGCTTCGCCTTATTAGGAGTCCTATTTATGATAATGAGCCTGAGCTTCATCATCATTGATTGGACATCAGGGACCAGCAAAGGAAGCAGTGGTCATTAGGCCTCACCCCTTTAATGGTTTATGCTTTTTAATATTACTTTCGGGTCAGTAGTTGGGGAGGATGCATAATCTCTCAGTGATCAGTCAAAAGAGTAGTACCAGATTCCTAGCTTTAGTTGCATTCAATCAATGCATTATTTAGCCATGTGACCTGCATATGCTGTAAATGGGGTCTTGCCCCATCTCAGGCCGGCATTAAATCCATTTAAAGGCCATCCTCTCCCAAAAAGGAGTGGTTGGGACATGGAAATAGGCAGAAGATAACCAGAACAAGAAAATCAAAGCCCATGATGGTTAGATTGTGCCATAGCATCAGCACATGCAGTATGCAGGGTTTGCAAACAAAAGGGATTTTGCATTCTAACCAAACAGACTCATCCGCTGGCCCAACCTCCCATCTATCCCTTCATATTATGACCTTTGACCTCTGCCCTTCGGCCACATTCACAAGAGATTAGAATCACAGTAAGTGCTCAGTTCTTATGAGAGGATTGGTGGTTATTAAAGCGTTTATTTCATCATATCTCATATTAGATATAGCAATACTCTGTGCAATAGCTGTGAGATATCTGACACTGAAGGCTGTTGAGAGGCGACACACGACCTTGTCCAGAATCCAGACTTTATTTGGCTGCAATCTATTACACAATTTCAAATTTATGCAAACTGTACGTATAGATGTACCTGTCACATTTTTATATGGATTTATAATGTTCCTTTCTACAGTATTTAGAGATAAATATATTAGTAGATATATCAGTATAAATATATATGATAAATATAAGAGTATTCAGATTCATCCAGTGTTCTCAAGGTTATCTATTACATCCCTTTACAATATTTGTGACTATTCAACTAAAATGCCAACTTTAGAAGATTTAGATTTAAAAAGACAGAATTATCCAAGGCACATTCTTCTTTTTTTTTAGGAATACAACTGGTTGCAATGGGGAAGCACAGATTGGAAAGCACAGTTAATCATAGGGTCAGTTTGTAATGATCCCGTGAGTTCTGCTGACAGACTGATTTTGAAACACTCTCTGGATTTATATGCAGAGAAAACCAAAAACACAGATTCACAGGGTCTTCTCCTTAACTGGAGAAACAAATGTGGTGCATTGATGCACATAAATGTTTTAGCTACAGGGCAAAATGGCGTACATGTGATAACATTGCCTGGTGGAAGCTGATCGGTTTTGCTTCTAGATAGGTTTAAAAAAGAGGCTATTAACCCAAGTAGACGGATGATTTTGGTCCTTCGGCGAATATTGAAACTGTAGCACTTTCAGTTGAAGCACAACTTCCTCTCAATCTCTTGACCCAGTTACGACTTATGACATAATCATAGATTAATATATTTTGTAGACAGATACATGAATAAACGCCTATGTACTACTAACTGTAAATTGTTTGGAGAAAAAAAAGTAATGTGTGGATGTCTAACATGGTACATGAATATTTTAAACTTTGTAACTGAAACTTATCATCCTAAAAAATACTATAAATCAAGCACTTACTGGCCCATAATGATCTTAGTGGTAACACTGTGGTGTTTTAGTGTGTGCGTGAATGTGTGTGTTCTCTCCTCTTCTCGCTTATGGAGAAAGAATACTTCAGTCAGTGAATGTACTGTAATGGACTATAAGATGTTTAAATGAAATGTGCATTTAAATTGTGGTACTTTTTTATTCATTTTTGTCTGTTTAATTAATGTTTAATGGATAGACAAGCCACACATATAACTAAATCATCATATCTGTGAACCAGTATTAGCATAATTACATATCTCGATATCTTTTTTCAGTGTTTTACATGTCCCTGGTGCTGCATCGAGGCCCTGTCAGACAGTAAAAAGGCACTGTAATATATTCCAAATTACAATCTGTACTTCCTTGTTTTTTTTTTTTTGTTTTTTTAAATGCCTTGTTTATCATGGTTGGAGGCTTCATTTCCCTCTTTGTGGTCTTTTGGATATATACAGTATGCGTAGAGAAATGATAAATGAATGATTAAATATGTCTATGATTGCTGAAGTGCATCATTGAAATAACCCATTGTTCATTTTTTGGTAAAGAAGCGTTTAGTTGTGTGTTCTGGTGAGATGTTATTTGTAGTGGTGTAATGCCTCACACACCGATATGGTTTCTCAAGCACAAAAGTGTCCCATCGTTTTAGCAGTGTGTGTGTTAATGTCTGTTCACATGCCTGAGAACTAAATGTGCCAGTTGTTAAAGAATTGCCAGTATCCGTCATTAAATATACCAGTGGCTCTAAATGATTCTTGACTGCTCAAAGTCTAACTTTGAAAGTAAAAGCCTGATTCTCATGCAAATATGCCCAAGTTGCATTTCACCCCAAAATCAGACAACAATAATTATATTATATATATGTAATTATTTATATACTTGTCTTCTGCTAGGATACATTAAATTGGCCAAAATTGACAATAAAGATATGTTTTATAAATTATATTTCAAATAAATGCTGTTCTTTTGAATTTTCAAAGAATGCTAAAAAAAAATAAAAAAAAAAGAGCACAAAATCAGCATATTAGAATTATTTCTGAATGACTGGTGGAAATTTAGCTTTGCCATCATGAGCATATTAAAATATATTCAAATAGAAAACAGTTATTTTAAACACTTTACTGTATTTGTGATCAAATAAATACAGTCTTGGTGAGAATAAATGATTTCTTTCAAAAAAAAAATAAAAATCTTATCGGCCCCAGATGTACATATCTAATCAATTATATGACATATATAACAGGCTAAAAACATAATTTCTGTCATTTGATTTTGGGGTGACGTTTCGTGAGAATCACTGAGAGAGATGTTAATTTTGATTTGATAGTGTTTTATTTTTAAACAGAGCATAATGTTTCTGAGTATTTTTAAGGAAAAATGTCTCCTGTCTGATGTATCCACTGCATAAAATAATGATTTTATGATGACGGTAGTTCACGTTAACCAGTAAGATCTTATTAACTTCCTATCAGTAGGGATATTCAGTATCAATGATGAATCATGGATAAATATTGTTCCCTTTATAAAAACACAGTCTGATTGCTGTAACTAGAGCATTAGCAGTGGTGCACCTGAAACTGCCCTGGACGACAAGATCCCCCATGATGCTGTGCTTCCATCCCCAGGCTTTCACACGCGCACAGCGTTGTAGCTTTTGAGCTGATGTCTGGGCTGACAGCAGCACTTTTCAAGCACCTGCAGATCACACTGTTACATGCTCTCCAAATCTGCAAGGTCTCACAAAGTAGCAGAAGGGGGAAGAATTGAATTGTCTTTTTTAGCAGCTGTGTACTTGTGTCCAGTCAACGTGATGTTTCCCTTGTGATGTAATGAAAGTGTCATCTGTTTGTAACCGTTTATATGAGTTCATTACTTATATGGCAGCATTTATAAATAATGTACATAAATGTAAACCCTTTATATTATTAGCACATCTATAGTTTGTATATTGTAAATAGTTAGATGATGTTTAGTCTGATGATTAAAACGTAATAATTTTTAAAAATGCTTTTTAAAAAGCCAGTTTATGTCTTTATTTTCTTTATTCTCAGTATCGAGTACATTGCTGGCAGTTAATGTACTGTAAACAATGTTCAAATAAAAAAAGAATAAATAATATTCATTCATTCTTGATTCAGTCTGTATTTCTCATTTTCATGTGTTCATTTGATGTCTCTGTGGCTCACTGAACAGGTGACCAATGCAAAAGGGAGTTAAATGCTCTGTTTACATTTCATTTAGCAGATCTATCTAAAGCAACCTGAAGGGCACAGTGGTCTGAAAGCAGTTCCTGGGAGCAAACCTGCAGATCTTCTTTTCCACCATCAGCAACTGTCTCTTTTCCTTCCTGCTGATTGTCTACTTAAGTGTACAGCTGTTTATGTCAAAACAGAATCTTGCCTCGAAGCAGCAGTTTTCTGAAAATGTTCACATGCTTTGTGTTTCCTCTTCGCAAGAAAATGTGCAGAATAATCTATTTGAATGCATTCGATCTGACAGATATGCTGAATTCCAAAAAGATACGAAAGTTTAATGTATATGACCTCAATACACCTTTTAAAATAGAGGTAGCCTACTTTATTGGCACAATGAAAAACCTGTAAAATCCACGGATTCTCTTTTTTTTTGGACAAAAAGATATTTATAAGTTCTATCTTTAGATTATTTAATTGTTTTTCAAACCGAGACAAAAAAGCGGTTCTTTATACAATGATTCACTGAAAGGTTCTTTCAGAATCAAAACGTTTCTTCTGTGGCTTTGCTGAAATTGCTCCGATTTATCTAAATTTGTTTCCCTAACTTTGTTTACCTGCATGTGTTATCCAACTATAATCTGATAACCCATAAAGACACCAGGAAAATTTCACCAGATGAACAGTTTCAGCTATTAAACTCAACTGTTGACAGTTCAAAAATACTTTTTGAATAACTGTTAAACAAGCTGAAATTTAAACTGATGTCTAAAGTAAAGTATAACTTAATATAATTTCAGACACACGGGGGCGGTATGAAACACAGACAGGTCCAGCTCTCTGTCGGAATGCTGTTTGCTCTAGCCAAACAATGGAAATGCACTCCATATGGAAAAATCATTGCGAGCATTTACTTTAAACAAGGTTTAATCTCCTGCTTTAAACACATGCTGAAATCAGTGCATCAATATTGACATTAAGTCTCAACAAAAGACATTTCTAAAAGAGGCCCTAAAGAATGTCATGTGTCACCATTGAAGGGCAAACAAGAGAAAGTCAGCTGTACTACACACATCACACAAACAGGCCATTTTGCATAATGAAACCTCCAAAAATAGTTATTCTTTTAATAAATGAATACAAATAAATAAATAAAAAGCCAAATTAAAAAAAAAAAAAGAAATGAATTTAAATTCTAACCAAATCATTTTTCTGTAATTAATTACTTGTTATTGATTTTGCTATTCATGTTAATTCGGATGCGCACACACTGTATATTTTCTTTAAACTGGAAGACTGCGGGAAAACTCCATTTCCCATGAGCACCCGCGGTGGGCGTATCAGAGAGGGGCTGGCTGGCAGCGCGTGAGGAGCCCAACAGTTCTGAACTGTCTTCTTCTGCTGCTGTGTGTGTGGCAGAGAGCAACTTCTCAGCAGACTGGGGTGTGGCGGCTTTGAAAACACTGAAAGAAATCAGAAACCGCTCAACGTTAGCTACCTAACGGCGCATATTATTCAAACCCCTCGGCGATCAGTGAACGGACTTAACCGAGGAAGAAAACAGCGGGGATTTGGGCATTTTCCGATTCATTCAGTTTCTCGTCGCCGAGTATCTCATCGTTCGGTTTGCTTTCTAAATACCCGAGCACAAGAGGTTGATCTCAACTTTTTTAATTAAACAAACTTTTTGTATTTGTGGATATGAGTTTGTCTCCCTCTCTGTCCGCGTGATGTGAAACTCCAGCGGCTGGGAGCCTAAACATCAACCGATTCCAGGTGTTGTTCTGATCTCAGTATCTTAAATATATACATTCATTTTTTTCCAAGCCCAAAACGTCTTTTGAACGATTTTTCGGACGTATAAAACGTCAGTTTTGGATCTACTAGTTTTTTAAAGACATTTCCCCTCCTTGGACTTGCGACAGGCATTTTTTTTTTCAAAGCCAAAAGAGGAAGTTAGTCACGGAAGACTATTTAAAAAAAACCTCCAGTCGCTTTAAAAGGGTAATACCTTTTCATTCCCCCCCTCCCCCCTAAATCTACACCCGTAAATCCGTCGCCCTGAAGCGCGCGTTCGGAACCATGGGCTGCACCGTGAGCCAGGAGGATAAAGCCGCGGCGGAGCGGTCCAAGATGATTGACAGGAATCTGCGCGAGGACGGCGAGAAAGCCGCCAAAGAAGTGAAACTGCTGCTGTTGGGTGAGTGAGGACTCTCAGATAACGGCTGCTGTAAAATACCACATTTATAAGTCTCTGTTCGACCGAAGAGCTCGTTTTAAACGTGTTTGAGACGGAAAGAGAGACATTCTTTTGATAAGTTTGAGGGCAAGTTTGTAGGTAATGCATGTGTGTCAGGTTTCCTCAGGTGTGGCCTGCGAGAAACTGTTAACGGATTTGAAGGGAAAAATGTCAACTGCGAGAAAGCAAGCGTTTATTTGTTTAGCAGTTTAAGTGGCAGATGCTTTACTAGTTCTTGTTTTTCAGTTATTATTGTTTTTTACGCAAATTATGTCATGAGGCATGTGCATTTCAGAAGCTCTCTCTCTCTCTCTCTCTCTCTCTCTCTCTCTCTCTCTCTCTCTCTCTCTCTCTCTCTGTGTGTGTGTGCGCTAGATATGATGACATATCTTTTTTTTGGCACATGTTAGTGTTATTGCTTCAGAAGGTTACTCTACCAGTTAAAATCTGTACACACTTTCTGTAATTATGCCTATTGACTATTAATGCCTCAAATGGAAGAATGAGATTTATGTAGCAAGCCAAAAATGTTGAAAATAATAATAAAATAGCAATCTTCAAAGTAGCCACCATTGTATTTACATACATGCGTTTCACAAATGCTTTTTTCTGAAGTGACTTACATTACATATTTATGTTTTTATCAGTTCTTCCTCTTCCTGGGAATCGAACCTATGACCTTGGTGTTGCTAGTGTTTGAGCCACAGTTGCTTCATGTGGTTTGTTTCTTCAGTTTGGTCCAAACGTTCATTTTTTAAGGATTCGATTTAGATCAAAAGCTATATAAGAAACAAATTGACTGTAGTGTGCCCAGACTTTTGCCGGGGAGTGCATGTGCAAAACTTTCCCAATCGCAGAGAAACAGCAGTACGTAGATGTGGAAACTGGTTATTTCATTGTGACTTTAAGGGGAGAGGTTGAGGGAATGTTTTGACAGTGCCTGTGATCACTCTCAACATCTCTTGTGGTGCAGCATGGCCACACACACACTCACGGTCAGCGTGCACTTTGGCCTGAGCTGTGTTTAAACAGAAATGCTGGAATTCTGTGGGGGGAGTGTTTTCGGAAAAGCTTAAAGCCCAAACAGAAGCCTGGAACATCCACCCTGAGCCAAAGAAAGTGTTGGAAGTAGATTTTTGGCAGGGGTTGTCGTGTATTGTACCTCTTTGCATGTTTATTAAGGACTCTTGCTGAGAAATGAAATACTTGATGTGGAGCTTTTTATGAGGAGTTCTAAAGCCTTTTGAATTTTACTTTATGAAGTCAGAAAATTGCTTTGGCGTACCACTGAGTTGACTTTTAAAAACATATGTGAGGAAGACGATGTCGAGCCCAGCAATTTTTGGATTTTCACAATCATTTTGTTTGTTTTCCCCTCCTTCACATTTAATATGTCAAACACAATCTGTTAGTTATCTTTCATAAATGAGTTTAACAGCCACGGATATTTTGCCATTTGTATAAAAAATGTATTTTGTCCCACTGACAATGAGATTACTTTGTTTTTCCTTCCGTATGTATGATAAACACCCGCAGCATCATATAGAAGATGATCCATTTTCCATGCCGGTCACAAAAACTTTAGACTCATTGTTCCTGATATTTTTGCTTTGGCATCTTTATGTGAGGAATATTCCATATATGTATAATGGAGAAGCTTTAGATATCATATATAAACTTATGAAGGTAACATTCCCACTCTGACTGTTTTAGCAGTTTGAGAATTAAATTTACACCATTGTTTTAAGCTTTCTAATGAGTCAATCTGCAGGACACCTACTCAATTAAGTAACAGTGAACAATCCTAATAATGTTTCTCCTGTCAGTAACTACATTTAATTCTAGGTCTCAATGGGCTGTGCTCTAATAGCAGACGTGGAGAGTAAACACTAAGTTAGGGGTTTGAGTCACTGTCTGAGGAGGTTTATATGACGCACATTGAGACAAGTAACTCATTACTTTTAAATGGGAACAGAATTTTACATACATAGTCTAATTCCCACAAATCACCACCAGTTTCTCAAAAACGATTACATCTTTAACCCCAAAACTTTTTATAATGCCAAGAAAAGACCTCTGTTTTGAAAAAGTTGGTTGCGTTTGGAAAAGGCATGGTCTGTCTCACACGGGCTGATGTCTGAACCTGTATTCCACCCCTCTGGTCTTTTCAAACTCAAACTTTTGGTTCAGAGGAGAGTGTTGCATAGATGGATGATGGACTATTTTTAGCTTGAGGCAGATGTAGGGAAAAGTTGTATTTCCAGGCTCCCAGAACTCTGAGTTAAGGCCTTAGAGGAAGTTTGAGGCCTTTAACTTTACCTCCTCTAAACGTCTTTCTGAAACACCTTTAACGATAAGCTGGTGCAGACTTTTTCTGTGTTTTTCTTCCTCTTAATTCCAGGAATGAATCTTTAGCTGGGCTTAGCCTTTAGGTTTTCTGAACTTTGTTCAAATTTAATCTACCACAGTGAATTCCAGCGCATTGCTCTGTTTATTTATTCTAGTCCTGATTTGTTCTAACTGCCTTTGTTTTTTCCATCTTTACTGGCAGAGGGAAATATTCATTTGTGTCTTCGTACTCATCACCCTTGATGCATGTACAAGTCTGAACATCTCCAGACCTTTGCTTTCAGCATGAGTGTACTTGAAATCCTTTCATTCTTACTTGGTTAAATTCATGAAACATCATGTTAAAGCAATAATATTTCATGTTTTAATTAATTTGGTAAAGCGTTTTCAGAGTTTCTGCGCTGTAGCCAATAATTTAACTCTTATCAAATGGCAAAAGATCCTGGCAGAATATAGTCAAGCATGTATATGCATCTGTGATGCGTCCCTGAACCCATTTAACAGGTTTGACAGAACCTGTTGAACTGATTCGTGCTTTCGCCTCTTTGCTGTAGCCACTGGGCTTAATAGCGTTGATGGTGATAAATAGAGCAACAATAACTCCCAGAACACAATCGCTCATCCTGTGTGACGTTTTTTTTTTTTTTTCTTCTTTTTTCTTTTTCTCACACTCTTACTGTACTGACAGATAAATGCCGACAGGCATTTGGCAAAAGGCCTCTAGAACAAACAAACCGACACAAAAACCCATTAAGGCCTTTTGGACTGGAGAGATGACTGAAACTGGCGCTGTTACACTCTCCTGTCAGCGTGGCTGTAATGGTCCTTCACCACATGGAAATCACGCTTTGCATTTACACACCTTATTTGCTTTCTCTTTTGATCACTTAGTGGAAAAAACCGGCCGGTCCGTTTAGGATTCCGCTGTAAACCTGTCACAGCTCTAAAGATGTGTGTGTCTGTCAGTCTTTATCTATCTATCTATCTATCTATTGGTGCATCTCAATGAATTAGAATGTCGTGTAAAAGTTCATTTATTTCAGTAATTCAACTCAATTTGTGAAACTTGTGTATTAAATAAATTCAGTGCACACAGACTGAAGTAGTTTAAGTCTTTGGTTCTTTTAATTGTAATGATTTTGGCTCGCATTTAACAAAAACCCACCAATTCACTATCTCAACAAATTAGAATACTTCATAAGACCAATAAAAAAACATTTTTAGTGAATTTTTGGCCTTCTGGAAAGTATGTTCATTTACTGTATATGTACTCAATACTTGGTAGGGGCTCATTTTGCTTTAATTACTGCCTCAATTCGGCGTGGCATGGAGGTGATCAGTCTGTGGCACTGCTGAGGTGGTATGGAAGCCCAGGTTTCTTTGACAGTGGCCTTCAGCTCATCTGCATTTTTTGGTCTCTTGTTTCTCATTTTCCTCTTGACAATACCCCATAGATTCTCTATGGGGTTCAGGTCTGGTGAGTTTGCTGGCCAGTCAAGCACACCAACACCATGGTCATTTAACCAACTTTTGGTGCTTTTGGCAGTGTGGGCAGGTGCCAAATCCTGCTGGAAAATGAAATCAGCATCTTTAAAAAGCTGGTCAGCAGAAGAAAGCATGAAGTGCTCCAAAATTTCTTGGTAAACGGGTGCAGTGACTTTGGTTTTCAAAAAACACAATGGACCAACGCCAGCAGATGACATTGCACCCCAAATCATCACAGACTGTGGAAACGTAATACTGGACTTCAAGCAACTTGGGCTATGAGCTTCTCAACCCTTCCTCCAGACTCTAGGACATTGGTTTCCAAATGAAATACAAAACTTGCTCTCATCTGAAAAGAGGACTTTGGACCACTGGGCAACAATCCAGTTCTTCTTCTCCTTAGCCCAGGTAAGACGCCTCTGACGTTGTCTGTGGTTCAGGAGTGGCTTAACAAGAGGAATACGACAACTGTAGCCAAATTCCTTGACACGTCTGTGTGTGGTGGCTCTTGATGCCTTGACCCCAGCCTCAGTCCATTCCTTGTGAAGTTCACCCAAATTCTTGAATCGATTTTGCTTGACAATCCTCATAAGGCTGCGGTTCTCTCGGTTGGTTGTGCATCTTTTTCTTCCACACTTTTTCCTTCCACTCAACTTTCTGTTAACATGCTTGGATACAGCACTCTGTGAACAGCCAGCTTCTTTGGCAATGAATGTTTGTGGCTTACCCTCCTTGTGAAGGGTGTCAATGATTGTCTTCTGGACAACTGTCAGATCAGCAGCAGGGCTCGCAAAATCGCTAGCCCGACGTCCCGGGGCTATTGTGTTTTCCAGTCGGGCTACGAAAATGTATCACTGCCCTGCCCGAAGGGCTACCTTAAATACAGGGCTCCCACAGGTCCTTAAAAACTCTTCAATTTAGTTGTATCAAACTTAAGGCCATAAAAAGTTTTAAATATGTTAAATGGTATAATAAATGTCTTAACTATAATTTCAAAAGGTCTTGGAAAGACAAGAATGGCGATACAGCTGGATTAAATTTCAAAAGGCAATGATGTAATTGAATAAATATGAGCGCTGCACGTTTCAAGACAAAATGCGGTGCAGATGTCTTTATGTGAATGCAACTGAAGGGAACCGACTGTCCTCAGAAATGTCGTTTGCATTTTTATTTCATCTTACCTATAATGCCTGATAAAGCAGCGTTTATGAGCGCGGACGGTGCTGCTTTGTGTACAGCCGCTAACAGGGAGTTTCCCTGAGGGAAACCGGTATATTAAGCCGCTCCTAAAGCTCCACCTCGTGGCAGAGAATGAATTTGCATTTCTAATAAGCCTTTCTTGCTGTTTATGGTCAGATCAGTGCAAACATCGACCCATGTTTTTACGCAGCAAACACATAGAGTTGTAAATGAGAAAGAAGTTAATGTGCCTTAGGGCTGCACGATATATCGTTTCAGCATCGATATCGCGATGTGCGCATCCGCGATAGTCACATCGCAGGATGTGCGATGTTTAGTAGGCCTGATCATTATATTTATACTGATCGTTTTCTTTGCTCACACACAGACACCGTGTCTACTCCAGACGCGACAGCTGCGCAGAGATACCCATTTTTAAATAAATTTAGTAGCAGAGCTACTGCAAGCGATTTTCAGTGCTGGAAATCCATTTATCCTTTGTTGAAACTTCCGCGTCGTCGAGGAGAGCACATCACGGATGTTTAGCAACGGCAGGCGCCAGGAAAGCGCAAGCTCCCGAGCGCTTTGGAAAGGAGGAGGAAGTGGCGCGGCGGGAGTTTTCCACGCGTTTGCAGATGCACCATGTGAACGGCCCCAAAGTCTTTCTACACTGGTTGCGACAAAGCGACCGTTGCCAATCGTGTCAACTTTGTGTCAGTACGTCATAAATAGAGCGAGGCATATCAGTTTACTGGCGGGGATTCGTCGTGTCGCGCCG
The DNA here is from genome assembly GCA_039654775.1 of Spinibarbus caldwelli. Lineage (NCBI taxonomy): Eukaryota > Metazoa > Chordata > Actinopteri > Cypriniformes > Cyprinidae > Spinibarbus > Spinibarbus caldwelli. Next base: position 17,528,441 of record CM077254.1, read on the forward strand.
CATCCAGTGTAGTACGACACACATGCGCGAAACCGTGTCAAAATGCATGTCTCCAAGTATCCTTGTAAAAAAAAAAAAAAAACAGTTGCTTATGTCTTAGGTAAACAATTGAGAAAGAAAGAGGATAACAATAACAGCAGTTTAATGTCTCTGTTGCTTTCTGTGTCATAATCAAACAACAAAACAGAGAAAAATCACTTTTGTAGCTTTAACACAGATTTATTAGATTTAATTTATACAATGAAGACTGTATTATGCAGTGTTATTTTACATTTTATTATTCAATTTCTGCACCTGAATACTGTTGGACTTGCCTTAAAAATACAAAGCACTGTTTATTTCATTTGTATCTTTGTTCTATTATATTTATCTATGCTTGTAAATTGTTTATTTCCTATGCTGATTCACTCACCTACAAAATCAATATTGTTTTTTCTCTCCAAATAGAGCTATTCAAGTCATTTGGTGTTTTTTTTTTTTTTTTTTTTTTTTTTTTTTCATATCGCAATATATATCGCAGAAAAACAAAATATCGCAATGTGAGTTTTTTCCAATATCGTGCAGCCCTAATGTGCCTTCTAAAAATCTAAACAATCAAGACAGTAATATTTATTCATTTTAAATTAATCATTAAATGCTTGATTTATCCCTTTTCATAAAAATGGTCTAAAGGCTGAAATGCTGTTGTATAAGATTTTTGTTTTTGTGAAAATCTGTATCTCTGAACTGTAAATCATGTCATTTTATGGCTTAATACTGTATGTTACCATAGACATTGTCCAACCCATACTCATACTCATACTCATGCTCATACTGTTCATTTTACTTGTGCAGCTCTTAAAATGTGTCATAAATTGCCTTAAATTTATTTTTAAAAATTCTTTTGATACCCTGTAAATACTGAAATAAAATTCCTTCCTTCATATTTGTTGATATTTGTGTAGTGAAAATATTCTTGATTGACATTTAGACTTCTATATTAAAAAAAAATATAATAATTTTTTTTTTTTTTATTTGGGCTAGTTAAATTAATTTTCGGGCTACCAAAATCTGAAGAGTACCTGCCCGAAGGGCTACCAGGGATTTTGAAATTTTGCGAGCCCTGAGCAGTCTTCTCCATGATTGTGTAGCCTAGTGAACCAAACTGAGAGACCATTTTGAAGGCTCAGGAAACCTTTGCAGGTGTTTTGAGTTGATTAGCTGATTGGCATGTCACCATATTCTAATTTGTTGAGATAGTGAATTGGTGGGTTTTTGTTAAATGTGAGCCAAAATCATCACAATTAAAAGAACCAAAGACTTAAACTACTTCAGTCTGTGTGCATTGAATTTATTTAATACACGAATTTCACAATTTGAGTTGAATTACTCAAATAAATGAACTTTTCCAGAACATTATAATTTATTGAGATGCACCTCTATCTATCTATCTATCTATCTATCTATCTATCTATCTATCTATCTAATTTTTTTTTTTGCTGATTTATTGTTAGGTGGTGTATAGTTATAATGTAGGTTAGGTTTGAAGGGTTCCACTGTGTGATTATAGTCTGAGGTAAATTGCTATGTGTGGATATGGGTGTGTGTATGTGATCTCTACTACTACTTTACTGACAAGGCTGCGTCTGCTTCTTTTTTTGTCTTTAGTAGTAGTGAAAGGAATGCCCCAGCCCTGCTTTTCTACTCTGCAAGTCTGCATAAGACATTGTGAGGTGTTTGGGTTTTATTTTCTTATATTTACTTTGGAGCTTTCAGGCTTTAAATCTGTGTTATGGCAGATCTCTTCTGTGGTCCGATGAAATGTTGACCAGATGATCATGATAATAATAATCATGACACATAGGGGGCATTTGCCTAATCGTTAGTGCAAACTTTGCATGCGGTAGACCTGCCTATTGTGATTAAAATGAAAGAATAGAAAGTAAATTTAAAGAAGCTTTGTTTTTTGAAAATGGCATGAGAAATCTGATTTTTGGACACTGTATTGAGTTGATATGCATGACAGAATTAAAAATTCGCTCATCAGAATCTTAAGACAAGTTTTCATCTAATATGGAGTAGTTTTGTTTTAATAAACTTAGTTTAATTTTTAATATAATTTTATGTGTAAAATCACTTTGTCAGATAGCAGGTAATAAAATATCATTTTGCATTTAAAAAATCTCTTATTTGTGCAAGTATTCACATGCATGCCAAGCAATGTAGTTTTTGTATATTTTTTATCATGATCTCTGGTCACCCTATCCACCAAAGGCTTGAAAGGAACACAGTTAGATTGAAACACAAGATTAAAATGAGATGCAAGACAAATATTTTATAGAATTTGGCAAACGTTTCCTAACTGCTGTTGTTAATTTTGGGTTTGGAGGTTGATCATTAAGGTAATGTGAAAAATGGCCTTATAATGCCCTTCTTGCCAGTTTGCATGCTCTGATGAACAGTGAATTTCAGATTGATGAAATCAAACTGCATCTGTCCTCGAAAGGTTTTTTATGTTCCATCACGTTGTTCTCAACTATTTACTTAATGCAAGGTCAGAACATTCAACGAGTCCCTGTTGCACCAGAATGGTTTTGTTCTCTCACATACATCTGGTATTGCATTATTTTTGCTTTCAAAATAAACCTTTCTGTAACTTGTCGAGAGGTCAAAAGCATCAATTGTGGTCAAAGAGGACTAGCACATTGCTGAACTTATTCAACATTAACCGTGGGGCAGTGAAGTGTGAGACTTACTTAGAAAGTTTACTGGATTCCTTGAAGTTGCTCACTGGAGGTCACGGGTTTTGTTTAATGTTTTCTATATACAGTGACTTCATGCGTGGCTAAACTTTTTAAGTGATCCGTTCGGTACCTAAATATATTTTTACAACTTGTGAAAAACATTGAATCTTATTGACACCAAAAAACAGTCAACGATATGTTAATTAAAGGGGCTTTCCTCCATGTTTTTACTTGGCACCTGTGCATGAATGAATTAATCAGTAAGCCAAATTGCCTCAGCCTGCTTTACATACTTTTTACTTTCTTTAAATTTGATTAATCTCAGCCACTAAATTACTAAACCTATAGCTAGTGGTTAGTAAAAATTGCAAGTGCAAAATGAATAACCACTATTTTCTCTGTAGGCAAATCTCCTGAGTGCTTCATGGGATTTTATCAACCATTAACTTATTTTTTAAAAAGCCAGATGTTTTAAATGAATAGGTCTCCCAAAAGCAAAATTTACTCAGCCTCATGCCATTATAAACCCGTATGACTTGCTGTTTTTCTTGAAAGATGATGTTTAGCACCAAGCACCGGGTTGTTTATGTACCTTATATGTGCACTATATTACACATCTTTTGAAGTCATAATAGTGTATGAATTTCAGGCTGAAATGAAATTTATTCACTGAAAGTACATTCCGCCACTGCTCTCAAATCTCTCTTGCATTTGATTCCATTTAAATATCATGGCAGCTTGACATCAGTGACTTTAAAATAGTTTTTACTTGTAAATTTATATATTTGCTCATTTTAGTTTATTTTAGTTTAATGGCAGTATGACATTGATGTCAAACTTGGTGCTAAATTGGAATGGACTCAAACACAAATAAGATTGCAGAATCATTGATGTCAAACCTGGTGTACAATCTTGACATGGTTTATTTGAATAGATGTGAATGCAAATGACATGAGTATGTGTGTGTGTAAACAATGACAGCATTTCCATTTCCAGCATTTATGGGGTTTTGAAGCAACACACTAAGAAATCAATGTTGATCAAACCCATTGTGTGCATGTATCATGTAGGCCTATGTGTTCAGATTTTATTCCCTAATGCCCCTAAAACCAGGCACATTCTTTCCACATCCATGATGGAAAACAATAGTGTTGATGATAATGACGAGTTCTACAGACAAGCAGACTCTTGAAAAGCCTACTGGGATTTCCTTTCTGACCTTTTCTGCTCTCCTCAGAACCGATTTGATTAATGTCTTTGTATTTGCTATTTGCGCCAGTGCTTCCCACAGGTCTGAAATATACTTGCGTTGGTAGCCGGGTGGTAGCCTCCTATTACCCCTGGCTCAAAAATGGTCTACTGTATGTTAGGGGTGGCTCGATACCACTTTTTCAGAACCAATCCCGATCCGATACCAAAAATTCTGAGTATCATCGTCTTAACTCTAGTACCATGCGTGACACGCAGTTTAAATGCTGAATGGAGGATGACAGACAGCCGCAGCGGAGAGAAGAGTTTGCGTGAACTTGACTTAAATATTCATCTGTACCTCACATTAAACTATGTAACGGCTTCAGAACACTTGAAATATAGTGCACGAAAACTTTATGGTGTTTTATAATGTGTTTGTGGCTTTTGTGGGGCTTAACAATAACAATAGTATACGCACAATATCGTATTTGGATCGGTCTCTTCTGACCGATACCCCGATTCAGCAGAAAATGCCAGTATCGGAGCGATACCGATACTGAATATCGGATTGGCGCACCCCTACTATATGTGACAAACAACAAATAAGCGATGCTTGGAATCTGAAAATTATGCATTGATATTACAGTGTCACACTCTGTCTTTGGGACACTTGCAACTATGCTGCCTGATCTCGTGCACCTTCCTGTGCCACTGCTGCTTGAGCAATGAGAACGTTGGCATAGATGTGCGAGGTGGTTGGAAATTAGGGGGGAGATCACGGACAGTGGCTTGGCCATCTGTTTGTGTAAGGCGAGGTCGTGTTGACATTGTTCAAGCTTGCTTATTGCCAATTTGCTGACATGAAAAATGGCAGGTGATTGTGCAGCATATTATACTTTCCTTTGAATGCAGGAAGTTGGAGCTGTATGAGATAGAACATGTTGTATGTTTTTAAACCACCCAATATGAGTCTACCATTCTGTAAACGAACGCCTACATGAGTGCATCACTGAGCGTCTGTTCGCTTCACTGAACTGTCTCGCTTCGGCTGCGAGGAGAGAGTGAGAGCAAGAACACTCTTTGTTTACTTCAATCTGACCCATAAGAACCAGCGACGTGCAGCTATTGTAAACTGCAATGACTGAGAAAGCACATTGGGGGGAAAACAGCTTTATCTAGGTTTTTTTTTTTGCCAGAGGTTGCTGAAATGCACTGAACCGAAATTCATAACCTCTTACGTCATCAGGAAGGTGAAAGGTCACCTCTATAGTGGGTTTACGTTGACCGTTTTAATTCAGGAAATGGCCGTCAAATTGCATTTCATCTTATGTATTCAGCTTCCTTTATTCATTGAAGGTTGGGGTTTGGATGGGTATAACTAAAATGGGCCACGTGTGCCTTGTGGGTAGAAGCCTCTCCATTTGTGGATTGTGATGCTGACAAGATATCTCCTTTGGGCTAAATAAAACAAACATGATCTTTATGGAAGCATAAGCACGGCTGATTCTTGTGGATCTTGAGTATAAATATTGTATGCATTTTATGTTATTTATTATATATATTATTTTTACATAGGGTAGCATTTATTTAATCAAAAATAATTATTTGTATTTGTAATAAAATAGAATTATTATTATTATTTAAAAAAAAAAAATTTCGGCAGCCATTGTTCGAGTCTTCAGAAATCATATATATTTTTTGTAACATTGTACATGTCTTTACTGTCACTTTTTATAAATTTAATGCATGCTGCATAAAAATACTAATTTATTTAAAAAAGTTACCACAGACTTTTGAATTAAATAGTTTTTTTTTCTCATAATATATCCTTTTATCCAGAAATACATTGCATTACATATGTAAAATAGGTCACAAATGTCATAATGTTGAGTTTTAGCAATTTTTGTTCCATCGTATATAGTCTGCCTTTTCTGAAAGTCAGACTGAATCACAAGACTGATTGACGGCCACATACTTCAGTTTATTGAAGGAACAAATTTTAATTTAATTTAGCTCCAAAGGAGTTAATCTAATACCAGAGATTTTATCAAATAGACTGAGATCTCTCATCACTAAGACTGGATTAGTATGAGATCATTTGATGTTTGCCTTTGTGCCAATTTTCGTGATATATCAACATTGCTTCAGTAGCTTGTTAGGAACTGCTCTGTTTATTACAGTTTGTAATTAGCCACAGATTTTTCCCTTTTCTGTAAGCAACGAGTTCGTTAATTTAGACTCTCTCCTTGACAGTTAACAAGAGAGTGAGACAGCGAGGTGATGCCACACTGGCAGGTCTTTGTTCTCGGGACTTCGGGGCATGAAGAGATGGTGCCAGTCGCTTGGGAGAAGAAAGATCAGCCAGCTCAGTCTCAGAGGTGCTGGGTGGAGGGAGTGTAAATGAAAAACACTGAAACTCCCATTTCCTTTTCAGCCGATTGCTCGCCTGCACTGGCCCGCTAATCTTTGCGTCTGTGCTTACAGAGTAGTGCACAAAAGCAAGTCGTTCATTGATGAAAACACTTAAATGAAAGCTCTCGCTCATTCCTGCATTAGCGTACTCTCTAAATTTAATGGTTGACTGGTTGGGATTAGTGGGGTTGACTAGTTCATCTGCCTTTTTTTGTCCTATTCTGTCAATATCAATTAATCTGTGTTTATGAATATGACCAGCATAATAACACTGGGCTTCTTTTGACTGACAACAACCCAACAGCTAGTTTATTATGAATACATGTAGTTCTGCACATCCCTGCTTTGGATTTATTTTGTGGCCTCTGGTGTTCTGGATTAGCATTGTGGCGAGGTCCAATTTCCAGGTCCAAGTGGCCATGCTGTGCCTGATTTCTTTTACACATTCAGTCCTGTTCCCATAGCTGATGTTCAGCCCTAATTGGTATAATGTCTTCCTTTCACTTTTGATTTAATGGCTGCTCAACAGGCGCAACTTGTGCTTGTGTCTCTCGCTTGGCCCTTTTCTCCTCGTTTGGTCAATTCAGCTGTTCAAGTCACATTGATTTTAATTATCACAAAGAGTCTGGAGCTTGTACACGGCCACATAATGGCCACTTACAGTAGCCCTGACTTCCAAATTTGTTATTTTTGGTGACATGGCAAACATTTGTTATATTTATCCAGATCCCTGGAGGTGGAACAAAACCAGCAGCTGTATATAGAATCTTTATTGCATTCTCAACCACAAAACCATTTGCTGTCTCTCAATCCCCGTTTTAAAAAGCTGGTGTTTTGATGCTGGAAGAATGATGTCGTTTCCTGTTCCCCCAAACCACTTCCTCTTTTGGCTCATCTCAGCTAGTGCTGAGACTGAGGTTGGTGCTATCCCTTTGTTCATTCGGTACAGGAAGCTAACACACCCATCCTGTTGAACGTTTCGCACTCATTCAGGGGAAAATTGTCAAGCGCTTCCTTTTAAGTGGCCCACTTTTGAGTAAAAAAAATGCATGATTTAAAGAGAATCCACCTTGAAAAGTATCACTACAGACTATAGCTTTGTATATTGACATTTAATTAGATCCAGATGTCAGTTGAAGAGTGCACTACTGGTGTATACGATTAATCATTCTGTTTCTGGGTGTGGTTATACTTGTAGTTTGTTTGTATTGAGTCTATTGATCCAGACCAAAAAAGTAAATTACACATTTAGTCCTGGTTCTTTTAGTATCATTTTTAAAACTGAATCTAAAGATACTAAACTAAAGGCATAAGGATAAAGTCACAACCTGACTGCACAGTTTTGATGTGGTTCTGACACCTGCATCAAACTGTAATAGGCAACAGCTCCTATGATGAGAAGAAAAAGATATGCTTGAACATTGTCATTTTTAGGGTCTCATCTTTGAAAGTAGATCAAGATTCACCTTTTCAGGTCAAAGTTTGGATGGCACTGTTCACACCTCAAATGAGTCCCAGGGTTTGTTTTAATTTAACCAAACCTGCCAAGTGTAAACGCATCCAAAGCATTGGTTTATTAGCATTTCAGTCCTTATGTATATTTCTTAAATAGCATAAATGTTATCAGGAAGTTGGTTTTCTTGTTGATGTTCTGAACAGCTCAAAGTTGAGATCACTTCTCCCTTCTGTCAGTTTTCAAGCACATCACATATCCATTAGTGCAGGGAGCACATCCGCTCAAATGTCAGGACTAAAGGCTCACTCTCCATCTTAAAATCTGCCTTTACCCAATTTCATTTCAGCATTGCTCAGAAAGTGGTAAGCTGTGCAACAGACCGGAAGTCAAAATCATATTTAGATTGTCATATTGTTCAGATCATCCTGTATGTGTTTTACAGTGAAGTAATGTTTATGTAAGAGAGCTAGATATTGGCAGCTACTTTACAGTTTAATAAAACTTTTAATGCAAATGTTATGGCTTACCATACAGTTGTGCTTGAAAGTTGGCCAAATGCCGGAGAGACTTGGCTTGTCCGCAAATGAGAGTGAAACTGCGGTATCAGTTACAGTCTCTCTCGTGTGGCTTGCTTCGCTTTTGGTCCAGTACTCCATCTCATGGAACTGTTTTAAAAAAAGTATTTTTTTCAATTTGAGCTAGGGCTGCACGATATATCGTTTCAGCATCGATATTTCAATGTGCACATCCGTGATAGTCACATCGCAGGATGTGGGAATTTTTTTTTTTTTTTTTTTTTTTTTTTTTTTTTTTTTTTTTTTTTTTAAGTATACTGATCATTATATTTATACTGATCGTTTTTGCGACAGCTGTCTACACTGGACGCGACAAAGCGACCATTGCAAAATCCTTTGAACTTTGTGTCAGTAAGTCATAAAAAGAACGAGAGATTTACTTGCAGTGATTTGCCGTGTCGCGCTGCATCCAGCGTAGACAGCATTACTGATTATAATGGGTTCTATTGTATTTTGTCGCACCGCTCGCGTCCGGTTTAGACACGGTGAGAGCCACGCAGATGCACGTGAATACTGAATTCCGTTCACTTCCGTGTCTATTTGTGCCTGAAATGACACATGCGTGCGAAACTGTTAAAATGCATGTCTCTGCAAGTATCCTTGTAAACATAGTTGCTTATGGCTTAGGTGAAGGTAAACAATTGATAAAGAAAATGGATAGTATAGGCTCACAGCAGTTTAATGTTCCTAAGGCTTTCTGTGTCATGAATGTTAATCAAACAACAAAACACATAGAGAAAAATCACTTTTGTAGCTTTAACACAGATTTATTAGATTTAATTTAATACAGTGAAGACTATGCAGTGTCATTTTACATTTGATTATTCAACCAGTATACCTGAATACTGTTAGACTTACCGGAAAAATATAAAGCACTGTTTATTTATTTTATATCTTTGTTCTATTATATTTATCTATGTTTGTAATTTGTTTATTTTTCTATGCTGATTTACTCACCTACAAAATCACCCCAATTTTTTTTTCAAAAGAGCTTTTCAAGTCATTTGGTGTTTTTATTTTTATTTTTATTTTTTTCATATCGCAATATATATCGCAGAAATACAAAATATCGCAATGTGAGTTTTTTCCAATATCGTGCAGCCCTAGTTTGAGCTTATTTAGATGACATGATGTTGTTACATTGGAGGCAGTGCTGCTTGGTCAAATATGATTGATCTGTATGCTATGGTATAGGTTTGCAGGCAGACAAGAAGAGGAAGTGCTTGTACGTTTATTACCAGACTGTCATGTGCAGTCTTTTTTGCATGTGCAAAACTTTTCACTTCCATCATGCTTTTCATATCTCAACACACACACACTAAATCAAAGCGTGTGAGCGTGTTAATGACAGTATGCCAAGATCAGGGTCGTTTCTGACACATCTGTAATTATAACTTTGATTATCACCATTGGCTTTGTGACGGAGCTCTGCTGACGTACCGCTCACGTAGATCCGTTCTGCAGGATTAGATGAGCTTCAGGAAACCGTTCATAAAAGCTTGCAGTCCTGTGTCTCTACAGCTGATAAGGTAGAGAGGGCAGGGGATGGAACCCAGAAATGCCCAATAGAGCTGTTACACACCATTCACAGGTGCCACTATGTACTCGCTGTCTTTGTGATGTGCTACAAATGTGGAATCCTTCCATCCGTTCTCCTGTGAGAGTCTCAACAGAAGCTGGAAGATGTTTTGTGTGTGTGTGTGTGTGTGTATGTGTGTTTGTCTGTATGTCTTGAGCTTTTCTGGACTTTCCCAAACGTGATTATCAGATACTGATCTGAGCTGGTCATTGGCAAATAACATTGCTATAAACACTCTGACCCTTATGGTCGTTAATTAGTGGTGTTTGCTAACTGTGGCTATTTTTACATACTTGGGGTTGTAATTTGTCCAAATTGAAGTATTGCATAACCCAAACTCCTTGTGCTACAAACTTGAATGATACCTCAAATCATATGGGCTTGCAATTACTTTTCTAAAAAGGTGATAGAACCAATGAAAACAGTACATAGGTGTACATTGGATGAGCGACCTGAGTCATATCTAGGGAATAAAATGTCATAGAAACCTGGGTGTGGGCTTTTTTGACACGGACCAGTAAGCAACCACCCTAACATTGTAGCGGTTTCATTTTTGTATCATGAAGATACTATTACAGTTTTGCAATTAAGTAATGTTACAATTTATGGTTCAAATTGGATTTTATGATTTTAATTTTAATTTCCATTTTCATTTTACTTTAATTTTTAAGATTTAGTAATTTTTAGTAATCAGTTTAATTTTTATTACGTTTTGTGGTCTTTTAATTAGGGCTGCATGATATTGGAAAAAAATTTCTGTGATATATATTGCGATATGAAAAAAAAAGAATCACCAGATGACTTGGATAGCTCTATTTGGGAAAAAAATAATCAATGATTGTGGTGATTTTGTAGGTTAGTAAATCAGCATAGAAAATAAACAAATTACAAGCATAGATAAATATAATAGAACAAAGATACAAATGAAATTAACAGTGCTTTATATTTTTCCGGTACGTCTAACAGTATTCAGGTAGGCCTTCAGAAATTGAATAATCAAATGTAAAATAACACTGCATAGTCTTCACTGTATAGCCTAAATTAAATCTAATAAATCTATGTTAAAGCTACAAAAGTAGCTTTGACATAGGTTTGTTACAAAAGTAGCGAGCGGTGCAACATGACAAAATACAATAGAACTCATTATAATCAGTGATTCTGTCTACACTGGATGCGGCACAGCACGACACGACAAATCCCTGACAGTAAACTGATGCCTCGTTCTATTTATGACGTACTGACGCAAAGTTCAAATGATTTGTAACGATCGCATTGTCGCATCCAGTGTAGACAGCCTGTAGCTGTTCGCGGCACGACACGACAGCTGTAGTGTCCGGTGTAGACACAGTGTCTGTGTGTGAGCAAAGAAAACGATCAGCATAATAACGACCAGTAGCCTGGCCCTGTACTAAACATCGCACATCCTGCGATGTGACTATTGAGGATGCGCACATCGCGATTTCAATGCTGAAACGATATATTGTGCAGCCCTACTTTTAATCTTTTATAGATATATTATTATATATATTCTTCTTCTTCTTCTTCTTCTTCTTCTTCTTCTTCTTCTTCTTATATTACATACACTATATTGCCAAAAGTATTGGGTCACACCCTTCTAATGAACAGGTTTGACTACTTTAAGATTTGTACTCATAGAAATTATTAATGTTAAAGCATATAATGATATTCTAGGGAATTGTGTGCTTCTAATTTTAAAGCAACAGTTTGGACAGGACCCTTTTCTATTCTAACATGACAATGCCTCTGTGTATAAGGCAAGGTTCAAAAAGAAATGATTGATTTAGTCAGTGTGGAAGAACTTGACTGGTCTGCAGAAAGCCAAGTCCTAATCCAAGCTGAACACCTCTGGGTTGACTTTAAATGCAGATCTTGAGCCAAAAACTCATCACCAAACACCAAGGCATGGCATGGTAAGGAATGGTAAGGAACACTCTTAATGCAACAACCAAATTTGGGAATAATGATTCAAGGTTTCTCTGAAGAATGAATTTAAGTTTTTCAATTGCGGTTTTGCACGCAAATAGAAAGCCGCTTGCACTACAGACTTCTTGAATTAGGTCGTTGGACACATCCCGTGATGTTGCTGCATAGCACCTTGCGGATTCTTCTAAATCCTCCTTTGACATTTCACTCATTTGCAAAATGAAACAAAATTTCTCTGAAATCTGCCCCAGATTTTCAAATCTTGTGTTGAGTTCACTGCTTATGGTGTCAGCGATTACATAAAACACCGTTTGTTTGAAATGAAGTTGGGCGTCCTGGTGCCCTGGTTGTCCAGCGCTCACTTCATCGTGAAATGTTTTGCGCTTTCTGTTGCGCTTCTGTGCAAACTCTTTAGAGGCATCACATTCATTTGCTAAAAGATGCGCATCTGTCACAGCCTTTTCAAACTCATCCTCTCTGTACTGGGAAAATAACTTTTTCAGGTTGTCAATCAACAAAAAAAGCTGTATCCAGCGAAATGTCGGCAGATTGCATGGCTGTGCTCGCGCGTGTGATTTTGGTCAGCATGTCATTCCAAATAACAAGACAAGTCATAAATTCCATAGTCTGTATTTCATTAGACAGTGCATGTGCCTCTGAATAAATTTTCCCATCTTTAGACTCACGTTCAAGATTTTCCAAAGTGTCGAGTACGCCACCGAGCTGATACCTCAGAGCTTTGACCGAGTCCAGTTTTGCCTCCCATCTCGTATCGCTGAGGGGTTTTAATGTTATGTCCACAAACTGTTTCAGAATCTCCCAGCGTTTCACTGAAGATGCAAACATAGTGTACAGTCTTTGAACAGCAAATTAAAGTGGAAGTGAAACAGTCAGTCAAGTTTTCATTTGTTTCTTTAATCTACTTGACCGACATCGCCAGTTACCGTATCCTTTCACGAAGCGGCTGTGGTGTTTTTTTCTCTACCGAAAACTTTGCATGGAAAGCAGTATACTTTGTTTGCTTTATGGGAAAACATCAACCAGTCCTGTTCCACTCGTTCCCCATATGTTAATCTTCTATAGCAGTAGGCTTTTGAAAAACATCTGTTACTGTCCTGTGATCTTGGGAATAGACCATTGGGGAATTTCGGAGGACCATTCTCGGTTGGCATCATTCGAAAGGAATCAGTGACTTTATCTGGGCAAGACCAGTTTGAGGGGTCATGATCAAGCAGCACATCGACATTTACATTGTCTGTTTTACTTAGTTGTTCCACGCTATCATCAGTGACACTGGGCGTGTTGGCGGACTGTTCTGCTTCACTCTCACCGACAGTTGCTTGTTTATTGGCACCATCAATGTGAAATGTTGCAGCCTTATTCTCGCTAACATGTAGTCCTGTTTCTCCGAGGTCATCATCGCTGGTGCTGCCGCTGACTTGAATGCTGTCCTTTCGTAGGCCTACTGTTTCATCTCTGCAGTTTGTTGCTTGTTTATTGCTAATCTCCTGTCCCATTTCGCTGCTAGTGTCCGCACTGAGGCCGTAACAATTAGCATGTTCAGTCTGTCCCTGTCTGTCACTACAATCATCTCCAATATTTTGTTTATTCTGATTTGTAAGAACCCAGTTCGTAAGGGAAACTTTCATTCTTTTAACATCTTCATCTCTAGTTTTCTTACATTTTCACTTTTGTGCTCCTGACAAGTGTTTCTTTTCACCCATAGTGTTATTTTTTGTTGCGGTTAACGTCATGTGCTGTATTTTGAAGTGACGAGAGCGTAGCGTGCTTACGTTCGTGTCTCACTTTCTATAATTTTAATTTTAATTTCATTTTACTACAATATTATTAGTTAAAGTGTTCTTGTATGTGAAAAATATATTTATAATTATTAAAATAAATATATCAACCAAAGTTGTGATTTGGGGCCCCCTAGCATCCTGGGCCCATATGCTCAGCATACTCTACATCCCCCCTGCTGTTGAGAGCCACTTCATCAACGTTTTTTTCCAATACGGGCAATCCAAAATGTTTAACACAGAAGTTGCAGCAGAGACCTTATTTGTTTCGGAGTTACACCACTTCCTGCTTTCAACTTCCTGCTTTAATCCAAGACGTATGGCAGGAGAAATAGCAGTCTGACTCACACTGTGACAAGCTCTGACAGTCCATTCTCAAGATAACTCATCGGATTGATTGTTTTTTCAGTGTAGGTGGCGGATATGGTGCCACAGCTGCCTGAATCTGTGCCCTCTTATATCGGACAACTGCGGCTGTCATCAGCCTGTCGCTGAGAGGACGATTAGAAGATGGATTAAGTAAGACCTTCATCTCAATGAAGAGAAAATCCCTCGATGTTTGATTAGACAGGAACGCATGAGGAAGGATGATAAAGACTGCACTTCCTAAGTACTTAGTGACTCAGGCAGGGGAATGAATTGCACAAATGAGAACGTTTGAGATGACATGATGGAGGGATTTCAGTTTTTTTTTTGATTGCTGCTTATACCTGGATGGTCTTGGCTCAAAAGGATTTATTCAAATTAGAGCATTTTGTGCAGACATTTGATGTCAGAGATTGGTTCAAGAGAATTGGTTTTATTTATTTGTGTCAGTATTAGGGATGCACGATATTGGAAAAAACTCACATTGCGATATTTTGTTTTTCTGCGATATATATTGCGATATGAAAAAAAAAAAAAAAAAAAAAAAAAAATCACCAAATGACTTGAATAGCTCTATTTGGAGAGAAAAAAAATATTGATTTTGTAGGTGAGTAAATCAGCATAGGAAATAAACAATTTACAAGCATAGATAAATATAATAGAACAAAGATACAAATGAAATAAACAGTGCTTTGTATTTTTAAGGCAAGTCCAACAGTATTCAGGTGCAGAAATTGAATAATAAAATGTAAAATAACACTGCATAACACAGTCTTCATTGTATAAATTAAATCTAATAAATCTGTGTTAAAGCTACAAAAGTGATTTTTCTCTGTTTTGTTGTTTGATTATGACACAGAAAGCAACAGAGACATTAAACTGCTGTTATTGTTGTCCTCTTTCTTTCTCAATTGTTTACCTAAGACATAAGCAACTGTTTTTTTTTTTTTTTTTTTACAAGGATACTTGGAGACATGCATTTTGACACGGTTTCGCGCATATGTGTCGTACTACACTGGATGCGGCGCGACACGACGAATCCCCGCCAGTAAACTGATATGCCTCGCTCTATTTATCACATACTGACACAAAGTTGACACGATTGGCAACGGTCGCTTTGTCGCATCCAGTGTAGAAAGACTTTGGGGCCGTTCACATGGTGCATCTGCAAACGCGTTGAAAACTCCCGCCGCGCCACTTCCTCCTCCTTTCCAAAGCGCTCGGGAGCTTGCGCTTTCCTGGCGCCTGCCGTTGCTAAACATCCGTGATGTGCTCTCCTCGACGACGCGGAAGTTTCAACAAAGGATAAATGGATTTCCAGCACTGAAAATCGCTTGCAGTAGCTCTGCTACTAAATTTACTTAAAAATGGGTATCTCTGTGCAGCTGTCGCGTCCGGAGTAGACACGGTGTCTGTGTGTGAGCAAAGAAAACGATCAGTATAAATATAATGATCAGGCCTACTAAACATCGCACATCCTGCGATGTGACTATCGCGGATGCGCACATCGCGATATCGATGCTGAAACGATATATCGTGCAGCCCTAGTCAGTATATCAGTTGATACTTAGTTGTGCACGCTCATTTCCTGTTTTTGCCTTGGATTAGCTTTGCTGTCATCTAACCTTCACTTAATCTTTGAAAACAAATGCAGCCTAATTTAATAGTTCTTAGTCAGTTTATTTCTATTATTTCTATTCTATTGTATGTTTCTATATGTAATTATTCAGTAGCACTTTTGGTAATACTTTAGTATAGGGACCAATTCTCACTATTAACTAGTTGTATATTAGCATGACTATTATTAATATATTGGCTGTTTATTAGTGCTTATAAAGCGCATATTTACCACATATTTATTTACTACCTTAATACTATTAATAAGCAGAAAATTAGGAGTATATTGAGGCAAAAGTTGTGGTTAATGGTTTGTTAATAGCGAGAATTGGACCTTAAAATAAAGTGCGACTGCGCTTTTAAATATATAACTGTTAAACTTTCTTTATCTTTAGCAAATCTCAAAATGAACATTCATTTTTCATGCTGTACTGCCTGTATATTAGAATGTTGTGATGCCTAAATTTTCTTGTAACATTTTTAACAGCTTTATTTTGAATTTAGACAGCATCTATTGTCTCTTTAGCAAATCTCAGATAAAGCCTTTGTTATAGGGGTGTGCGATATATATATCAGATTTTCATACAATATTTAATTTAATTTTTTTTTTTAGACAAAATAGTATAGAATTTTAATATCAGTGCTTTCCAAGTGCATTAGTTTTGAGGCGAATAATATAATTTTAAAAATAGATCTGCAGGGGGCTCTTGTCCTGGCTAAGCGAAAGAACCAAATTGTGGTGTGCGTTTGGCCTAACTGAACCTTGAAGTCCTTTATACATGATTTAAAAAGATAGTGAGACCTGTTTTTTACTGGGAGGAGAAAGTGTGTCATAAAAGAGAAAATAGGAGGGATTTCAGCCATTCGGGAGAGTGTGTTTAGGGTTGGAAAGGGTGCAGAATGCAGCTGGGGCTGGCCCGCAGTACTGAGGGCTCTGTGATTTGTAATTATGTCGTGCTCCGCAGGCCTGTAGTTTTGTGCCCTGCCACAGAAAGACTCTTTGTGGGGCAGCATAACGTGAGCAGACTGTGAAAACCCTCAGAGAGAGAGAATTATGGCTGCAGCCCTCAAAGATCCACCCACATAATGAGAGAGAAAGTGAGTGAAAGGTAATTCAGCAGAGAGCCTACCCCTCAAGTTGTCTTGAGTCTGTATGATCATCTAAACTCCACTCTTGACTCCTCAACCTTAACATTTTGATGTTTATGCTCTTGAGTTCTAGTGAATGTGATCCGATGGTCTGCCACACATGACATTATAATTATTATTATGACATTGTTCGTAACTGTTTTCTTAAGAATAGTGCGGCACAGTGCTGCTGTACCTTTGAACTGTCTGTGTCAGAACTGTTTCTCCACTGCTGGGCTAATCATTACCTTGGGGCAGCAGTGTTTCACACCACTCCAGTAGCAGGAGATGGGACACGGAGATCAATAATGGCAGGATACACAGCTACCTGATTTTGAGAGCTCTAGGGTAGTGAGAAGTGCATGAGAGAGAGAAGAAAGTGGAGAGAAGGGAAAAAGATAGGATATAAAACCATATACTTATGTGGGTTTTCTAAATGCTGTGATTCAGTGTTTTGCAACAGGTGACAAATAAAGTGTCACGTTCTCTGATGTCAGTAAACCACAATTATACGGTTGCATACTTTACAGTAAGTGAAACTCATCGTGGAAAATAACAGTTCTGTTGTGTTCTGCTTTAGCAATAATGTCATACAGGTTAGAATTGACATGAGGGTGAATAAATGAGGAGAGCTTTCCATTTTTGGGTGAACTGTCCCTTTAATGAAATCCACCACAAAAAAAGTGGTTATTTCTTCACAATCTTGCATCCATTGAATCCCAAGCCTCCAGTGCAAAGGTTCTTTAAACAAGAAAGAAATGCAGGAAACAGGGAGCAAGGGCAAGAAAACCATGTGATTACACAAAGCACGTAAGAGTTGAGAAGGGAAGTCTTGTCGAGGCTGTCTAGAATAAAAGACCTATTTTATAGTCGGCACGAGCGCTGGAAACCTGAGCTATTCGAGGTTAAAGTGCCGTGATTCCAACTGCAGGCACATGCGACACTGTGAGTGCCATTAACATGACCCAGTGCCCCATGCGTTTTCTCACACGTACTTGTGCGTGTCAGTTGCAAATATTTCATAAATGGCAATCAACTACTCGGATTAAAGTTCGCTGCCACTGTAATAGAGTGCAAGAGTTGGCTTCTTGAAGTAAATATCCCATTTTTTTTCTCTAAAGAGTAATTGATTTTTAACTCAGTGGTACATGCTTTTTTTTAAGCCATTCTTTTGCATTATTTCAATTTATTTCAATGTTTAATAGCAGAATTATTTGGCAGAAAAACTACATTACCCATGATTCTGCAGAGAAATCTTTAAGAATCACAGAATTATGACAAGCAGACCTCACTAAATATCTCTTTAGTGCTCTTAAATTACTTATTAAAAAATTGCAAAAAATGTAAATTATATTCTTTTTCTGTATATATATATATATATATATATATATATATATATATATATATATATATATATATATATATATATATATATATATATATATATATATATATATATATAAAAAAATAATAATAAAAATAACATCTTTAAATCAGTAGTTTTATATTTATCTGTCATTTTTAATTAATTTTTTATTTGCAAAGCTTCTTGGTCGTTTAAAGCCATTTAGAAAGGTAGAGTGTCTTTTTGTCCAATTTTTTAAATATTGTTATTCACTTCGTAGCTGATTGGTTTGGCTCATGTCTTATTACCAAGATATTTTAAAATCCCAACGGGAAAATCCATCTAAGTTTGCTGTAAAAATGGACAGGCAATGTTGCAGTCTATAGGATGTTTTGAATAGGGAGTTTTAGATGGTTGCTTACTACTCTTATTCCTTGTAAATATATTTATCACGGTTGTTCCTGTATTTGGTTGATACCCTTGTACAGCTTGAATGACTCTGAGGTTAGTGATGTTCTTTTCCCCTTTAAGCTCCTTTTAGTATTTCCCTTTTGAAGCCTGGAATTTCAGTCTGCCACACACACACAGACTCCTAAAATGAGTTTTCCTTGCCCTAGCTTTTGTAACCATGGATACGGCTACAGGAAAGTCGCCTTGAAGGGCCTGTCAGTGCAGAACTTCCATTAAATGAAATTAATTAGCAGCTGAAAACTTAAACGAGATTGCTTATCCTAATAAAACGTGCCTCTGATTCAGAAAGCAACATCAGCCGGCAAAGTCATTATCTTCAGTAATTTATACCGTGAATTCTTCAGGATGGTAATGGGAAGCTGTATAGCAGTAGAATTCTGCTTTGTTCGTTTTCTCTGTCCCTTAGGTCACAGAGATAGTGGCATGACAACATTTCCTGTCAGTTTTTGCTCATTTTAATGTAATTTTTGTGATGTTACACACATACATCCTCAGTATCGAAGTGAAGCAATTAATTATCAATTGATTAATTTTTGAAATACCAAACAATCGTAAAACTTGTTTGTATGCAACATATTCACTTTCTTAAAAGTCCTGTTGCAAGAAAGTCTCTGACAAAGCAATAAATGTGTATTTGCCTGTAGCTTTTTGAGCATTCTTGGAGCGAATAGCTGAGACTGTTTAATTTTCAGCATTGCCTTGTTTATACGAGTTACAGAAAACCGGGCGCCTTGCCTTAAACTCCTTGAAACAATGGAAAGTCAAATGTCTGTCTACACTCTTCGTCCTTCAGTCAGGCGTTCTCAGGTTGCTCGATTTGTTTTTTTTATGTTTTTTTTTTGCTTGAGGTTGAATAAAGGTGGCTGTCTGTGCCTGAGGCAGTTGCTCTGCTCTGAAGCGAGTTTGCCAAAACTGACTGACAGATGTGGTCCGATTGTATTGTGTATAAGAAGAGAAATCAGCCATGATGACCCATGCTCAAGTTTACTGTTGAGTCAGGGGTGCTTAAAACTTGTTGCAGTGAGGTACAATACAGTGCAGAGTAGGGCTGAAACGATTCCTTGATTAACTTGAGTAACTCGAATACAAAAAAATAATCGAGGCAAATTGTGCGTCGAAGAATCGTTTAGTCCATTTACTAGGGATGCACTGAAAATATATGCCGCGCCGCCCAGCAGTGTTCAGCTTTCACTCTCATCACTGCGCCGCGTGACGCTCCGTTCATCACTGTGCCGTTCATCACTGACGCTCCGTTCATCACTGCGCCGCGTAACGCTCCATTCATCACTGCGCCGTTCATCACTGACGCTCCGTTCATCACTGTGACGCGTAGTGAAAGCTGAACACTGCTGGGCGGCGCGGCATATATTTTCAGTGCATCCCTAATAAATGGACTAAACGATTCTTCGCACATAATTTGCCTCGATTATTTTTTTGTATTCGAGTTACTCAAGTTAATCAAGGAATCGTTTCAGCCCTACTCTCCACTGTATTGTACCTCACTGCAACAAGTTTTAAGCACCCCTGACTCAACTTTTCATATAGGAAAGTTGGTCCCCCCCAATGTTTAAGACATGGTTATGGCCTTGACGCTGATCAAATCTCCTTCACTGATCTGCTCCCCGCTACGCTCTGCTCACATGCACTGATAATAATAACCTTGCCAGGGTTTTTATATTTTTATACGTTTACTTGATTTTCTTTACACAGAATCATCATTTCTATTGATTTCCCACTGATTTACGCGATCTGATGAGCATTGACTCATATTACGCGATCATATCTCTGTATGAATGAATGGCGCAGACGCGCGTTTTCCTTTACCACACACACACACTGAAGCGCGTGTGACGCTCGTGGTGATTTCAGCATCTGCCATCTCAATGAGGACATAAACACACGAACAACATCTCCAGAACTGCTCTGAGAGTCACTTCATCAGCGTTTCATTTGAGTAAAACAAGCGTCATATCATATACACACAGAAATTTAAAGGTATTCATGGCAACCCGTCAAAATAAAAGTCCAGTTTAATTTGAAGACATTGCAGCAGAAATATATTACTATTGTTCAGCAGAATGTACATACAACTACTACTACTACTACTACTACTACTACTACTACTACTAAAATTGTGAAAACTTTGTTTTTTTTTAAGGAATGATCACACAACATTTCTTCCATGTTTTAATTTTAATAGTAAATCCCCTTTGTTTGCCAAAAAGTTTAATTTTCATTAATTTAAAGATAACTGAAATTAATGTTTTATGCCTTCATTTGATAACCAGATACACAACACAGAATTTCTGAGGAAAAATAAAACATTTCATAAGGCTATTTTAAGAATAAATAACAATAAAACATTAGGTGAGAGAAAATAAAACAACTTTATAATTGTCATTTTCTTTAATCATAGCTATAATTATTATAACACCTAAAATATGTTGTGTGTAAAAAGTGTTTGTTTCAGCCACTTGAAGGGTGGGTACATTGTGTGCACATGATCAGGATGGTACCACCTCCATCGCATTTTGAGAAAGGAAAAACCCTGTTTGCAGGTCTAAACATTATTTGGATAATTAGTCAAAAACAACAGCAACAACAATGTCTGATTCTGTTGCATAGAACTGAATAAAAATAATACATTGATATTTAATATTAATATATTTTCTGTCCAATTTTCTTTAAATAAAAGTGTGGTTATTTTATTGGCTTTTTTTTTTTTTAATTCTGTGTCATTAAAACTGAGTTAAATTAAAAAGTCTTACAAAATTACTTTATATTATTTAATAAAATAAATAATTATTACAAAGCATTTTCGGTTTCGGTTTTCAACCAAGTATATCCAGAATTCTCGGGTTCGGCCCAGAATTTTAATTTTGGTGCATCCCTACCATTTACTGTAACTACATACAGAGCACTGTGTTTGCAACCACATGCTCCTTTAAAGGATTGCGCGCGCACACACACACACACACACACACACACACACACACACACGCACACACCAGTGTGCAGAGAGACATTTAAGAGGGTTTATTCTCCAAATAACTTTAAATTCATGTTGTTGAAAAATGTTAATAAATGTTATGTGTATGGACTCTCGTTTTTGTTCCACGTTAGCTTCCTGTCCACTAATTTTTGCCTCTTACAAAAGCCACAAAGCCTTCTAAGACAATAAGGCTGAAACTTGAAAGTTAAGTTGCACAATGTTTAGGTTTTATTATTATTATTATTATTATTATTATTATTATTATTACTATACTATTATTACTATTATTTTGATTTATTGCGAGTTTTAGGTTGTACTATGTTTACCTTTTTTTTTTAAAGTAATTTGAAATTTATTTATTTATTTATATATTTGTATTTGCATTTTGAATGTAATATGGCAATTAAATGCACTAAATGGGTTTAGTTTTCACAATTAATATATGCAATTTCAGCAATAAAAATGTTAATTTTTCTAAAAAGGAAACAAATGACTTGTTCTTTTAAAGAGACTGGTCTTATTTTCTCTTGTATATTTAGTATTGCTCTTTAATAAAGAAAAATTACTTATCCGATTACTCGATTAATCGATGGAATTTTCAGTATAGTACTCGATTACTAAAATATTCGATAGCTACACACTGAAAAAAATGACTCATTGGATTTACTCAATTTTTTTAAGGTAAGTGGTTGCAATCAATTTATTTTTAGCTACATTTAAATAAACAAATTTAGTTGAAAGTTATTCAACTAAATTTGTTTATTTAAATGTAGCTAAAATAAATTGATTGCAACCACTTACCTTAAAAAAATTGAGTAAATCCAATGAGTCATTTTTTTTTCAGTGCAGCCCTAGTGCAGAGGTGACCGTCTTTAGCGTTATCTGTGTTATAGTGCTGTGGAAACACTAATGTAGGGCGGATATTTTGTGTTACGCTAGCTGGCATCCAGAACAGGAAGGTTGGGGCGGAACCCTCACGCAAGCTTCCTGTTAGGCAGGAAGTATGTTTGGATAGTGACACTGTTTCACTCTAGCAGTGATCCAAAGCAAATAGCTCTCCACAAGCATCAGCTATGATGAATGAATAACAGACACCAAACCACATGCGCAGTATTTTCCCCTCTCTGTTTGGAAGACAGTTCCTTCTTTTAGTTTATACACCAAGGAGATTTGTCTTCTACCTTTCAAACATGTTGTAATGTATTATATAATAAGACTCTGCAGCAAACACCAAACCAACACTGTGCCTGATGGGAAAACTACCAGAATCTACCAGGAACTATATTACAAAATCATGACACCATCCTTCATCCTGAAAAGCGGTAATGAAATGTGTAAGACTGGAGTTTTGGCTCTGTATAAATCAGTGTTGCACTTGTTGACAGGAAGTGCTTCAGTTTGGCAATGTTTCAGGATATCATATTTAGACAGAATGAAGGAAGATGGTCACCAAAAGAGCATGGGATTGAACTGGTAATTTAAATAGAGAGTCGGTTAAAATTTTTTTTAATTCTCTGTGCTCATCTAAACACTTCTGCAGAAACATTTATGGCTGACGTGTTGTGACACGATTTTACACTTCATTAGGCTCGGGCCAAAGTGACGTCTCACAGATGTAATTAAAGATGTAAAAGCCGCTGTTGTTTTTGTTTTGGGCATTTTCTCTTGCACTCCACATGATTTATTTACTACAGGGAATTCTGGAAATTGCCTTCCATTCATTGAGTTTGTTAGCTTGTTTCGTCCAAATAAATGTGTTGAAAAGGGCTGTGTGGAGATAGAGTGGGTGGCATTTAAAAGCACTTTGCTGGTCACAGTGTGTGACTCTCTAAAGGTTATCGATGTCTGTAGATGACCCTCACGAGGAGAGAAGACAAGGCAAAGGACTCTTTTGTCATTGATGCCAATTCCTGTTGACTCAGCCAGAGAGGTTTTTGAAGTAAGTATGATAATTTACATATTGCACCCTTCCCTTTCTTCTCTTCCTTAAATTTGAATTACTTCTTCCTCTTTAAATATTTTTCAATTGCAGCAGCACAAGGTTTGTCATCTTGTCTCTTGAAAGGGACAATTCACACAAAAATGAAAATTCTGTCATTTACTCACTCTTGGGTTCGAAAAAGATATATTGTAAAAAAAAATAAAAATAAAAAAATGTCCATGTAATCAGGGCTGGGTATCGTTCAAAAATTTTCGATACCGATACCTTGAGTTCGATACCAGTTCCTGAACGATACTTTTTTCGATACCAATTTTATGAAATCAGTTTTAACAATATTACATTATCTCAAAAAAACTATTTTTTTCAGCTTGCTGACATTTATACAGACTCAAAGCCTCATCTCCTGAGTCACTGCACAAAGGAACAAAAAATATCCTCACAATAAATCAGTGCAAATAATTTTAATAAAGTTCATAGTTTTCAGTTTACACATCCGTTAGGCTACGTTTACACTAGTGCGTGTTCGTTTTAAAACGCATAGCTCAGACAGAATCATCATTTCTATTCATTTATTCTAGGTTGTTAAAGACTTCAAGAAATTAAAAATCTTTATCCACTTTCATATGTGGGTGTTTTATTTTCTTTCACCATATGTTTTATTGTTATTAAATTCTGGTTTAGTATGTCTAATTATTTGAATGCATAAAAACAACTTAGTTTATTCAAATTTATTCTTAAAATAGATTTATGAAATGTTTTATTTTTCCTCAGAAATTCTGTGTTCTGTATCTGGCTGTCAAATGAAGGCATAAGACATTAATTTCATTTATCTTTAAATGATTGAAAATCAGAGTTTATTTATTTATTTTGACAAACAAATTTTTAATTAAAATTAAAACATGGAAGAAATGTTGTGAGATCATTACTAAAAAAAAAATAAAGTTTTAATAATTTTAATAGTAGCCTAGTAGTAGCAGTATGTACTGTCTGCTGAACAATAGTAATGTATTTCTGCCGCAGTATCTTCCAAGTTAAACCGAACTTTTATTTTGACGGGTTGCCGTGAATACCTTACAGTTCTGTGTATATATAATATGACGCTAGTTGTACTCAAATCAAATGGTACAAATGCTCATGAAGTGACTCTCAGAGCAGTTCTGGAAATGTTCTTCATGTGCTTATGTCCTCATTTAGGGAGATGGCTGACGCTGAAATCACCGCGAGCATCGCACACTTCAGTATGTGCGTAGTAGCAGACTGCTCCGTATGCTTTCGAGTCGCTCTCGCGGATGTCAAACACTGATCAATCTGCGCCGTGTCGCTTCTAGTCGAACACACCTAGTGCTGCAGGCTTATTGCAGGCCTCACTGACGTTGATAAGATTAACCCTTTAGGTATCGAAGTTTGGTACCGAACGACAAGACGTTTTTCGATACTCTGTGGTATCGAGGCAATTCGGTTGGTGCCTAAAAAGTATCGAACTCGATACCCAGCCCTAAATGCAATGAAAGTCAGTGCAGTGTTATTTTAGTTTTATGTAAATACTAATATTGTATTTATCGTATTTTGAACTGCCTTTTATTTTTATATTTTCATTTTATTTTCATTATTTTAAGTTTTAGTAATTTTAGTGGTGTGCTTTTTTACATTCATTTTTTTTTTTTATAAAAAAAAACTAAAAAGCTAAAAATAAATATTTAAGTATTTTACTTTCTGTAATTTTAGTACTTCAGCTTATTTCAAACTCATTTCAGTTAGTTGCCTAGGCAGAATTTCTGTTTAACAACACCGCTTCAATGTTGTTTTTGTCCCATGTTGACTTCAATTGTATGGACAAAAAGAGATCATACTTCAACATATCATCTTTTGAGTTCAACAGAAAAAAAAATGCTGATTTGGAACTGTATAAGAGACAGAATTTTCATTTTAGGGTGAACTATCCCTCAAGAAAACTTTACAAAACACTAAAAAGACTCTTCTTTGCAAGTCACAATCATTTTAACAACATTTTTTCATTGATGATGCCTTGTCTGTTCTTTGACTCAAAACCTCAACTTCCCTTCAGCTCCATTTAGCAGAGTGGCACGTTGAGTCTCACAGATTGGCACATTGAAACACACCCCATCCTCTTCCTATGTGAACGTTCACCAACCCATGTCAAAGTTTTTTTTAATGCAAAGTCACTTAAGTTTGTTTGTTGCTCAACAAGTTCTCCATCACACTTCTATCAAGTCAGAGATTTACCTTGCTAGCGGTAAATGACCGTATCTGTCCCTCTGTTTGTTGTGCCCTCAGACTAAAGCACGTA
This sequence comes from Spinibarbus caldwelli, assembly GCA_039654775.1. NCBI lineage: Eukaryota > Metazoa > Chordata > Actinopteri > Cypriniformes > Cyprinidae > Spinibarbus > Spinibarbus caldwelli. The sequence continues at coordinate 17,554,289 of CM077254.1, forward strand.
GTTGTGTTTTCACAACTAAAGAGGACGGCGATAGCAGTCGTTCGCTGCAGTAACCGCCGAAGACTGTGAGACCCTGAGAACTTATCTGTAATCTTGACTCATTCTGCATGTTATATTTCACATGCAGGGCATCTTTCTCAAGACAATGGGACGTCACAACTAGGACTCCATTGCTTACCGTGTTTTAAACACAGTCTTTGCTACATCAAATTTTTACGCCACTTTTATCTTGCCACTTGGCCACAATCAAACAAGCGTTTCATCATAGAAGTTTATGCTTTGTCATCATAGAAGTTTATGCTTTGGTAAAATTGCATCAAACTTAATTTTGACTGTTGACATAGATGTTAAAATGCACTGTAATTGTTTTTTTATGCATATGAACTCGGGCAGTGCTAGCTAGGCCTAGCTGCAGTGTTTGCTTCCGTAAGACTGCTGTGACGTTTGTTTTAAAAGCAAACAGGCCTGTTTAGGCGGGTGAAAGAGAGAGGGAGAAAGGAGGAAAATTGAAGTGCGAAGCATGGAGTGCTGGGAATAAGGGAGTTCACGATAATACAACCATTCATGAAAGTGTTGACTGCGGCCAGCTGTTTGCACATTCAGCGAGGTGAAACTCTTTCGGACTTCAAGCAGTGTTGTGTTTGGAGTTTTTGAACCTATGTGAGCTTTTTCTTGCAAGCTGTTATTTTACTGCACAAGAAACAAGACCAAACAATCCTTCCCAGACACATTGTTTGTA
>CM077254.1:17562527-18025027 GCA_039654775.1 Spinibarbus caldwelli
CGCCGCTTCTAGTGGGTTCAACTGGATAGGCTAACAAAAGCATTAAAATGCAATGACAGCGACATCGTTGTCGCATCACGTGTGCCACTGATAAGGCTGCCTGACACACACCTAAAATTCGAATGCAACGTTTTGAATTTGAATGTGGATTTTTTTTTTTTTTAATTCGACAAATATTCTAAATTCAAATTTGTTTTTTTACAGCCCTATTAGATACCATGTGATATGGCATCTGAGCCAAAGCTTAGTCTATATTTCAAAGTTAATAAATGAAATGATGCTTTAACAGTGCTGCAAGTAATAAATGAACACTGTAGGTCTGGCGCAAGACCTTTTGCCCTTGTATAAATATTTTTACTCTGACCACACCTCTTTCCCGCTCTTCTCTTTGCATTTCCTGTGTGTTTTTTTTTTTTTTCTGAATTTGGCTGGGTGAAGTTACTATGGCAATGCAAATGGGACTGAACTTCCTGTGGTTGGACATGTTTTCTTTCCGAGAATTTGCTCTGATCTAAAACTGTAAGTCCTGCAAAGCATCAATACCTATTTACCAATCTAATCAAGGAAATTAAAACTTGAATGACAGGAACAGTCAAGAAATATTGACTGATTGGGGTTTGCTTGTTTGTCACAACATATTGTTCCTGTAGGTTGAAAACTTGCCTGTGCATCAGGGGACATGGCAAATTAGGCTGTTTTGAGAAGTTCGCTTGATGCTATTCGAGATACCAATGTTTCTTCTCAAAGCTCCCAGTTCCCAGTACCCATGGAGTATAGACCCCTGAGAGAGGGCTGGCCTGTTCCTAAATCATTGCTTTTCAATCTGCAGTGTGATGCAGGAGCCATTAGCATGGCTTGCTGGGCAGAATGTTTTCAAAAGCATCACTGAGATGAGAACTGGACGTAATGCTTAACTCGAGCTGGCTGTTTAAACCTGAGGCATAAATAATTAATCATATGAGGCAGATAACAGATGCTGGAGTTTTTTTAAATTGCTTATAGGTGCATTGCAAAGAGGGGTGTCTCAAATTTCACCGAATTACTTGGGGTTGACTGATGTGGATGTTTCAGTGGCTGACACTGATAATTAGTAAGTGGGTTGGCTGATGGGCTACGTAAGCAGTGACTGATTTGGAACATCGGTAGCATACAAATTAAGCTCCATGCGTGACAATATGAGCAATTTATATATTTGTAATAGACTCTCATTGTGTCGCAGTAGAAGAGTAATGTTGGAGAAGTGTAGCCTACTTGAAGTGAGATGGTTAATATTTACAAAGTACAAAAGTCTCTGAAGGAATTAATAAGTCGTTGACTTTCGCTACAGGATAAATTGCATTAAGTAATGAGGTCAATTTACAATCCTAACTCAGTTACTCATGATATTAGATAGTGATGAACAGTTCTGTCTAATACGGATAGAAGTCTGTCTAATAATTAGATAGAACTGTTAAACAAAGGGATTAAAATGTATACAAAAGTATTATAATGATTGCTTTTATATTACTAGTAATGGAAAGGCAAACATTATAATACTTTCTCATTTGCCGTCAGCATTCAGCAAATATGCATTTATATCATTTAAACAAATCTTTGAATGGCTAATGAACATTTAATTTCACAAACCTTGCAAACTTAGTCGAATCCAGTTGTGAGATCTTGTGAAGTGTGCATGTGTTTCCTGTGTGATCGCATGTTCTCTGCGTGAATTTTGGTGCGATTTGAATGCTTTAAAAATTAAATTTGTGATTTGAAATCATGCTGCGCTTTTGCATTTGCCCACTGTCATATTCATGTCATTTTCACTGTGTGCTGTATGTAAAATGAGTGTTACCTTGGCTTTATTTGAAAAAATATGATTCCAAATGCACACAAACTTCCCAGAATACTGAGTGCTCTGTTGGTTGCAGTGTTTACTTCCTTTTTAATTATATTTTTATTAAATATTTATTTATTTATCGAAAATACTTCAATCCATTTTCAAATGATTTCAAATGTCTTTTCATTGGTCTTTTGTGTGACAATATAGTAGGGTTGGGCCAATAGATGATGCCATCGTCCATCGCCGATGGCTGATAGACATCACGATGTTGAGCCGGCATTGTGATTCCACGCCCGCCCCCACCCCCATACCCCCCGCAATCCGCCATATCCCAGTACCGTGTTCGGAAAGAAAATAACGTGTACTACGGGACCCCAAAAGGAAATAAAAATGGGAGGAAAATATGTATTTCAGTAGCCTACTTTCTCTCGCAGTTATATCATTGGGTAATTACACTGTATATAGCCTAAATTGTGGGCATCAGGGAGCCGCTATAATGCCTGGCACTGAAACTGCTTTTTGTGCGATCGCTTTTTAGTTTCACTTTCACTTTCGAGATTCGCGATTGCACGTACTCTGTTTGTACTATGGAGTGGCAGTACTTACCACACATTTTACAAGAGTAGATGTTTGTCAGTGGTGCTCGGGATCTGCAAATCATTCTTCATTGTCTCAAGCTGGTGGCACACTGGACAAGAAGATCAGCGCCACGTTGTGCCACATCTTTACATTGTAGTAAATCATTGCTAGGCGTCGCGGACAGACGCCGAATGACAGGCGCTGCTCTTCTCATCCAGTGTGCCACCAGCTTCAGTCATCTCTCCTCCTTACTCTGTCTGTTTATGTGGTAAGTGAAATTTTATGTACTGTAATGTAACAGGCAACCTGTTGACAATCGTTATTTGTTTTCCTTGCCATTCTGAATACAGTTTCACTGCAGACATCGTCTGATGCCAATTTTGTAGACATCGCCCAACCCTACAAAACAGGTTGAATAATGATAACAAGGTGAAGATATTGTCCATTATTAATTCCTTCCACAATTCCCTTGTTCATATTAACTCAGAGAGACAAAAAAATAAACAGAAAATAAATAAATAAATACCAAGTGAAATACAATAGATACAATTAACCAATATATCAGTAAATAACCAAAAAAAAATAAAATAAATAAAAACCTTCGTAACAGATGACAGGATTTCAAATTTCTTAAATATTAATTAAAATAAATTATATCAGCTTTATATCAGCCACCGGCCACCCTGCTTTCCAAGATATCGGCAACGGCATCATCTGTCAAAAAACCAATATCGGTCGACCACTAATTTTAGATGTGAGACGAGAAAATTGATGAAGTTGTGTTGTGATATTTCACAAAGTATCAATTAATAATTTTAGTAGTTATTTTATGTTTAAAGATTGATGTATTTTTTAATCATGTTTTGATTATATGCATTAGTTTGGCACAAACAGGCAATTAATTCATTCATATGTAGATTGACTATGGATCAATGTTGGACTTCACAGCTTTGCATTGGAAAAGTTGATAATTCATGTTACTTCCAAGTGATTTCATAAGAAAGCCAGTCTTTTCATTGATGAAATTAAATGCAGTGTGCTGCAATATTTTGCAACACAAATGATTCACTATAAAATATTGCAGTAAAATCAGTCACAAGATCTTCTAGTTCTTGGGGATTCATGTTCAGAACACAGATTGCTTATATTAATCACTTTACTTTTGACCTACATTTGTAAAAACTAAACATTGATCTTATTTTTTGTTTTGGACTGACATCCTTAACTGCTTTATTTTTATATTAATACAACGTTAACATTTTCTGCCCAGCAGTGTAAATTTGATACTAGTTGCTTGGTGTCGCTCATTGCTGCTGATAAGACAAGACTTTAGAGCTAATCTCACCTTTTAAATGAGAAAAATATACCCGTTTCCTCAGAAACATGCCTTAACCTTGCTCTCGTTATCTTTTATTAGGCTTTAATCCATCTTCCTGCTTCCACACATCAGTGTCATGTTACCATCAACGCTGCCTGGTTTAAAATACCACCTGTTTTTAAAGCTGCTAACCTGAATGGAAAAATGGAAGGGGTGTTAATAATCACAGGTGACTGTGGATAAAGGTGTTGTTAGCACCCTTTTTAATTGACGTCCAATTTGTATGTGTAGAAATGTTGCCACTGTATAAGAGAAACAGTATTAACTCAGTTCGATGCACTCTTTTTACCCGAATATTCAGAAAATGAAATGAAATCATAAAAAGCTTGTCAGGATTTGGCCTTCGGGATATTATTCTAATGGTATGACAGTTTGCCTTCAGGGAATTTAATGCATTTCCCTACAGTGCCCAGGCCTTGTAAACGACTGGCCACCATCCATCTGTATATAACCTCTGACAAGTCTCAGCCTGAGCTCAGGGTCTGGAGATCGTCAGCCCTGAGCCACAGATTTCTTTTGAACTCCGATTTCATGAAGAGATGAAAAGCAGATATTTTCACCTCTGCTTGCACCCTGTTTCAGATGTACAAGAGCAGCGTTGCTGCTTTTCTACAGATTTTGTGCATATTTGTATCCATTTGGATTCAGTTCGCTATAGGGAGTTTTGAGTGGAGGTGAATTCATTAAATATCTCTTTAATATTTTAATATATCTCTTTAATATGTATTGATAAGGATTTTTAGTGTCTTTTAAAATGAGAAAAACTTTCTTTTTGTATCATATTGGTAATTGGCCAATATTACAGATTGTTTAATTTACTGGTATGGTTAATATTGGATATACATTAGTTGATACTGGATTGATTTCCACTGTTTTTACATTTAGATTATCTTTGCCATGATCTAACGCTAACTTAAAATTAATCTTTAAAATACTAATAATGTGAAAACACTTAAAAATGTATCAAAATGTAGCCTATTTGCAGCAAATCTCAAAATGAAGATCCGTTTTTCATAGTGTACATTATAATGCCTAAATTCAATGGTAAATTTTAAAATGATTTATTTTAGCTTATTTTATACTATAGAATTTTGATATTGCCATCAAACAGTTATTGGCCATAACATAAAAATATTATTGGCTTATTAAAATTAGACAGAATTGGAATATCACTGCATCTGAAATTGAATAGAATTGACATTTTTCATCCTGCTGGTTTCTGGAGGTAAGTAGGAAATATAGGTCACTAAATCAACTTCCTTAAATTCAGTCCATGCCAAAAAGTAGCACTTTGAGTTGGTGTTTGCTAATATATATCAAAGCAATCCAGAGTTTGGAGGCTACAGTGACTAGTTTCTCCTCCACTGTGGATGGGAGATGATCAGGGGTCATTTGTCGGGCGTAGTTTGATATGATGAAAGCTCTCAGGTTGGCTTTGGGACAGGTTCAGTTGAATGTCACTTTAGATTGAAATTGGCTCGGATCCGGATCATTAAGGGCAGTTTGGTTTGTGTGTGGCTGTCTGGAGTCTTTCTCTTCTTTCTTCTCTTAGGGCTTCAAGGCAACCTGGAGCACCAGACAGACTTCGTCCTTTGATAGAAGCCCTTTCTGCCAAAATTAATTATCAAGCACGATGCTTGTGTGTGCCGTCCATTGTGTAAGTGTGTGTATGAACAGGCAACTTTCAACACATTGCCTCGGTTGCTTTCTTCCACGCCTCTGCCAAAACGGCACAACAGCAGAGTCTGGCGTGCTACACTTTTAATGTAGAATTGTCCTTGTGTCTCCTCTTGGCTTAAGTGTCTTCTTCTGTGGTGCCTTTATTTAAAAATCTTGCATTTGTTGCCTACATTTGAGCTGAACCACTTTTAGGGAATATAATGATTGAACTGTCTGCTGTTCATTGTTGAAGGGCGTATCTGTGCCCTAACCCACACCCCCTCCCCCCCGCAAAGAGATAATGATATTTTAGTAATGCATTGCCTGGCATGGGGTAGTGGCTTGGATTTATTAAGCTCTTCTCTGTGCCTACAGCAGGAATCAAACACAAGACTGTCAGAGTTCAAAGTGCTGGATACTTCACAAATGGGAGTACCTGGAATTAATACAAGTAGGCCTATGTTCAATTATTTTTTTTTATAATAAATAAAAAGAAAACAAGTCGATATAATAGAATTTTTTTTTTTCCCATTTTTTTTTTTTTTTTTTTTTTGTGGGCTGAGTCTGATCAAATCAATTTCCTAATCTTATGAATTCAAGAAAAAAAAATATTATCTATATTCCTCTTGCCTAACCTTACAAGTACAGTTCAAATGGGAAATCAGAAGGATGTCCCTGAGTACCAGAAGGATTAAGCAGGACGGAAAAGCAGTTACTCTTTCTCTCATTCTCTTTCTTACTCTCCCCTCCTTCCTCTCTTTCACATTTCTTTTTTCTTACTTATGCTTTGTCGACATTATCCATAATTTATTTGTGTGTGTTCAGGCAGCCAGCTCGCTAATGGAGGTATGCATAATGCATTCGTCGTGCTTTTATTGGAGCCTCTGGTGGCCCAATCCAAGACTGAGGCGAGTACAGTGTCTGTTCCATGACATACTAAAATCTGGGAATCACCATGGATTCCACAATAAAACACATTAATAACTGTAGCACTAGTTTTCAGTGTCACAGAATCCTTCAGAAATAATTCCGATATGCTGATTTGGTGCTTAGAAAATGTCTTGATTTTAAAAACAATTGTGCTGCTTAATATTTTTTGTGGAAATCGTGATACATTTTATCAGAATTCTTTTATCAAAAGAACAGAATTTATTTAAATTTTTAGTTTTTTTACTGTCACTTTTTTTATCAATTTAATGGATCCTTTTTTATTAATTGTTAGGTTCATTTAATTTTATTACTTGGTATTATATTTCTAAATAAAAATATGTCCATGCCATCTGCATGCTGCCTTAATATTATGTAAGTTTTGCTGTAATGTATCAGTTACACTCAACACCCTTAGTAACCAGTGTACTTCCACTATTTAGAGGAATACTCTTGTATACAGAAGGAAGTCTAGCTGTACAGGTTTTCAGATTAAGCTTTGTTTCAGCATCATTCTGTTCTGAAGTGGATGTCGGGTTTCCTTCTCTAAAACAATGGCAGCTTAAGTACCCGGAAGCATCTTAAGTGTCTTTTCACATTCATGCCTTTCTTGACTCATACAAGTGTCTGGTTGTGTATGTTTATGTCTGTATGTGGTTTATTCTATTGTATATGTGTGTGTATAGTTCATTGTATAGTCTCCGGACAGTCACATACTTTTGTTCGTTTGTCCTCTCTTGCAGCTGTGGAATTAAAGAGGATTTCCTGTTTGTGGAGTTAATCAAAGCAGCCTTTTTGATCTGTTCGTCAGCTAGAAGAAACCGTCACCTCGGATAAGGGTTCACGTTAGGGCTGCACAATTAATTGAATTTCTAATCGCGGTTACGATTATGGATGCCACGATTACATAATCGTTCAAAGCCGCGATTACAAAAATAAATAAACAATTAAAAATGCACACTTGCATTATTCTGTGTGCTTAAGAGGTGTTTGCAGCGCGGGGTTTAACAAACTCAAAATCAGTTTTGTTTAACTGATAGTCGTGGTCACTCTGTTGTGCATGATAGATAGCCTATGTTAAATGCCAAACATGTCAAAAGCGGAACAAAATAGCGGTACTCGTTTGAACTGCCCTCCACACTGACCTTTTATCCGCTCGTCTCAAAAGAAAACAGCGCAGCGCGAGCTTAGACCGTATGCGTTCATTACAGTGAGCAGTCGCGATCACACACTAAACAACGCTGTGAAATCCAGTAAGAAGCACTCGAGTTCAGCGCAGAGTTCTCCAGTACAAATCACGTCTCTTTAATTTAAACTAGTTTAAAGCCAAATAAATCGGAGCAGTTATTCTCATCAACACTGACGCAGAAAGCAGCAGAAACAGTGCAACAACGATCCAGTTAGAAGACGTTTCAATCCACAAATCACCCACATTTACCATAGTTTTACTGTAGTAACACTACGGTTAACAATGCAGAAAAGTAGGATATTCATATTGAGTATTATTATATTATTAATATACTAAATATGTTAAAGGAGTAATGGAATATAATTACATTATTTTGTTAATTATTCTATCAGTTGATGTGGATTTGTAATTGACAATGTCTTTAGGCTACTGTTTTTCAATGTAAACACCATAGAAACCATATAGTTAGGCTACTTTTATACCATGGTAACGAGGTGCTGTACTTTTGGTTATGTATAAAAGATGAGGCTGTTACAGTTTTCACAATGGTACTGTTAAATGTACATCTGCATCCCACTGCTCTCGAATGGTAGTCTGGAGACCTGATAATATAAATTGTACTGTAAAATGTTACTGTAATTTGAAATTTCATCTGTTTAATTGTAAATTAAATATATAGCTTTCGTAAACTATTTCTTCTTTTTTTTTTCTTTTAGTTTTAGTATAACATTATTATACCATGCACAATTTTACATTTTTTTGTTTAAAGAAGAAACCAAACCAATGTATAGTTGACATTTGAGGCTCAGTGCTATAGAAACGAAATAAAAGTTCAGGAAGAGTGTTTTCAGCCTTTTTTTTTTTTTTTTTTTTTTTTAAAATATATATATTTTATATAAAAAATATGGCATTCAGCTTCAAACAATGGCATAAATTTGTTCAAAATAATCATTATTAATAATCGCAATTACAATCTCAAGGAAATAATCGCCAATTATGATTTTTGTCATAATCGTGCAGCCCTAGTTCACATGGCTAATTGATTTTTAGATGCTTAAAACATCAGGCGTGCACATACTGTTCTCTCTCTGTCTCTCTCTCTCGAATAAATGCACACACGCTCTCACTGGCCAATCGCCCGGTTCTGTTTAGTCAGATCTGCAGCAAGATTGTGCTGAACACTTAGACTCCCCCCACGCATCCGCATTTATCTACGCTCATTCATCCCTGGACTATAAAACTGAGAGGGGAGAGTCTTGATGAAAATAGAATGGGCTGGTTTTGAAAAGTCACATGACTATGAGAATTACTTTTTGAAATTACTAACTGAGATCTGCATACTCAGCAGACAGACCTGAAGTTGTTCTGTCTGCCCAGGTCTGACACTTTACCTATTAATGGCAACTCTGTCTGACCCCTCAGCCAGTTCACGGGATGCAGTCTCCAACCTTTTACTGTCATTTACGTATCGATCAGCACAAAAAGCACGGTTGCCAAGCGGATGAGAGCTGAAACTGAGGCTAGTGTCGCGTAGCCAGACTTTAATGAAGAGCAGACTGTCTGATCAACCAACATATAAAGTGGCTGTTTACATAGTTTATTTTCTTTTAATGTCATTTACGGATGGATTTATCTGTAATAGATTGTACCCCTAATCCTAACTAGGGCCCTATGAAATCCGTTTTATTTTTTCCCAAACTTCATTTTATTTTTTTCTCAAATTTATTTTTTTTTCTTCCAGTTTCAGTTTTTCTGTATTCCATTTTTTTTTTTTTCTGTTTTACTATTTCTAGACTGTTTTAATGGTTAAATTTAAAAAAATAAAATAAAATCAAAACTGTCTAAACCATGAAACTTACACAATTTAACAGCAATTTATTAAAAGTTTAACAAAAATTCCATTAATTTTCTGGATTCCATTTTAATGTCTAATTGATCTTATGAAGAATTAATTTATTATTATTTAATTTATTTTTCAGAAATACTGTGTTGTGTATTTACATTTTTCTAGTAAATGTTTTTTTTCAGGTAAATATTCCTTAAAAATAATGTTTTAATCATTTTATTAGTAGTAATAGTACTATCATTATTTATTAAGGCATTTTGATATAAGTGTACAGACCTACTTTGATTTATTCATTCAAAATTTGGCAAATTCCGTGACATTCTATCCTATGTACTAGTGATGCGCAGATGGCGGTTATATCTGCGGGCGCTGCAGATAATCTGCGGGTCGGCTAATAAAAAAATACACAAATTAATTGCGGGTGGGTGGTGGGCGGATAATTTATTTGAACCAGTGGATTCGGGTGACGTTTGAGCTCATCTGCGCATCTCTACTATATATACAGTAAATTCCATTTTTATGACTGGAATCCGCGTTTCCATCTCCCGCATTGCGGAAATCATGGATCCCCACCTAACACAATATAAGTCTTAAAATATCGGAATATTAACTGTAGCTATGGTATTTTGACTGGATGAATGTGGATTAATATCATTATTTTTAATATAATTCTTGAGTAGAATGTGTCATGGCTGAAATTCTACATGTTCTCTACTGCTTGTATGCATAGACTTCAGAAAACAAAACAATAACATTTGAAAGGTTGGGGTTGGTTAGGTTAGTACATGCCATAGTTTTGAGGAAGCACTTGCTTTTTTTCAGTGCAGTAAGCTTGAAATGGCTTGTCAATGATTTGGATATGCACATGAGCCTAAAGGTAGCAAAACTGGGAGGAGAACAGTGTGTTCATATGTGATAAAACTCATTGTCTGTGAGTTTTGCTCCACGCTGAGGGATATAAAGCTTTTGGATGCATCTGATGTGTTTTTGTATGTGTTGAGAGGGTTTCTTTAGATGAGTTTGACTGGAGAGCTCAGGGGGATCTGCTGTCTGCCAGGAGACTTCAAGGCCTCTGGGCTGCTGCTTGCTTGCTGTGAGACTCTCACACTCACACACACACACACACACAAACACAATGCTCCGTCCTTCTGCTGTCTGCCTAGATTAATGAGACCAGTCGTACTTTGCCCATGCAGCCAAACACACAAACTCACTCTCTTATTCACAAGGGCCCTGAAGGCAGGTGTTTAATAGATATTACTCCGTGCATAACCTCTAACCAAGCACTTTATTTACATAAACATGCCTCTCAATAGACCTGTTAGAGTCATTAGACAGCACTGTGCTTCCCTAATTAAACATCTCATGAGCTGGCAGAAGATGCAGATGTTGCAGCTGGAGATAAGCTGAATTTTCACTTCTTTGTAGTGTTTATCTCTCAATGTTTTGATTGATTGTCAAGGGCACATATGATGTGGGTTTCAAAAGTGTGCGTGTGGTGAGTGGACACATGGTCACAGGTCATAAGAATGACCGTCATGCTTCTATACGAATAGGTCATTATTTAACTTTCACACATGGTAGCTCAGACTTTTTCCTCTGTCTCTTGAAGTCTGTTGAGAGATTTTATTGATTTCTCTCTCTTATTTATTGTCTTCAGCTTTATTAACAAACATGTTGACTGCTTTTGCTATGGACGTGAAACCTCAAATCACGTGGTTTGTTGAAAAGAGTTGTGCTCTTTTGAGAGATAGCTTTTCTTAGCTATCAAACCTAAAATTTGTATCTTGTAGAGGATAAAATGGGCATTTGATTAAACATGACTTTCATGTAAGGAGGAACATGAGCCAACGAGAGACCAGAATCTATTTTAATGTTTATTTAATGAACACACTTGCATTTGCCAGCCTCTTCTTTTGTCAGTGTTTACATGTTACAGTCGTCTCTTCTTCATTTCTCTATGACGTCTCTGTCCAGCGGTGCCAGCTTTATTCTTAGTAAACAAGTCTTGAGAAGATGCCATGTGTTTTCATCTGTCTCTCTCTTGTGGGTCCTCTTAGTGCTTGGAAAATGGAAAATTAATTAATCCCAGATCCAGTAAACTTTTTTTTTTTTTCTGTAAATTTTAACATTGATTTAACATTTATGGTTAATACTTATTATTATACCATATATATGTGTGCTATTGTATTCTTCCTTGGGAAATGTTTTCATTGTTTTGACCTCCTGCATCCTGGGTCTGTTTGAGGCAGAACTCTTGGCAATATCGCTCTCACTCTCTGTCCTTATGGGATTTGGAGGAAAAGCTTTCTGCACAGACCTTTTGTTCCCTTATTCCCTGATCTCAGACCTGCTTCCTCCCCACCCACATCTAACCTTAACTGTTACAGGATAAAGCACCAAAGTTGTATCATCTCGCCGGACAAAGCGTTAATGTCTGTCATCTTTTGGTCTTAATTCAGTGTTCGTTCGTTCTTTCTTTCTTTCTTTCTTTCTTTCTTTCTTTCTTTCTTTCTTTCTTTCTTTACATACATTGAAAATGTAGTAATATATTTATTTACTACTTTGAGTTAATAGATTAAATATAATTTAATAATTTTGGTAATTATTAAAACTAAATTATGTTTTGGAGTCAATTGTGACCTGGTAATTTCTTCATGATGATCACCCACTAACCAGTGTGGCTATTATATTTGATATGTAACCCTGGACCACAAAACCAGTCATAAGGGTAAATTTTTTTAAAATTGAGATTTATGCATCATCTGAAAGCCGAATGAATAAGCTTGTTAGGATAGCACAAAATTTGGCTGTGATACAACTATTTGAAAATCTGCAATCTGAAGGTGCAAAAAAATCTAAATATTGAGAAAATCGCCTTTAAAGTTGTCCAAATGAAGTTCTTAGCAATGCATATTACTAATCAGGTCGGGAAAAGTCCTCGGGTCGGGATTCGAACACGGGACGCCCGAAGCACAACGGCCCTGTATGTCAACGCGCTGCCCACAAGGCTATCGGCGCCGACATCCTAATGATTTTTGGCATAAAAGAAAAATCTATAATTTTGACTCACACAGTGTATTTTTGGCTATTGCTACAAATATACCCAAGCGACTTAAGACTGGTTTTGTGGTCCAGGGTCACATATGTGGTCATGGCATTATTGAGAACTTCTTCATTCCTGTAGTTTTGACATCACTTCCTCCAGAGTGGTCATGTAAGGAAATACTGACAAACAGAACTGGAGAAAGCCAGCCAGCTTAAAAGCCTGTAGGAAAATCAGTTGGAATATTTAAACATCACACCATCTGAACAGTCTGTCATACCAGACCAGACTGGTGGGTGCAGCCCAAGCTAGCCAAGACAGACCGCAGGCTAAGAACAAAGAACGAACCACCCTAAATTATAGACGAACTCAACAGCCTGATTAGGAGTTCATTACTGCTGCTTCTGCTGAGCTTCTAAAATCTGACACAGCACTTTGTCCAACTTTCAGAACTGTAATTTTAAGAGGAGCCAAAATGATTGAAGCTGGAAGTGGACTAGGCTGTTAACGCCTGTGTTTGATGCCAATCATATTCAGCCTGACAGTGCAGTGGGCCCATGTAAGCGCTATTATATTCTGTATGTGTTTGCTTCCTCCCTTCTGTTTGAATGAAGAGTTTTGCGGTGCTGATGGAGGCAGGCCTAGAGGCTCTAACTGTGTGTGTGTGTCGCTGGTTCAGCTGTAATTGTTGTGACCTAAATGATGGTAAACAGTGGCATTGCTGTCCACACAACTAGAGCCACACTCACACTGGCCTCTTTGTCCTTCTTTTCCCACCCCCTCTGACACACACACACGGACCATTTGTAGCCCCGTAAGGGCCTATAGGGAGCAGGATGGCCCCAGGCGGATGGGACTGGCATGGATTTCCCTCCTTCGGTGGAAACTGGGGAACTCTGGGACAGTGAAGTGAAGTGAAGTGACATGTGGCCAAGTATGGTGACCCATGCACACACGCAGCAGTGAACACACACACACACACCGTGAACACACACCCGGAGCAGTGGGCAGCCATTTATGCTGCGGCGCCCGGGGAGCAGTTGGGGGTTCGGTGCCTTGCTCAAGGGAGAGAGCGCTGTACACCCACCTACAATTCCTGCCAGCCCGAGACTCGAACCCGCAACCTTTAGGTTACGAGTCCGACTCTCTAACCATTAGGCCACGACTTTCCCAATGGCCACATGACGCTCTTTGGCATCTTAGGAGCCAGATGAGGAAAGGGTCTTTTGTTTCTATTCTGCATTTCCCAACGTGTTACATCACACATCCACTAATACACACGTGTGAGATGTTGTGGAAACTGTGATTTAGATGCATGCTTACTTATTATTCCTTCTGGATTGACCACGTCACATTGAGAGTTTCGAGATATTTCATCTTTTTTCTTTCTTTTTCACTTTCATGTGTTTATAAACTAGACACGGTTGACTAGTTGTTCAGCAATCCACTAGTTTATTTTAATGTAATGTTAATTTGTATTATTTGTAATTATTGTAATTTCAAATTATTATTTTTTTATTGTTTTTTTTTTAAGACAATTAGTTTTGTGTTTTTAGACTGTTTGCACTGTAAAACCCTCTTGGATGCATACAGATGTCTTTGCAAGTTACTTGCAATTCATGCTGTTTTTTGAGGGTTGCTTTTTTTAAGATGCTATATCAAGTTAAAAATAGTTTCAACTTTTCAGGATGTATCTAGATGCATCTGTCTTTCCTATTTTTTATTTTTGCTAACTTTGTGTTGTCCTCAACAGTCTGCATTGCATATGCTGTTCCAGACAGCATTTTAAGGCATCATAGTCACACCCTCAAAGTGGTGGCTGTTCCACAAAGTGCAAGGTAGCTTAAAATGGCAGAAATCATTCTAATATGCTGATTTGATTGCTCAAGAAGCTTGTCATTATCAATGTTGAAAACAGTTGTGCTGCTTAATATTGTTGTAGAAACATGATACATTTTTTTAGAATTCTTTTATGAATAGAAAGTTCAAAAGAACATAGTGACATGGTAATAATTTGGGTGCTATACATTTTTATCCTTAGATTATCACATTGTTAGCTTAGCAACATTGCCTATTGAAATCAGTTGTTCTATTTTCAAGATGCTGCCTGTGTAGTGCTTAATTATTTTAATGTCCTGTCTTTGCGGTCTTCTAAGTAGCTCTTTAGGATTTTGAACAGAGCTTGTGTGTGTTACAGTTGACCAGCAGGTGCAACCAAGCTGTAGACGTGCACAGTCTCTGTTTATTGTCAAGGTTTTGAAGGTGTCTCGCCCACAGACCAATGAAAGCTTATTTACTGAACACAAACTTCTCACTACATCACCGAGGGATGGTGTGTGTTTGTGTTTAAGGTATTACAAATGTGTACCTTGTGGAACCACTAAACAAATGTGCAAGACATTTGGACTTTCGTCTCACTCGTGTTCAGAACATCATTTATAAATGCTATTGATCTGACTAGAGGGTGATAATCCAACCTGAGAAAAAAATTAAAGTCATAAATAAGCAGACAAATAAATTTTTCAGACAGCCCAATAAACAGCTGACAGTTTTATCCATTTACTAGATATAAACGGGCATAAAAACAATCACACTTGCCCATCTGCGGGGCATCATCAGTTTGTGGTCTCCGCCGGAGCATTGATCAGGGTGAGCTGCATCAAAAGTGTTCGTTTTCACAACAGCTCTGTCTTTGCCTGTTCATTATCCAGCGGTGGTTTGAGCAGGCAAATAACATTATAAATGACCCTAGAGGCACTGCAAGGATGTTCAGTGCTTATTAAACCATCAATTCATTAATCCAAAGTATTCAGTTTGTAAGTGTGCGGTTGTATGTATTATGTCAAAGAGTGCATGATTAATAAATTGGTTGTTCGTGTTACTTTTTTTTTTTTACAATTATGTTGCCATGAAGAGGTTCACCACAATATTGTGCAATATTGTACTCTGCACAGAGAATCCTAATGGAAATTTCTCATCCTTTGTTGACTTGTAGCTATGCCCAGAAGGACACAGACATTTGCATATGTTTTAAGGGATGCTTAGAATATATTACAAAGGAAACTGCAAGATTAGGACTGCAAGATGATAAAATAAAATGTGGATGTTTGATGTTTATTTATTTAGGGAAAGCTGCTATATCCTACCTTAAAACTATTTTAAACAACATTTAGCTTATTCTTTGTTTTTGAATCAGTTGATGACTTTCTGAATTTCATTGTTTTTATTTTACTTTATATGTACTTTTATGATTTACTTTATTTTACTTTACCTTTTTCACAATTCACTATGGCAAAGCTCTGACGTATTGATATTAATTTTAATCCTATAACCCTATATTGTACCCCTAAAACTATATAAAATATTTTGCTTATTCTTTGCTTTTTAATCTAATCCATTTTATTTTATTTTTCAGCTCTGACAGCTCATATTCATTTTAACCCTAAAATCATATTTTAAACCTCTAAAACTATTTTATTTATTTATTTATTTTTTTATTATTATTTGAATTTGACAATGACTCCCTGAATTTAATTTAGTTTGATTTAGGTTAGGTTATTATTTAATTTTATTTATATTTTTTAATGTGTATTTTTTTTTTTATCATGTAAAAAAAAATACATGTTTTTGTTAACTTTCATCATAATCATTGTCATTATTATTTTATTTAATTATTTTTTGATTGTGTTGGTTTTAAAGGCTCTCTTCAGATCAGATTATTAGTCCAGCATTGTTATTAGACTAGCCTGCGAACACTAGAGCAGAAGAAAAAGGAGAAGAGGAGATGCATTTATTAAGTGAACAGTCAGACAGATCACGCTCCGCTTGTGAAGGCCTGGAGATTCCTAGAATTTGAACAGAAAGGAGCTAATGTCTAGCAACCGCACCACAAAGGGCGGAGAGCTGTGGTCAAGTCTGTCTGCTGGAGCAATGAATACAAAAACTCAGAGGACGAGTGAAGTGAGAGAGCGAGAGCAAGAACTTAAGTCTGTTTAAACGTGATTAGATGGATCACATGCATGATCTCAGCCTTGTAAATAGGCAAGTTACTTACTTTTGATTTCATAATGCAGTTGAGAGACCATAAAACTGGTTAAGTCATGGCCAAGCTAGAAAATAAGACAGGCAGGGTGGATGGAGACAGATGTGTACTGTGGTATCCAGGGTCGCAGCTGCAGCAACAAAACCAAATTATTCTCGTCTCCACTGTGAACCTGTGTGCCTCAGACCATAATGACCACAAAAACTCAGTCAACCTCAGCCAGACAACCTGGCCCCCGGATCAGGAGTGCACACCTGAGCTCACTGGCACGTCAGTGTTCTGTATTGGTGAGCTCTCATTAGCGTAGCCCATGTTGTCATTTACACACCCACGCCTGCCCTCAGATCTGAGGTACCGCAACCATGTGACGAGACCAATGCAATGCAAAAACAACACCTGATACCAGGTCTTTTGCACACATGTGGAGGTCTTGAGTCTGTCTGGGTTTAAAGTTAAATTAAATTAGTTCAATTTTATGTTATATGTTTAAATTTAATTATTTTTATATCTAGTACAGAAAAAACTGCAAGTGAACATTCATGTGCATATTGCTTTGGAATTGAGCTCATAAAATGAAAACGGTTTAGGTTTAATTCGTAGTGTGTTGAAAATACAGGCCATTGTGTAATAAACGTTCTTGGATACAGGAAGAACCCAGCTGCCATCCTAGTGGAATCTCTGCTAATGTTTAAAATTAGTTTTGTAGGAGATGGTACACGATTTTCAGATCAGAGACCCTGCGAAGAATCTATAACCGTAATTGGATAAATTGAAAAGATGTAACGTGATTCTATGTGTAGCTCATTTCTGATTGTTTAAGAGAGAGTTTTTCTGGTAATCCACGACTACTGTTTGGTTGAGTGCTGCTCATGTGATGACCTTTTGTCTTTTGTTATGGTTTAAAACGCATTCCGTGGAAGTGCCGCCAGTTTTATTCGCAGACAATAACTAAAACATACATGGCCACATCCTGCAGGTGCACATCGCTGGATGTATGAACACTAATACACAATAGACATGTTGAGTCATACAGGCTTTTATTTTCCCATGAGGGCTATCCCGCCTCCTGTCTGTCCTCTAAGGTATTGAGCACAATTCAAGTTCACCAAGTATAACAAGAACTATATTAGTGTCCATACCAAGGGACGATAAAAAATTTTTTTATAAGTGTACATTACAATTTTGTCGTCTTCCACTGTAAATGCTTTAATAAAATTATTAAATGCCCAAACTTCATAAAATTACGGTTGTACCACTGATGTCACATGGACTATTTTAACAATGTCCTTACTACATTTCTGGGACTTGAATGTGTCAGTTGTGTTGCTGTCTATGGAGGATCAGAAAGCTTTCAGATTTCATCAAAAATATTTTTATTTGTGTTCCGAAGATAAACAAAGTTCTTACAGGTTTGGAATGACATGAGAATGAGTAATTAATGACAGAGTTTTCATTTTTGTGTGAACTATCCCTTTAAAGTCAGATCATGTAGCAGTTACAGTGATAATAATAATAAAATTGTTACAACCTTGTTTTTAAGGAATATCATACAATTTTTACAAGTTTTAATTTGAACAGAAAACCTCTGTTGTGCAGCAGTTTTACTGTTTGCCAGTTATCATCACATTGTTAAAGTTCTATGAATTCAGGTGATTAGACATTGTTTTTGATTATTAAAAAATAATTAAACCATTTAATATGAGTTAGTGCTGTCAAACGATTAATCGTGATTAATCGCATCCAAAATAAAAGTTATTGTTTACATTATGTATGTGTACTGTGTATATTTATTATCTATATATAAATACACACACATACAGTATATATTTTGAAAATATTTACGTTTATACATTTATATATTCATATTCTTATATTTTATATTATATATAAATATATTTCATGTATAAACATAACATATTTTTCTTAAATATATACATGCATGTGTTTGTATTTACATATACATAATAAATATACACAGTACACACACACGTATTATGTAAACAAAAACTTTATTTTGGATGCGATTAATCGCAATTAATTGTTTGACGTCACTAATCTGAATCCAGAAAAATTACAACTGAAAAATAAGACAAGAATTTGAACAAAAAAAAAAAAAAAAAAAGTTTCATAGGGCCCTATAATAGTTACAATCCTTGGTGTGAAAAGCCCTTTATACCAACTTTCTAAACGTGCAGTAGCAGCAAAAATCTCAAATGAAAGCCGTAAACTGATGCGTGACTGAAGTCTGAACGGCTGCTGTCTCCGTAAGATGTGAGAGAACTGATTTTGCATGTTTGAGGTGTTGACAGCAGCTGCTCAAGTGTGAAGTCGTCTCTTCACGTAGAGTAAGTGGGTGTGAGCATGTGGCACGTTGACAGGTGTGCTAAAACTGGGATTTTGAAATCAGTAGGCCATCTTTTGACACACACGGGCTTTCTTTATTTTTCATTTTCTTTTTTAGGCTTTCCTCTTTTTGTGCATCTTCGTATACTATTTCATTGGCGTTTGAGGGCAGTTTTCCGCTCGGTTTGCAGCGTAATCCGTGTGTATTTAGAGTTGTGTAAGAGGGCCGCAGACTGACGGCCAGGGGGCAGCGCTACATCTCAGAGCTGCACGTCATGTGACACGAACACACTCCCCAGAGCACAAACATGTGCCAGACCGTATCAGATACGCCATTGTGACGCGTAGATGTTTGTTTTTGAGATGTTAGAAGGTGCTTGTGGGAGCTTGTTGATTCTAGAATGGCCGTTATGTTTTGTGTGTTTATATAATGTTCAAATGAGGGAGTTAGATGTCAAATGAATAGCGTGCCCCTGCAGGCCTGTGGAAATTACCCTGATAAGGCCCCGTTTCCTGTTTGTGAAGCACTCAGACATCTCCATTAAAGGCCAAACTTGATAAACACGAGGTCTGGGAGAGAATGGAACGCTGAAGATCGGCAGCTAAGTCAGCAAGACTCGAGTTACTGGAAGTATAGGTTACACGCGCACACACACACATTCGCAATACAGGGTGGGCATTAGCGGTAAGACTGACTAGATGGAGAAAAAAAAACAGTGACTCTGAGCTTGCTTTCCTGTCTGAAGATGAAGTGTGTGCATGAGTGTTGTTTTTATAACCTTGTTTTCTTTGTGTTTCTGTCACAGGTGCTGGAGAATCAGGGAAGAGCACCATCGTAAAACAGATGAAGTGAGTGAACGATGTTTTCTCTTCTCAAAATCTCTTACTCTCTTTCAGACACATCTCTAAATGCCAGCTGTTGACGCTGGTGTGGATGATATGAGAGGGCACAGCTGCAACTCTAAAGTGAAAAAACGTAAAGAAAGAAAATTTTCTTTCTCACAAACGTACACATATTCGTTCATATGGAACATTAGGAGTTTTTTGCCGCTACACTAGTTAATAAACTCAGAATGCACATACTCATACACAAACCCCAGAGTTCCAAGTCTAAATAAGTGTTTAGAATCATTCATTTCAGTGAGTCAGATTCAGTGAGTTGTTTCAAAGTCAAGAGTCATACTTGTGTAGAGTATTTTTTGACGCATAGAAGTCATCTCTCAAGACAGAGCGAGTTGCCTACCTAAACAGCATTTTTTTGGCATAAATGTTACAAATGTAACGCTGATGGATAAAAGTCCTGTCTAGGTATGTAGCCTATGTGTCTCCCTTGTTCACATAAACAGCTGTTGATTTGCGTGTGTATGTAATGGGGCCCCTGGCAGCAGTTAATACTGTTTATCTGACCTTGACCTCTGCTGCTCTTTTTACGCCTCCATTTCCCAAAGCAGCTTTACAATCTAATCACTCTGATGGAAAATGTTTTGTACTCCATCTCATCACTGAATGCGTCCTGACACACACTCTGACCTGGGGTGTAATTGCAGCATTTATTCTTTAATAATTGAATTATATTATTATAAAATGACTTTAGTTGTGCTTAGCTATATTGGAGAAGGTTGTTACTGTTTTCCTTTTAAAGCTGTAAATGACATCTGAGTGTCATTTGAGTGATACACTGAACTGGCTTTCTGGTTCTATCCTCAGAGGTTTTCCTCTGAACTACTGAGCTGACTATATTAAAAAAAATCTCCATAGATTTGCAGTCTGACAAGATCCACAGGACAATTCCCGCACTTAAAATCAATTCAGTGGTTAAGTTCCATCCACTGCAAAAAGCCTGTTCATATTAATACATTTTATATTACATCTAGATACTAAAGCCAGGCTTCGGGTTAAAACCTAATGTTCTTACCTCTTTGTCTTTTGTGCCATCCTAAATTTGTTCTGTTTTATTTATTTATTTATATTTGCTTTTTCTGGTGAAAATATAACAAATATTTATTTAGCTTTATATTTACATTTAATATTGAGTTTAGGGTTATAGGGTAATATGTTTAATGATTCTGAAAGAAGTCTCTTGTGCACACCAAGTCTGCATTTATTTGATCGTAAAAAAATAAATAAACAAAATAAAAACCGTAAAATCAAAACTGTGACATTATTAGTTTAAAATAACTTGTCTATTGTAATGTATTTTACCATTTTTGATGAATAGAAAGTTTAAAAACAGTATTTATTTGAAAGAATTTAACAATGTAAAAGTTTTTACTGCCACTTTTGATGTTTAATTTAATATGTAATATTCTGATTTATAGATATAATCAGATTTACCTCTATATATTCACTATTTACATTCATATATTCTGATTTTATATAACTATTTCCTGTTTGCTGCATCATAATATACATGTGTGTGTGTATGTATGCATATGTATATGTGTGTATACACACACACACACTTTATCTTGTATTATATATGTAAATCACATTAAAACAATACAAATGAAATTTTAATGAGGGCTAAATACCCTATACAACACTGATGATTGATTGATCGTCTGTATGTCCGTTATGCAGGATTATTCATGAGGACGGCTACTCGGAGGAAGAGTGCAAGCAGTATCGAGCTGTGGTCTACAGTAACACCATCCAGTCCATCATGGCCATCATTAAAGCCATGAGCAACCTCAATATCGAATATGAGGACAGTGGCAGAGCGGTAAGTACACGCAGCATTCCCTCCACAAATAAATCACACACATCCTCTGTACAGCATTACACACACACTCAGATCATCTCAAACACCCACCGGCTCAGAAGATCCTTCCCTCGTCACAAAGCCAGACGTCTGATTATCTGCTTAAACTCTGGTCTTGCTGCTCAAGAAACATTTTTTATTTCTTCTTTTGTGGAAATAGAACTATTTATAACATTTTGTCTTCATCACTTTTGATCAATTTAATTTATAAAGTCCTGCAAGAGACTTCAGATCACACGTAACACAATAACTATTATTCTGCAGTCTATGCACAAATCCTCAAAACCTGAAAGAGATTGAAAGGATAAGTGTAAAAGAAGGGAAAAAAGAAAATGAAGTCAGAGTGTTAGCTTTCTAGCTAGGACCTCAAGAGAACAGCCTGAAGGCAGCAGTATGTTCAGCGCATCTGATCCACCTTAGGCTCTGGAGAAACACTGATCTCTATCAGCACAGATTTATCCTCACTATATAGTCGAATCAATGATATTTGACCAGATTTACAGTGAATGTACAGGGTTAACACTGACTGAATGGAAGGAAGTAGCACGCAGGAGTCTTGAGACGTGTTTTTAAAAGTCGAACTTCTTTTAACTTGTCATAGTGTTTTAAAAAAAGCAGCACTCATAGTGCAAAGAATGAAGTGAAGAATATAGCTCCTTCAAACCAAAACAGGCCCTTTATTTTCACTGTGCAGCAGCAGTGTATATTTTAATTAGACGGGTGAAGGGAGAGATGGATGATTGTGTCTCTGCTCTGGGAATAGAGCTGTAAAGTGCTGTTAGAGAGGCTAACAACATCTCTCCATCACGTTTAATTAGTGAGAGCGAGAACTGTTGGAGACATTCCTCAAGTGTTTCTCTCTCTCTCTCTCTCTCTCTCTCTCTCTCTCTCTCTGTTCCATTACCAATAAAATTTCACTTTTCTCTGTACTAATTTTGATACCATAGCAAAAACTGTTTAACTTTATCTATTTGAAAATAAAAATAATACATTTATACTGCAAAACTTAATAAACAGATCAATTTTGACATATCAATTTTTTTTTTATCTCCACCAAAATAAAAGCTTGATAGTTTAATGCTTGAAACTGAAGAAATTAAGTAAATGTTAGTATTATAATTTCACTGTTAAAAAACAATATTATATATTATTATAAATAATATTATATATATTTTAGTAGCTAATTTTAGAGAGCAATATTTATATTTTATTTAATATTATTATTATTATTATTATTATTATTATTATTATTATTATTATTATATTTTTAAATAGTATTTTTATGATGAAATATTACAATAGTAATATTTCTTATTTTGTTTAATATTTTATTTAATAGTAATAATTTTTATTTAATAGTAATAATACTTATTATTAAAAATAATAATAATAAAAGTTACTTTGTAGTCATATTGATATGGCTGAATTGTGCATCCCTACCAACAAGCATAGCAAACCTGGAGCTTTATCACATTTTAAATCACAGTTTGTATCAGAAAAAAAAAAAAGATTCCTGTAACGTAGTAGAGACATTATCCATTTATATATATAAAAAAGTGGACCTCAAAAATCACCAACTTTGACCATCCCTATGTTTGATTTGATTCTGTTACTCCTTAACTTCATCAAAAACATTTGAGTACACAGTGCTGTGCGTAAGACAGGAAGTGGAACATTAGCCAGTGTACCTTTTAAATAGTATGAGCGAGTGCATGCATGTGTTAACCATATGTCACAGTTTGAGCAGTTTACTTTAGACACGTGGAAAACCGCATCCCATGGGGCTGATCTCTGCATCTCCTCATTTTCTCTCTCTTTTGTTCTCTCTTCTCTTGAGGCTGTAAATCTTTTAAAAGGCCTGTAACCATCCTGTCCTCTCTCTATTCATATTGCCTTTCTTCCACCGCATAGTAAAAGAACATTTAGTATTCCTGTTTCAAGCATTCCTTGAATCTACAAGCTATTTAACTTCTGAATTGTGAAACACTGTGTCATTTCACATTTACTATGTCTGCAGTATACAGTAGCACACAGTTTAAGAATTCATCACATCCCCTAGAAGCACGGGGTCGGTCGTGTCGCACGTCTCTCAGCCCATCACTTCTGCTCATGGCTCCCATGTTCCACCCCAGGGTTGACTTCCTGTGACCTAGTTCAGCTCCATGGTGGGAGGGGTGTGAGACTCCATTCCTGCAACATATACTCTGGGAGGAGAGAGACAGATATGTAGGTAGACGGTTATTTTTGTAGCTCTGAGAGAAGCGTGTGGGAGACGGACAGCTCGTCAAACGGATCGAGACTTGAATCTGAGATGCGATAGTAGAATCTGGAGGTGAGAGCTAGTCATAGGCTCCTTCTCTCACTCTCTGTTTTTCTCTCAGGGGATGCATAGCTCACATTTGTATACTGCACTTTTGACCTGCCTGGCAAATAAATCTCTGGAGTAACATGAAGTAACCCCCACAAAGTACACACATGCACGTGCATACACAGCAACAACCGTAAAAATGTCCCTTCTCTCAGAATGCCACCATGCAACCAGTCTGTCTTCAAGATAATGGTTGTGTAGATAATGGAAATGGACGACCGATATTTCCTTTTACCGATATTTAATCAATAAACAATATCAGGTCTGTTGGGGGTTAAACAGTATATTTAACAGGAGCTTACATTTCAGTGTTTTATATGATATGCATCTCGCTTTTTTTCCCTATTTGGATTTTTTAAAAATTATATTAAAAAAAAAAAAAACAATCTATATCCTGCCCAGTATTATCCAATTAAATAATGTTTATATTAAAGGCTATGGAAACAAATATAGTGAATATGTAACTATATAGGCTGTGTTATATATTATGTGCAAAAAAGGGTTAAAATCACATGACATCCTAACATTGTAACATTACACTTCTAAAAACAAAAATAATGCTTTGTAAAGCAGAAGTTAATTGCACTAAACTACAAATAAAAAAAAGCACAGACTAAATGCGTTATATCTTGATTAACTTTACAGTTAATGCTGTCAAAAAATGCAATTACTTGTAGGTTTAAAACTCTACAAATGGCACATTTATTGTTCAACAACAAATATTTTAGTAAAATGCATATTTTAGTCTGTATTACTGTGATCCTATTTTATTGGGCTCTGTGTGTGTTGCATTTACGTGGTGTCGATATAAACAGTATCGCTTCATTCCATATTGTTTATAAAAAATATATCAATGTGTCTTACAAACTTGATTTGCCGCCCAGCCCTAGCTCAACAAAGGCATCATTTATGCCGTTTGGAATGCAGTACATATTGGATTCACAAAAGTCTTGACAGACGCACATGTGCGTTTTGTGTGTTCGTTCTGAAGCTTGCAGCTATGCGTAACTCTGGGTGAGGTTAAATGCACTTGCATCTTCAAATACTTATATGAAACAAAATTAATGTAAACAGCTCTTCACATGGGCTAGTGGAGACATGGGTAAAAAAAAACAAAAAACTTTGTTGTGATTAATGTGCAGTGATTTCTGCTGAGTCAAATTCCAGCTTCTGTGAGGTAATATGCTCACATTGCAGATTATCCACAGTTTATGAATTTGGTTAGACTTGGTGAACCTGCCTCAGACTCCTAATTCTTTTGCATATGATGTATATAAATATGTTAGTTTCTGTATTCTGTGTGTTAATGTGCACTAATTTTGATTGGATCTGTTTATTCGTTTGTTTTATAGGATGATGCACGTCTGTTGTTTTCCCTGTCCGGGGCGGCAGAGGAACAGGGCATCCTGCCAGACGACCTGGCCAATGTCATCACCAGACTGTGGGCTGATGGAGGGGTACAGAGCTGCTTCACCCGCGCCAGAGAATACCAGCTCAACGACTCCGCTGCATAGTGAGTCCTCTCTCTGTTATTAGAAAGATATCGACCAGTGGCCATCCGTCAATATTCATGGAAAGCAAATATCATAACTCATAATGCACACCCTCAGTCAGATGATAAATCATGCATTTACAGACAGAACAGGGTGGTGCACTACAGCATTATTAGTATTTTAATTGGAAATTAAAACACGTGGTCAAATATTCAATGTTTTTTTTTATAGACACCAAAACCGCTCTGCTATAGTTCAAAATATTATAAGTTCCTCACTAAATGAGATCCAAAAAAACTGAAACTTGCTCAAGAGTGCCTTTAAATTTAAAATAAATAGAAAGATGAAAATATGTGATGAGAGTGGGCAGGATCAGATCGATACGTCAAAGTGAGCAGAAACTCTGGCACTAACAGTTAACGCTCCGTTGAGAAACCAATTGCTATTAAATGGAGGGTTGGCCTGGGTCAGGACTTCCATGAATTTTCCCATGGTTGGTACATTCAGAATCAATCAGGGGTAGGAGGAGCGTTCCCTCACGGGGGATCACGGTTGATTTGGCCTTGAATTAGGAAATGAATGATGTCGTCATTTGTCGGTGGGAAAAGAGTTTGTTGAAGGACAGAGGGAGTGCTAATCTTAGTTTTCATAATATTTAGTTGTGTTTGCTAGGTTCAGTAGATGTTTATGTGAGAGGGTTTATAGCCTGTGTGTGGGTGGGTGGAGAGAAGTGTGGTTTTACAGAGGCAGCCACTCCTTCCCCACCCTCAAAACAGAGTCTACAGATGTCTATATTGAAATGAATAGCAAAACCTTCATGAAGAGAGTTGCAGGCTATAGAAATTATAATTGGATCATAATAAAAACAATGAATGTATAGACTACCATTCAAAATGTTGGGGTCAGTAAAGACTTGCATTGTTAAAAAAGATTTCAAATAAATGATCATGAGAGATCGTGAGAGTCAAAAACATTAAAACGGCTTCTGTGTGGCTTCTTTAAATGTTTTGCACTGCTTTTTCCGTTGTTGTGGTAGGCATTAATGACAATAACAGGATGAGTTTGAATGTGCTTGGCCAAATAATTTTAGTTAATATACACATTTAGAGTTGAAGAGATTGCAGAGTGACAAGCTATATAAAACTACCAGACCACGAATTGGATGACATTGACTCAAAATTGGGATTCTGGTGACTGCTGGAGTTCATGTTGGTGCTTTGTGAAGCCCAGTCAAGTTTTTCCACACTTAAAACTTCTTCTAAAGCTTCATGGAGCTCATTTCACAAAAGGGCCATCCCAAAGCTAAGTTAGATGCACACATTTCTCTAGAAAACCAGTAGCATTAAGATTAGTTTTCACTGGAACTACGAAGCCTGGCATTGGAACATATTTTTGGCCATGTTTCACAAGATCTCCCCTGTCTCTTGACCAGAGCAAGACGTCAAGCACAGCTCCTGTTCCAGAGAAAAACAAGACAAACTTTGTGCATCAAAGAAAATACCATCTTTGTCTGTTTGCAGAAATCGTTATAAGTAATTGCCAAGCATCAGAAAATAGTCTCCCTTTAAATGTGGTATGATGGTGTATTATTCTGAACCGCCACTGTATTAAGTGTCTAGCCTTGGCATAGTGTTCTCATTACAGGTCAGCTACAGTATCAGACTGTACTCTTGGCTCACATAAACTCTAGTTTCGTTTATCAGAGACATGACTTTAATTCTCCGAATCTTAAATGACAGCAGGTGGTCATTAATCTCTCTTGACACAATCCCATATTCCTGCACCCTAGAGGCCAGATCCTTCATTGCATAAATCAGAGCTCACCACGTGTTGTGAATAAAATAGTTTAATAAGTCTTCAAGAGATGAAACAAAGCTCCCCCCAGCCGAAAGGCGAAAATAAATGTTTTGAAATGTCTTGGATTTGCGGTATGTAAGACTACAAAAACAGCTCTAAACTAGTCTTTGTGAAGAGAGATTATCAGCACTTTTCAATTTGATTTGGGTTGTGCTTGATTGTTTTGTTCTGATGGACTCCAGCGGAGTGTGAGTGTCTGCAGGGATCCTCACAATATTGCAACCGCACACAGAACCGATAAATGTATAACAATTAAAAAGAAAAGATTCAACTAGGAGGAACTTATCATGCCACGCTGTTCTCTTGTAAATCAGTATTGAAAACCTGAACTCTTGGTTAGTCGTGGAACTGTACAATTGTGTCGTAGTGGGATTGTATGGTATTAGGTGGAGCAATAACGTTCAGTGTTGCTGGCAGGAGTTCTTGCCTACACATCTTATCCAAGCTGTGTTTCTGTGAGGCTTCAACAGCCGTTGATTGGCAGCTGAATAGAGATGTGCATCGTCACTGTCGCAGCCTCCTAGACTGAGGCGGTTTGTCAGTTCCTGTTTGGAAATATGATTAGACGATTGCACAGTGTTTTTTGCATAAGAACATCATCTACAAGGCTTGTTCACACCAAAGCTGATCCAACTGAGAGAGACAGAAGTGTACAATATTTCGAGTTATATACAGGGAATATTCAACATATTGAAGTGATATTTAATATTTTATAAAGTCAGGGGTGCTTGGGGTTCTATGGAAAATTTAAGAGAAAAAATTAAAGATTTTAGAAAATATATTTTTGTGCAGTCTGTTAACTTGTTCATTTTAGATATAACATAAGCCATCTATGCAATACATAGAGTATAAAATACTATATATATTTGATATTATTGTTTCATCGCATTCATTATTGTTCATTTTTATTTTAAAGGTGCAATCTAACATTATGCTTAATATAAAAGTAAATAGATATTTTAATTGTTTTCTTTGGCTTTAGCATAATGGCATTATAAAAGCCAATTATTTAATGTTGTCTTTTTTATGCATAATATTTTCTTCACACTACATTTCTTCCTTTATATTTTAGGAAGGATGTCATCATATTTAGTGCTGCTTGACACCAAAGACGTGGTTATATGCAATAGTGAACATAACTAAAGAGGCAAATAGTATTAATGCTGCAAAGTGCAATGTTTATAAGGAAGAGAGAAATGGGTCACTTTATTTTAAGGTCCAATTCTCACTATTAACAAACCATTAACTACAACTTTTACCTCGATAAACTAATAATTTGCTGTTATTAATAGTTAGTAAGGTAGTTGTTAAGTTTAGGTTTTGGGTAGGATTAGGGATGTAGAATATGGTCATGCAGAATATGTGTTTCATAAGTACAAATAAACAGCCAATATGTTAATAATAGGCATGCTAATAAGCAACTAGTTAATAGTGAGAATTGATCACTATACTAAAGTGTTGTCAAGAAATGTATTTTAAAAAGCGAATGTTTTCTACCATCCTTTTGCAGTTATCTGAATGACATGGAGAGGATAGCCAAAGTAGACTACATCCCAACCCAGCAGGACGTGCTGAGGACCAGAGTGAAGACCACTGGCATCGTAGAGACACATTTCACCTTCAAAGATCTGCATTTCAAGTGAGACACCTCACATGTCTTTATTTCGCTTTGATTTTAACTGAGATTTTTTTTCATTCACTCTCTAGTAGGCACGCTAACGTGCGTTCACACACATTCACACTTCAAACAACTCATCTGCCCAATCTAACAGCCTCCACTATTTCTGTTAGCTGCACCCTTTAACCCTCACTGGAATCAAGGAATTAATTCCGTGCCATCCATGTGTTCAGGTCTGAGGTTTTGGGATTAATTTCCGTTAAACCTGTTGAGGGCATTTGGTTCAGAGAGTTTATGGGATTTAACAGGGCTGGAATGATTCTCATTGAATGCGTCTGCTTTAATCTACAAAAGAAATGTCAGCCCAACATTTAGAAAGATCAAACACAAGCCAGCTGTCCAAGAAGCTATTACTTTCTTTAATGTTTTGTAAATCATATTATTTATCGTGTGTAAAAAAACCAAATGCCACACAAGAGGGAAGATAATTACGGAATTTCCTAGAAATGCCAATGACGTCTTCTCCAGGTCCACACAGTTATAGAGACAAGTGTCTTGACAGGCAGAAATGAATGATTCCTGTAAGAGACAGGAAGTCCCAGCTCTTCCATCCTCCCACCCATCTCATCCATCCTACTTTCAACCCCTCCATTACCATAGAAACAAAGCCCAGACTCAAATGTCAACAAATGTCACTGACACATAAAAATGTCCAGACCTAAAGAAGAAGGGACATAGTAAACCCCTCGCTAATACGGAGTCAGTAACCTCACTATTATGCATTGAAAATTTCCCACAAATTTCCAGTGGACAAAAACAAGCTCTGGGGAAAATATGGTTTGTGGAAAACTAGTAAAATGTAAGATTTTCTAAATCTTTAGAAACAGATTAGGAAAAATGTTTTAAGATTGTCCAAGCTGCTTTTTTTCCATAAAGTATATACATATACATATATATATTACAGAGCATCATAGAAACACTCAATTATATAAATAATTTTGTAAGTGTTTTATGCTAGTTTTAGTAAGGAACTGACTGAAATATGTTATTGTTTGCTATAATCTTCCTTACTACCATAACTCTCAAATCCAACTTGGCGTGCTGCTGTTTCACAATTTATGGATGAAATCTATATGTGTTTCTGTTGACATGACAAATGAAAATAATGACAAAACTATTCCTTTGTGGCAGTAAGATATATTAAACTGACTCTTCTTCTGCCTTTAACATCTTTATTGCATTTGCGTCAAATTAAATAAGCTTGTTTGGCTGATCATATGTTCTTAGTTGTTCAGGGCATTTTTCTACTTGATGTATCATTGATTTCTTTGGTTTGTCTGGTTAATACCAGATTTGTCTGGTTATACTGTTGACCATTTACATAGGTCTGCTCTCTCTAAATAGGATGTTTGATGTTGGCGGTCAGCGTTCAGAGAGAAAGAAGTGGATCCACTGTTTCGAAGGGGTGACGGCCATTATCTTCTGTGTGGCTATGAGTGCGTATGACCTGGTGCTGGCTGAGGATGAAGAAATGGTGAGACCCTCTTAGATTTTACACCATATTAGTCAGTAATTCACAGTACATGACACTAAGAATTAAAGAAGCTGCATTTCTACATTTTGTTAAGTTTCTGGCAACAAAATTTAGATTTAAGTTACCATGTTCTACCCTCTCTATCATTGAAATTAAACAGGCTACTGCACCTTTAAGACTTGTATGATGTGACGCTGCCGTTTTTAATATTTTTTAATATTTACCGTTTTAAGAGCCTCTTATACTCACCAAGGATGCATTTATCTGATTAAAGATGCATGAAAATTGTCAAATACTATTAATTAAAACTAACTCTTTTCTTTTTTAATAAATTATAAAATGTATTTTTTTTTTTTTTTTTTTGCTGATAGTAAAAGTTAATTTTGAGCAGTCTTCAGTGTCACATGATCCTTCAGAAATCATTTGAATTTGCTGATTTGGTGCCTTAATATTTTTATGCTGCTTAATATTTGTGTTTAAACCGTGATAATTTATTTCTTTTTAAGGTTTCTTTGAGGAATATAAAGTTCAAAAGAACATTTTATTTGAAATAGAAATCTTTTGTAACATTAAAAAGGTCTTTACTGTAATTTTTGATCAGTTTATTTGCTACTTTAGTTGCTACTGTTAATAGTAGTAGTCATAATTCATGCTGTCATTTATCAGGACAGGCCAAGCTCCTGAATATTGACCAGTCTCTTAATTCTACCACAGAATCGAATGCATGAGAGTATGAAGCTCTTCGACAGCATTTGCAACAACAAGTGGTTCACCGAGACCTCCATCATCCTGTTCCTCAACAAGAAGGATCTGTTTGACCAGAAGATCACACACAGTCCCTTGACCATCTGCTTCCCTGAGTATGCAGGTACTATGAAACGGCTGGCCAACTACCCAATAAATCATCTAAATCAAATACACAATTGCCCCAGGAGTGTTTTTGAACGCTCCGGTTCAATAAATCGCAAGCTTTTGCTTTACCTATGCATTAAAGACAAAAAATAGACTTTTTTTTAATAATTGTAGTGCTGTCAAACTATTAATCGCATCCAAAATAAAAGTTTTTGTTTACATAATATATGTGTGTGTTCTGTGTATATTTATTATGTATATATAAATACACACACATGCTCGTATATATTTAAGAAAAATGTTGTTTATATTTTAAAATATTTATATATAATATAAATCATATGAATATAAATATATACATGTAAATACATGTAAATATTTTCAAAATATATACTGTATGTCTGTGTATTTATATATACGTAATGTACACAGTACACACACATATATTATGTAAACAAAAACTTTTTTATTTTGGATGCGATTATTCGCGATTAATCGTTTGACAGCTCTAAATAATTGTACCTGGTGTTTTGTGCAATAAAAATAAATAATGGATATTAATATTATGAGACAAAACAATTGTTCCACCAAGTAATATAGTCCATAAACCTTTTTAATTCTACAAGTTACTTTAGCAATTTAGAAACTTATATTTATAAAGAATGTGCTTTTTTTTCTGTATATAAGTCAAAACTGTGTTTTATAATACTGATCAGTTGATGTTTTTCTGAAGACAAAAATCACAACAGTCCATTTTTTTAAAAACAACTTCTTACTTAACCCTCTGGTGCTCCTTATTTGGGAGTCACACTTGTGATCTTCACGGTCAAAAGTGACCGGACACCTAAAATCCCCCCCCCCATATTTTTGTTTAATAATTTTTTTTTTTTTTTGTATTTTGAGAGAATTTCAGGGTACTAATTAATATTTATGCAATAATTATGATCAAATTTTCCCATTGAAAATAATACAAACTTTTTTTTATTATTTTTTTTTTTAATTATTATTTTTTATTTTCTATTACTTTTCAATTATGGCAGTATTTCATGTTAAAATGGAGCCAGTGCCTTTAAAATCCAATTTTTGAAGCCAGATTAGTCCCATCTGGTGTGAGTAAAATAAGAAAATCATCTGCAATTCCATGGTCTAGCCCATAGATTCCTACATAGCACTATATAAAAGGCCTATAAATTCTCTAATTGTTTTTAGACATAAATACTTATTTTTATTAAGTTGTGGGTTTGGATATATATTTAGACATTTTCAAAGACAATTTTTTGTAAAGTTTTAAATTTTTTTTTTGGTTTGAAATGTTGATTTAAAGCGTCAGTTTTTGAATTATTATTACTACAGTCAACCCTGAACACAGAGAAAGCATTTTGTTGCACAAAATATTAAAATTCTATAAAAAGTAACAAAAATGAACAGGAATGAATTATCAGAGCTTAATCCTTCTGGGTCTGATCTAATTTCAACCTCTTATTTCAGTTTTCTGAGTTATGGCTATAATCATTCCAATTCATTTGAATGTGTATATTTGTGTATGTGTGTGTGTATGTATGTGTCTGTGAGTGTGTGTATGTGTATGTGTGAGTGGATGTGCCTGTTTTGCACTCTTGATGTTTCAGAGTGTAACTCCTTGCTGTCCACTTTTTTACTGTATTGTAGTTGAATTGTTGCTTTTATTTTATATATTTGCTGTGTTACAGTCACACCAGTTCATAGGTATGTGTGTGAGTGGATGTGTTGGTTTTGCTCTCTTGATGTTTTAGAGTTTCACCCCGTCATTGCTGTGTACTTTTTTTCTGCATTGTGGCAGATTTTGTACACAAAAATTTGCTGAATTTTTGTGTTTTTGTCAATTTCCCATTCATTTCCTATGGTCGGTCATTTTTGACCGAAGACCACAAGTGTGACTATTTTTTTTACGACCACTTAGCCTGCTAAAAAATGTTTGTGTTCATACTCCAAATGCCATAAAAGTCACCAAGTTTCGTACCATTCCGATGAAGCTGTGATTTTTAAAAATTCAAAACAGAAAAAATTTCGGTCAAAAGTGACCGAAGAGCACCAGAGTGTTGGAATAGTTCACCCAAAACTGAAAATATACTCACCCTCAGGCCATCCAAGATGTGGATGAGTTTGTTTTTGCATCAGAACAGATTTGGAGAAATGTAGCATTACATCACTTGCTCACCAATAGATCCTCTGCAGTGAATGGGTGCCGTCAGAATGAGAGTCCAAACAGCTGATAAAAAACATCACAATCCATCAAGGCATTTTTTAACTTAAAAAAATTGCTTCTAGCTAAAATATGAGTCCTCTATTCATAATATTGCTTTCTCCAGTGAAAAGTCACCTCAGCTGAATAAGGAGAGAAATATGCACAGATCAAGCACTGCTTACAAACGAAAACCAAACAGTTCTTAACAAATATGTTGGTAGATTTTGATTTGAGAGGACAACAGGGGATGGACATTTTCACTGGACAAAGCCTTATGGATTATGGACTGTTTTGGCCAGAAGCAACAATTTAAAGTTAAAAGTCTTGTGGTTTATTCAAATGAGGTCCGTCAGTGTTGATATCCAAAAGGCCATCAATTCATTAAGTCCCATGCAGGGTTGTGCATTAGACATCAGTTTAACACAGGACAGGTGGCTTTACTGATATCAGTTAACTGGAAGAGGCCATGTGTCACTTTAATGATCATTATGAATGTACTGTTTTCTCTTTTTCTCAGATTTAGTTTTTCTAGCTTCTTGTCGGTCACTTATTTTCCGTCTTTCCGTGTTCATCCTCTCCTGCTGTTTTCTCATTGTTCTTTGTATATCCTCTCTCAACAAGGTGCCAACAACTACGACGAAGCCGCCGAGTACATCCGCACCAAGTTTGAGGACCTGAATAAGAAGAAAGAAACCAAGGAGATTTACCCTCACTTCACCTGTGCCACAGACACGAAGAACGTGCAGTTCGTTTTCGACGCTGTCACCGACGTCATCATCAAAAACAACCTGAAGGACTGTGGGCTCTTCTAGAACACAAAAACAGGAAGATGAATTGAGGTACGAGCAAACTGATTACTGAAACTAATTGGACTCCTTTGGCTTCCAAACCACTTGTGACTGATTTCTCTTCCTCTTTCAGATTACTTGAACAGTTTTGATGACCAGAGAAAGTAGGGGTGGAATACGTCCTGAGCATCTGCACTGGCCAACCACGACTCCTGCTTCCATGTGACGGAGCCCGACACAATTTCAACGATTGCCAACGACCTTAGCCTCTGTTCTCCCTCCCGTCCCTGTCCCAGCGTTGTGTTTGACATTTAATATCTGTATTATTAACTCCTTGGGCTATGACCACAAATCACCAACTGTTGTATTATTCTTTGTCCATTTTTGTTGTTTCTGTCCTTTTGTTAATTTTTTTTTTTTTTTTTGAGAAATAGTAAGAATTTTTTTTTTTTTTTTTTTATGATGCTTTTATTTTACTCTAGGGAATCTGATGTGCAAATTTTATTCAACTTAATTGCATAATGCTTATTTTTTTTAAACAACCAGCAGGCATTGGATATAGAGTGTGATTGAAAAAGGAAAGCGTTTTTTTTAACGATGTTTACATGACGTCCTTGTTGATAGCAAAATGGAAAGTTGTCCTGCATGATAGAAGATAGCAAATATATCAATACAAGTAATCAGTTCACATCAACATAACATTCCTTTTTAAGATTCAATTTTAAAAAGTACAAAAAAGAACAAACAAAAAAAAACACAAAAAGCACAAAAAAAGCTTCACAAATGGGGAAAGAACTGCTAAAATGTAACTGATATTTAAAGTATGTACGTAACAGTATCTAACAAACTTTTTTCTTCTCTTCTATCTTCCCGTTGCTCTTTCTAGCATTCTGTTTGTGCCTTGACTTCCGTTTACAATGGACTTTATTTTCCTCCAAGTTGTCCTACTGTACGTAAACATTTCTTCTCCAGAATTTTCACATGTAAGAATAAATAGTTATTAATAATGGAATTCTAATTGATATAAAATGGTAGTGTTTTTGTTTCGTTTTTCTTTCTTTCCTTTTTTTTGGTAAAGATTAAACTTCTTTTGATCCTATATAATGATTTAATTTAAATAAAAGTTCATTCACTAGATAAAGCTCTGCCAGCTGTGGTTTTTATTTCAAGTGCACTTTTTTTTTGGAGGTTAATAAGTTCACATCAGTGGCTGAATAATTAATTTAATATCCAATTGCTGTAATTAAATACATATTTAAGGGCTTGCTGTAGGGCATCAACTGGAACATTTTCTAAATTTAGCATATTGTACTCTGGCTGATTTCATCCATCCATTACCTGGAGAGGTCTGTAAGAACATTAACTTAATTATTTAAGAACATCAAGATTAATTTCTTTTCTGAGATCAAATCAAAGGAAGGCGAGGTTGCATCCAACGGTGCTCCCCTGTTGCTGGATTAAACAAGTAACTCTGTCCTGCTGAAAGACATCAGAAAATCATCTCTGGTCAATTAATCAAAACTTCAGAACATATGCTTCTCAAAATTATAATTACATTGGTTTGGAAACGTCTCAGGGGCACTGTAATCTAACCTGGGTCATGAGCTTTTCCATTAAACCCCTACAATGAAAAGAAATGAAAGGAAAATATTCTTTTAGTTCTGAAGTAAATTAGGGTTTGGAGAGTGAAAGATATGTTCTTTTATATGCTATCTTTGAACAGACTGACACCGCCATCTAGTGACTGCTTTGTGAAATGATACATTATACTTCAATGAGCTTCAATTTTACACGACGAAACATTTTTGTAAGGAGCATAATGTTTTTTTTTTTATATAATGAATGTAGCACTGGTGAGCTCTGTGGCTGTTTATACGATTTTGATGACTTTTCTAAAATTCTAATGTTTTCAACTGTTCATCATTTTGAAACATTTAAAGCAGACAGGGTAATATTATGGTAGTACTCAACACTGATTACTTTCAGACTTTCAAAAGCCTTCATCACTTGAATTAAGATTATAATTTAATTTTAAAGCACAGCCACCACAAAATCAGACTTACTTTGAGATCATTCTGAGGTTAAATACAGATTTAAAACCATAACAAGATTAGTTTAATAGCTATGATAATGTTTTTGAAATCAAATCTTTGCTTAGCTATGACAGGAAACACTGGCATCTAACAATGGTTTGGAAAAAAACAGTTAATCTTAATAAATAAATTAAAAAAGCATTTACATAAACCTATCAAATAGGAAATAATTCAGTTTTTAGAGCAGTCACTGCAATTTCCGAAAGAAATCACTTAAATCTGTATGTGGGTGTGTGGAGAAAAAAAAATCTGATTTAAGCCCCCTTTGTAACTGTTTAATTGTTTTCCAATTAAATTACGTAATTTAGTTACTATAGTTCATAATGTAACTATAGTTACTGCACAACACTGTATATAACCATGTTTGATCTAGATGTGTTTGGCAGTTGAGCTGTAGCATCATGCTGGAGGTGTTTTTTTTTTTGTTTTTTTTTTATATATATATATATATATATATATATATATATATATATATATATATATATATATATAGAGGTGAACTTGAGGCATAGGCAAAGTTTAACTTTTTTAAAAACAGCTTTAAAAACTTTTTTAAACACAAATAAGGATTTTATATGACAACACAGGTGTGTCGTACTGTATGAATACAGTCTAAGTGATCATGAGCAGGAGGAGCAGCAGAAGAGCTGCGTTGATGACGAGCAGAACCACAAAACCACAAACCAAGGCTGTGGATAATTCACTCAACACCGTTATACCTGTGGTGCCCTTGTCTGGAGAGCAGACACATCAACTCAGGTACATGCATCTGTACTATAAGAGATGGTGAGTGTCAGTTATTGTTAAACATTCATATATATTTATTAGACTAGAGTGATAGGAGATGCTCACTATGGTGGTCCGCAGCACAATGGTGATGAAAGCGAGAAGAGGTTTTTAGATGTCATACTCAGACCATTCATTTGGAAACAGTCTACAACAACACTTTTGAGAATATAACGGTATAACGGTGGATTGTTGATGTTTAGCTGTTGGAGTCATAATAGAGATGATGATGTTACCATTGGTGATGGTGGCAGTTAGGCGGTCTCTATCAGGCTCTGTGCAGCTGAACGTGATCATGGGAACTCCAGCCACCAGGGTGGAGAAAATGATGGATGTATATGAGATTGGGTCACAAACTGGAGCTTTATCATTCACATTCTGCAGCAAAAGAATAATGTTAACTTCAGCGTCAATCTGGAGACATTCTGGAAAGAGTGATTTAAGGCATTGACTCTCAACTGATGGGTTGTTACAATACAAAATGCAATGTAATATAACTATGCAGCAAAATAAAAAGGAATTAACTTTTAAAAGTCTTCAGTCCAATCAAACTCATATTATTCATCCGTCACTTGACAATACGGCTAATAGCCACTATTTAGCCCCGTGTTTATTTCTTGTATTTAACTTTTGCTGTGGTTTATGTATTTACAAAGTTGTCAATGGCTATTCAGCCTATCGTTATTAAATGTTCATATTATTTTGCTTATGAACTTCATCATAATTTTATTTAATTAAAAATGACATTTTAAGGATTTTTTGTTTACTTGTATGTAATGGTGCAATGCACATTTTTGATAAATTTCAAAAATGTTATATAGGCCTTTTGTTACAGTTTTGTAATGTATTTTTGTACATTTCTAAAATGTTTGACATTTTATTTATACATTAACATTTTTAATAAATGTGAAAATATTTAAAAAATGTTTTAAGGAAATTTTTGTTTACTTTTGTACAATACAATTTTGTAATAAATTAATACTTTTTTGTTTACTCCAGTACAATAGCAATTTGTAATGTGTAATACATTTAAAAAAAAATGTTTTATGGCCATTTTTATTGCCTTTTTATTTATTTTTATTAACTTTATATCTGGTGTAAAATCAGTTATACCAGTTGTAAAACAGTGGTTTAAACTTTAAAGCTTCAAGCATTAATAAGTTAGTTTTATCTAAATTATTATCTTAATTTACTAGCATAACATGCCTGACCTGAACTTGTACAGTGTCAGTGACGTCAGTAGCTCCAGTCTGGTGGTTAGTTCTGTCCACATCCTGGTCAAAATCCTGCTTTTCCTCCAAATGTAGTTCTCTGTTCTGAGACAGGAATGATGCAACTGGAAAATGTAATTATTGTGGTGGGCAATTGAAATAATCGTTTAAAATTATGTTTTGAGTATAGTGGACCATTTATGAGCATTTAAGTTGGAATGATCCATATGATCTCACCTCTGACTGGATCAATGGTGAAACCTGAGTCTCCTCCGGAGATGCCCGAGTTGGGTAGCTGGAGGGATTTAAAGGGCCAGTCTCGATCAACTGCATTCACCACACCTACAATGTTCCACACTGGGCATCTTCTGGGCATCTAACAATATTAATGATTTTTACATTTCACAATATAAATAATCTTAAATATGAATCATTTTAATGTAGAACATGTACTAAGGATGACTGTGGATTGGAAGTCAATGGCTATCAGCAGCAGACTGGTTACCCACATTCTTTTAAATATGTGACCCTGGACCACAAAACCAGTCTTAAGTCACTGGGGTATATTTGTAGCAATAGCCAAAAATACATTGTATGGGTTAAAATTATCTATTTTTCTTTTATGCCAAAAATCATTAGGATATTAAGTAAAGATGATCTTCCATGAAGATATTTTGTAAATTTCCTACCATAAATATATTAAAACTTATTTTTTTATTAGTAATATGCATTGCTAAGAACTTCATTTGGACAACTTTAAAGGCAATTTTCTCAGTATTTTGATTTTTTGCAGCCTCAGATTCCAGATTTTCAAACAGTTGTATCTCGGCCAAATATTGTGCTATCCTAACGAGCTTATTCATTCGGCTTTCAGATGATGTATAAATCTCAATTTTGAAAAACTGACCCTCATGACTGGTTTTGTGGTCCAGGGTCACATATTATCTTTTGTGTTCAACAGAAGAAAGAAACTCCTACAGGTCTGGAACAACTTGAGGGTGAGTAAATGATAACACAATTTTAATGTTTGGATGGACTATCCCTTTAAGTGTGTAATTAGTATGTTGTTACACAGTTCTTAAACAACAGAAAGTTGCTTTTGTACTTTTAAAAGAATAAAATGCATATGAGGCTATATACAATGACAGATGTGGAGCAGAAAGGATGATGTTTGTTGATGTCCAGGTTCCACTTAGGCCCTCAGACACACTAAAGTCTCAGACCAAGTGGACAGTCTGGGTTAATGATATGTCAGCTTCCAAATCCAGATTATATGCTGTCCTGAAGACACCATCATCTAACAATTAAAGCAAAAAGAATGAAAAAAGTGTGTTGTTCTTAGCAGGTCACACGTGTCTTAAGATGTGTTTGACATTTCAGTCACAAGAGGGAGACAGATCTTCTCCTTACCTTGTCCTGTTGTGTAAAGTGGATATGATAGACATGTATAAACCTGAGGAAATGTTTGGATTGGCTTGAACAGATGCCACAAAACTATCAGACCCTTGGATCTCAAAGATGGACACATTCTGGATGGGAAAACTGTCAGAAAAGTATGATACGGTTCTCTAAATGCATTTGAACCAGTAGTCCAATGGTCTTATTAGCTTAGATATTGCCATTAATGCACTTTTTATGCATTGAAAGAAACTCACAGGAAGTCAAAGGAAAACCCTCACAACGACCTTCATACCACTGCAGTTCAACCCTGCTCTGTCCTTTCTTTTCCCCAAGTTTTCCAGAGCCTATATTAGAAAAATCACACCACAGTACATTTTTTAACATTGCACTATGCATAATTAAATATTAAATACAAATACTACCAAATATTATATTTAATTGAAGATATAATGATAAAACCTATAGAGAATTCTTAGACAGGGATAAGAAGACGACACAACAAACATTGATAGCCCATATATGTCTGTTTAGACAGTTAAAGTTGAAATGAATTTCTTCCTTGCTTTGATTGCTTGGAGTTGTGAATTACTAGCACTACAAATGTGTCAATATGAAGTAGTTTAAGAGCCAGTCTAGCCAAACTTTGAAAACCGATTGTAGACTTGTTGGTCACTGTCATAATGAACACTAACAGATAAATTTAAGCAGTATTTGTTGAGTTGGTTCTGTTTGGTGAAGGCAAATAAAGAAATGAATCTTGAAGACATGCCCAGGTTATTGACAGAACGTGTGCTTAGCACAGTAACCTCGTACATTAAAGTTTAATGCTTCAGGAAAATCACTTGAACAGCCTGGGTGAAGTGGCCATCATTAAACACAATGGGTGGAATTGCATGTTTAGTTAACAGCTCACACATTTTCCTATATGTAAATTAGATTGCCACATTTCAGCTTTGTATCACAAAGGGATCAGCGTTATTGTCCAGTCATGTTTTTGTGTGAGGCTGATAGTCCGCACACCTCTAATCTAATCCAATGTGTCACAGATTAGGATGGGAGAAAAAATAAAGAATGGAGACATGAATGGAAATGGGAAGATTTTACTCTAATTACAATAAACACCTGGACAGTGCCATCAAACCCATGTGGAGGCCTTGTGGGAATTTCAATGCACTAGTTAAGAAAACAGTCTTTTTTCAGAGCTCAGTTCATTTCTGAAACAGTTTTGCTGTGTTCAATGGCTCTGGGATGAATAGTTTTTAAGTCTGTTTATGATATCATACAAAGACTCGATTCACAAAATGAATCAGAAGCTGCAGTGTTTTCTCAGACTCTTCCAAAAGTCATATGCTCACATGTGGACCTTCATCAGGTACCATTTTATGTTGATAACAGGTAAATAAACGAATGTAATTTCGCATCTGGAACAGCAGTGCATCTTACTAAAGCTTAAAATAACGATGGGAAAAATAAACTCGGATTCTCACACGAGCAAATTTGGGCGAAGATGTAAATGTATTCGTAGATTAAAGCTAATGTGGTCTTCTGATGATGCAAACAAAGCTGCTAAACTGTATAAAATCAGTTTTAAGCATACATATTACTATTATTGACATATGAACATCAAGGCATCCATTTACTTGTGGCTGTTGTATTGTGCATCCTTCATTTACACGTTTTACAGTTGGTTGTTTCTCCGCCTTTATCACTAATATGCAAGAACAGCAATTAAAAGAACGTAGAAAATGAAACTACATAATCATTTGATTATATAGAGTCGTAAATAATAGCTACTATTTATAATACTATATTATTTACAATTTCAATGTGCCATATTATTTATATATTATTTCCATTTTTATTACCGTGAAGCTGCTTTAAAAATCTGCATTGTATAAAGCACTATAGAAATAAAGCTGAATTGACTTAAGTGTTTAAATGATAGATAGATAGATAGATAGATAGATAGATAGATAGATAGATAGATAGATAGATAGATAGACAGACAGACAGACAGACAGATAGATAGACAGACAGACAGACAGACAGACAGACAGACAGACAGACAGACAGATAGATAGATAGATAGATAGATAGACAGACAGACAGATAGATAGATAGATAGACAGATAGATAGATAGATAGACAGACAGACAGACAGACAGACAGACAGACAGACAGACAGACAGACAGATAGATAGATAGACAGACAGACAGACAGACAGACAGACAGACAGACAGACAGACAGACAGACAGACAGATAGATAGATAGATAGATAGACAGATAGACAGATAGATAGATAGACAGACAGACAGACAGACAGACAGATAGATAGATAGACAGACAGACAGACAGACAGACAGACAGATAGATAGATAGACAGACAGATAGACAGACAGACAGAGATAGATAGATAGATAGATAGATAGACAGACAGACAGACAGACAGACAGACAGACAGACAGACAGACAGACAGATAGATAGATAGATAGATAGATAGATAGATAGATAGATAGATAGATAGATAAAACGTGATTATCATATTGAATCGGATATAGTTTTGATGTCGGATACAGTACTTGGCAGTTTTGAGTGGGAGGAAATGAGCGCTCAGATTTCAGTCAAGCTGTGATTGGTTCCTGCTGAGATGATTTGATTGGATGGCGCCGCGATGCTGCGCTGTGATTGGCTGAGACGCGCATGCTGGAATGACACAGACGCACATATGTGCTTGTTTGCAGAGAGGGGCTGATGAGCAGGAGTTTGAGTCACAAGAGCCACATCTGCACAGCCTGGATTGTACTGAAGGATTTTTTCCCCTCCTCACAACAAATGTAAGTGCAAGTCTTGGTTCTACATTTGATCAGCTTCATGCATGATTTTTATCTGATAAAAGTTATTCATGTCTGTTTTCCCAGTTATTTAAATGCATAAAAGCAACTATATGTTGTTTTATTTTGCTTTTGCAAAACGTTTCATGAAACATGTGTTTTTATTTCAGGAGTATCTAAGTCACTGAATTTGACTCATCATCCTTCCAGAATCATGGTAAGCATGCCTCCAAATCATCATCTTGCCTCAATCATTAGGGCTTTGTGTTGTTAATAACCATAGATTGTTTACTCACTGATTGGACATCACTTTACATTATGTGCCGAAAGGATTAGTTACTGTGAAGAAATGTCCGTTGCTGAAATTTCAGCATATGGGATGACATCTGTAGCTCATGCCAATCTGTGCATAGAAATAATGGCAGTCACTCAACCCTGTGTGTATACTACTATTGCTGCATGCATGTGATTGTTTGTTTAGATACAGATTTCATCAAATATGTTTAAAAATAATAATATCATATGCCAGTTCTTTATCTGTCAAAACGGCAGAAAAGATTCCTAAAAAGGGAATATTTTTGTGTTCAAACAATCATGTATTAGACTTTAATTAAGATATTTAGACACATGAAACTGGATTAGGGTCTTTGTATTATTGTGCTGTTTTTGTTTGTGATGAGTTATTAGAAATTAAAATGCATTTGGGTTTTTGGTTAATTTCTCAATTGGATACTTTTAAAACATCAA
Organism: Spinibarbus caldwelli; assembly: GCA_039654775.1. Lineage (NCBI taxonomy): Eukaryota > Metazoa > Chordata > Actinopteri > Cypriniformes > Cyprinidae > Spinibarbus > Spinibarbus caldwelli. The sequence continues at coordinate 17,605,926 of CM077254.1, forward strand.
GCATGGCAGTAGCATTGTATTGAGTTAAGAACTAGGACTAGCTTGTTGCTTATAATGAACACTTTGAAACTGTTTATCTTAGACTCATGAGATCATATTTTCCTGATTTTCTTTGATGTAACCAAGTATTTGATTTAGATTTTTGTAGATTTTAATGTCTATGAACCAGCTTCACTCTTAAATGCAATAAGTAGTTTGTATTGAAATTGCTATTGACTCACTTTATTTATTTCAAATGAGTAAGCTATTGCTCTTCCGTTTTTTGATTATGATTTGTGTGTATGTTTGTGTACATGCATCTGACAGCATGGATAGAAGGTGTGGTAATTACTCTATTGAAAAGAGGTGTTCCAGGTGTGGCTAGTAACAGGTTTATTCTAACTGATTTTGTTGTGAAGGTAGTAGTCATCCATCCTTTTGATAGCAGGGCGTGAGTGTATCCACATGATGTGCATTCATCGGTTGTTCGGTTGCCCTCTACCTAGAATAGAGTGGTTTTTCAGCTCCTCCAGACAAATAGAGCCATGCCCTCTCTAACAGAGCTCATGCAGGTCCAAGCCTGCCTAAGGAGCACGATTAGTCAATCTAAGGAAAACAAAATCAAAGGGAGGGTGACCCAAATTTTATATACTGTAGATTTTTTTTTATTTGGTAATTATTGCTTAATCTTAATTAAAATTAATATGTATAACAATAAAAAGAGCATTTTTCAAATGTATTAAGCTTAATTATATATATATATATATATATATATATATATATATATATATATATATATATATATATATATATATATGTGTGTGTGTGTGTGTGTGTGTATATATATATTTACTTTTTATTATGAAATTTTATATAACAATTATATATAATAGTTTTATGAAATTTGTAATAATATATTTTTAATTTATAAAATAAGAATTTTTAAAATCTAGTGCAAATTTATTTTTAATGTTATTTTATTACAAATTCTATTTTTTATTATTGATATATTTAATATATGTATTACAAAGACTTTTTATCATAAAATTATCAAATCTGCATTTTTCAAATGTAGTACCAATGTGTGTTTTATAATCTGAGATTTTGCACCCAGTAGTCTTACCTGTCTTTCTGTCTTTTTGCAGTTGTGTCTGCAGGAATCAGGTGACTGTCTGCGGGAACAGATGCGTTACATGATGCGATCCCTGCAGGATCTGAAGCATTTGAGGCGGAGCTGTGCAGCGCCCCCTATCGGACCTCCAGTGAGGTTGCGTGCTTGTAAGCAGTTGATAGCCCAACGGGAACGGCGAGCACGGTTGAGGATCAGCGACGCCAGTGAGGCGAGCAGTTACGACTCTGCCTGTTGTCTGTCTAGTTCTTTGGAAGAGGAGGACTCCACGGGCGGCCCGTTGGCTGTTAGCTCACCGAGCAGCGAGCGGAGTCTGGAGTTTGATTCGGGATACTCTGAATCCTCCTGGCAGGATGAAGGTGTGGTGTTACGGCGCACCAAAAACATCCGAGTATCTTCGTCCGCATGTCTTCGCACCAACCAGCCTCCCAACAACCGAGTGCGTCCTAAGTCCACCTCTGACGCTTGCCTAGAAAGCTGGACGTCGTTTGAGACCAAAAGTGACCCTGATGACTGGACTAATTCACTACTGACACGCGGACGTAACCGGCAGCCGCTGGTGCTGGGAGACAACAGTTTTGCTGATCTCATTCAGAACTGGATGGACTTACCAGAATGCCCGGAACAGACGGAACAAAAGCACAGTTCTGGACGCAGTTTCGCTAAAGACTTCTTGGTAAACGTCAAACGGAGGATAGCTGGGATTTCACGGAGTGCTGATGGGAGAAGAAAGTCGTCAGATGTTACAAAACTGAGCAAATCAATTGTGGCTCCCAAACGATTTTCTTGCCAGGTTGACGTACAGCACAAAACACCGTTCTTCTATAAATCCCACACGGGTCTGAACGAACTGGACACAGATTTCTACCAGTTTACGGCATTAATGAAATCCGGAAGCAGAATGCCTATTGTATGTAATGACATTATTGGGTACATATGATTATGTTTGTGAGATTATGAACTCTGACTGAGTGGACAATATCTCCAGGAGAGACTAATTATTTTTTTAAGAAAAGCTCTGTCCGTAATCCTGTGTAAAATGCACAAAAATAAAAAAAATTAAAAATTCATATTGGTCATTGCATTGCTTTTGGTGGCAGCTTAACTGATCTCAGTGAATGAGTGAAACTCTCAAAATGAAATTCATGCAACTAAAAAAAACTTTTTAAGAGGTAATGTTCACTCAGGCTGTCATTATCACAAAATAAACCCAGACAGGTTGAACCGGGCCCAGACATGAAGAAAAGGGGTCCTTTATCACCATGAAAGGGTTTATTTTGTGATAATGACAGGTTTAATGTACATTATCAAGCTGTTTTTACACACAAACACACTACTGGGGACAGTAAGCTTCTTAAGGACACATTAAACTGATCAAAAGTGATAGTAAAGACATTTATAAAGTTACAAATGATTTCTATTTTAAATAAATGATGTTCTTTTGAACATTCTCAATCAAATAATTTGAAAAAAAAAAAGTATCATGGGTTCCACAAAAATATTAAGCAGCACTGCATGCTTAAATTGATAAAATTGACAATGATAAGATTTTTTTCTGAGCATCAAATCAGCATATTAGAATGATTTCTGAAGGATTATGTGACACTGAAGACTGGAGTAATAACTTTGTATCATGGGAATAAATTCATCTTAAAATATATTCAAATAGAAAACAGTTGTTTTAAATTGTAATAATTTTTCACAGTATTACTGTTTTTACTATACAAATAAATGCAGCCTTGATGAGCATTAGAGATTTCTTTCAAAAACATTAAAAATCTTAACAACTCCAAACTTTTGAACGGCATGTATATTATTGCAAACATTAAAAAATTCTATTATAAGCACGTTTTTGAATGTGCTGTGTCTGTACTTGTCCAGTTACATCCTCAAACTAGTTTATGTTATTATAAACAGCTGAAATTATATTTAGCAGCTTACAGCACTGGACAGGAACGCAGTGTTCCTTGGAATACAAGTTCTTGCTTTTCGGCATCTCTGGAGGGGAAAATGAAGTTGAGCAGAAAGCTCTTTAGTGATGGCAGAGAGGCTGTATCAACTCAGATATCTCAGGTGGCCCCGGCAGTGTGTGTTAAATGAGGTAACCCTGCTTGCGTCCCTTTACGACTGCATGGGGAAAAATTTGCAGCAGCTGGATAGAGGGTGAGGATGCTGACTTTAGCTTCTTTAAGCATTAGAGTGCCTCAGTTATCAGACTAATGCATCCTGCAACACCGCAACTTGTGCAAACTCATATGGTTATGTCTGCTTAAGACTTATTAATCATTTTCGGTTTGTCTTGCAGTCACAGATTGTGACCACAGAGTCATAAAAGAAAATAAAACACTACACGGTGAAGGCAGTTCTCACTGCATGATGTCAAAGTTAATGAATCGAGATAATAACAGGAATTAATGACAAATGCATAACGGCCTGCTGTACTGACCTCAGACCAGCCAAATAGATATACTGTAAGAGGAGAGAGAAATACTCAGTATGTTGTTTATCTTGGCCTTCGTGTGGAAAAAGTGAATTATTGCGCCAGTAAAATCTAGTCTTATCCCTAAACAGTTTTAAGTTACTATGCTTATAAAAAACACTTTATATTTAAGGCTTGTTCTTTTTCCATTGAACTTACATGGAACAGATGGACCGAGTTGCTGGTGTGCAAATGGAAACAGGGGATTGCACTTAGCGCTTAGAGAGGAATACATAATAGCCAACGTGTTCCTTGTCAGATGTTTTAAAAATATCCAGGAGCCTCGTGTCTCACTCCTTGGGGAGAATTTTGGCAATGTGACTTCAAAATACGTCCAAAATGATTCAAATAACTTAAAGAGAAAAACAAAAGACTCATAATAGAGCCAGGACAACTTGAGTATTTCATGTTTATGCATGGAAAAAGCAGCAGTGTTTGTATCATATTCACTGCCACAAGAAGCACTATAGCAGAGATTAGTATAAAAAATCTTATTTTAAGTCAGCAGTTTGAAGTAGGTGTTGGGCGATATGCTCTACAGTCATACCGTCCTATTGCCAGCCTGTGAGATCACCAATACACTGTATCATCACGCTAATTTAATTATTTACTTTGTTTCATAGCTGGAGAGTGAACCAAAAGGGTAAGGCTAAGAGTGTAATCTATTAACTACACATTATATCTTTTTAGTTAAGTAGCATATGGATGTCATAAAAGTTTTTTAATATGACTGATTTTTTTATTTAACATGATCACAATTTAATAAAATCATTGTAAGTTACTAATTATAATGCTTACATTTCCTCAGTTACAGCTACAGAAAACGAGCAAAGAGCATTTACATTATCAAAGAACATCACTGAATTCAGTCTAGTGTGAGTTTATGCACTTTAAAAAACACTGCCATTATAATCAGTGAAGTTATCTCTTATACTTACATTGCACATACATCTGCACTTTATTATGTGTTTGTTTATGATGTGAGAATTCGCGAGAGAGCAGAATTCAGTCAGCACTTAACAAAACTCTGGTGTTTCAGAGATGACTAATCTGATGACTATTGCATTCTAAACTAACAGAACTGCGTGTGATTAGTTATAATATGCAACACTGTAAAAAAAAAAAAAAAAAAAAAGAGTGAAATGTGGAAATGTGATACGACAAATGAGCCCTAATATTAATTAGATAATAATACTAGCCTAATAGTAAAAATCGCTATCGTCAAAGGCATCAGCCACAGGCGATATCTCTGACTATCGTCGATACATGATACACGTCTTATCAGCACAACCCTAGTTTGAAGTGCAAGTAAATCTCGCATAGCTGTTTAAATGATTAGCTAACTACTTGAATACTTGAGATGGTATCTCTATTGACCCCTTAAGTACTAAGGTAAACTATGCGTGTCTTTTATATGCGAACTGTATTCGTCAGCGTTTGCACACTTGTCTACTGCTTGTTTCTAACAGAGTCTTATGTTGTCACCACATTTATTTAGTTGTAAAGACTAAAATGTTGGTATTGTAAGATTCCTCACATCCATGGAAGCTCCATCCACTGGTGGTGTTTGTGTTTGAAAGCTGTAGTGCAATAGCAAGCGTTCAACGTGTGCCAGCCTTTACAACGTGTAAGTGTGTGTGGAGTGTGTTAATTGAAGTAAATATATAAGTGTGTGAGGGGGCCAGATGTCAGTGCTTTCAGACTGTGTGCTGCGGGGGGCAGCCATTCAAGCAGTCAACCCAGACCAGATGCACAGAGACACAATCATCACCTCTGTCTGTGTTTGCAAACACTGTTGAGAAGCTCCCAGTTCCTTCTCAAATACATCTTAAATTAACAACAGCGCCTGACTGCCACTGTCACTGTGTGTTAACCACAATATGATTTTATAATAAAACATTTGGGGTGCAACATCTGCTACTTTTCCAGTTTGTAAACATGCTTTGAATTCTCAGTGCAGGTTGAGAGATGTTCTAATTGGACACACTGTAAGCATCTACAATGGAAACGTAGGCTGACTCTGGTGGTCATATAGATTACAATAGAGTCTGAAGTGGGATGGAGAAGTGGACAAGAGATGTGACACATGCCAACAGCCTCCAATCAGCCAAACAGCATTTCGACAACTCCAGTGACACACTGATGTCACTTTAGACCGACGTCCAAGTGTCAACGCTCAAGGGGGCGGTTCACCTTTAATGGCAAATCCCTGCATAAGAGTCTGCTTGTCTGTTTAGTACAATTCTGTTTAGTGAACTAATTGGTTTATGAAGCATTTAATAGATGAAAAGAAGTAAGGAAGCTTAAACATAAAAGGAAGTGTGGCCTAAATTATAAAGTGAGGGGAAATCCCTTTTCTAGTCTAACGGGTATTGATTTTGTTACCCATTTCAGTACACAAAGGAAATTGTGGGCGTTTTTCCACAATTCCCTCGAAACTGGAAAAGTAAGCCTGAAGACTGTAGTGATGCGCCTAGGAAATGTCATTGAACCCCTTGGAAGGCTGAGACATTTCGAAAGAACGTGTCTGGTGAAACAGAGTGAATTAAAAGCAAGGAAGAAAACGTGTTCAGACTCGTCAGCTAATGCTTGTTGTCTGTGTATGCGCCGGCTGCTATTCTTCAAAAGAAAACTGCCCTATTTTTTTGTGTGTGCCTTTTCTGTGCACACACCTCCTCTCATCCCCCTCATCAGAAGTGGAATTCACCTCTTGAATTAGTATCCCGGTCTATTATACTAGCCAGTCAACCAGCCGCTAATGGCCTGGCAAGAAAAATGTTAATGCACACATTAGCACTTTGTGTGTGTGTGTGTGTGTGTGTGTGTATATGTGCGCACGTGAAGATGTGTACATTAGTGCTTCTACATGTTCTTCACTGCCTAATTGGACATCAGTGCTTTTGGGCTCACTCAAATTATACGTTTCTATATAAAAGCCTTAAAACACACACACATATACTTGAATTTGTGGTTTACAGGGACTCTCCATAGGCGTAATGGATTTTATACTGTACAAACTGTATTTTCTATTGCCCTACACCAACCCTACACCTAAACCTACCCCTTACAGGAAACTACTGGCAATTTTTGAATTTCATAAAACACCATTAAGTATGTTTTTTAAGCCTTTTGTTTTACGGGGACACAGGAAGTGTCCTCATAAACCATGTTTACGTTGTAGTACCCATGCCATTATACACATTTTTGTCCTCGTAAACCATATATACCAGCAAACACACACACACACACACACACACACACACACATCTGTATGTTCATATCAGCAAGATGTGATCTACATTTTGAAAGGAGAAAGCACTATACTAATACACTGCAATTATGTCATTATATTGAGAGCAGTAATGCATCTCAGAGGTGAACTGAAATGTGCACAGGCAGGCTGTCATAGAGATTTATATGTTACATGCACATTTATACATTTTACTTTATGAAATTTAATAAAATTGAGTACAATTATACAATCAATAAATTTTAGAGTGCTAAATTGTCACGTTTCATTGCACTGTGGAAAATAGTACATAAATGAAGATATTGAACAGGATCTGTCAGCAAGGCATTCTAGGTGAGTTTGATTCATGCATTGATAATTGTCCATTTTGTTTACAATATGATGTATTATGCACTGTTGCTATTTATTATAATGATTTTTAAAATAAATAACAAGAACAAGAAAGCTTTTATTGGTAAAAATACAATTGCTTAAATTTATTCATTTAGCAGATTCTACAATTATGAATGTCACAAAGTAAAATACATCTTAATTTTACTACCAATGCATAGCACTATATAAATATTGTTTAAAATAGTCCATTTTTAATTATTACACAAATAGTCATTATATTACATTCACTTTTAAAAAATAAAGGTGCTAGGTATTTATGGTAGCTCTTGAAATGTTCTTTCTGTCTCTCTCTTGCACACACACACACACACACACACACACGTCAAATCATCTGCCGGTTCAAACCCAGGTGAATTTGCTGACTGTTCATCTCTCTGCAGGACCTCTGGGTAAACAGAGTGGATTCTGGGTAAACAAGAATCAGTCAGGACGAAGACCAAAGCTGTCACTCTGAGGTCAATCCCTCCTCTCTTTAATAGAGAACTACCTTCTACTGAGAAAATAACATTTATTTGCTCACAACAGGATTTGAACAAATCCATAACTGCACTGCTTAAATATATTGAGGGCAAAATTGTGTTTTCTTGGACGTTCAAATTAAGTATGACTCTTGCATTAATCACATTTAACCACAATAACAGTCATAGTAAAAAATATGCCCTGTTTGATGTCAAAGCAGCCCTTCTGATGTTCCATATGCATTGTAGGTGGATTTGAAACCTCATCTGTAACCCAATGCTGAAGTTCATGAGAAAGAAACAGACCTATAGGCAGAACTGACAGCATATCCCACGAGGCTTTGCAGCGCTGCTCATGAGTTCTCATGGTCACGAGGAAGGCCAAACATGGCCTTCAGGGTCACAAGCCATTTCCCTTTGCTGGCCAAACATGATCTTTAACAGGCCAATAATAAATTGTTAAACACAACGACAGACTCTGCTATGAAGCTGTAATACTCACAAACTGTGGTTTATTTTTCTTACCTTTGAGAATGTAAATCTGGGCTAGGGTTGATCTGCAGGGTTAACTGTGTGAATGTTGCTTTGTTTTACTTCACATTCAGAGAAGAGTTTGGTGTGCTGTTTCAGATCAGTCTCACCATGCTGCTAGAGTATACAAATATGATAAATGTTAAAAGCTTAGTATGTAAATCTTTAAAAGTTTCCAAAAGATAAAGCATATCCATCAAATCTTTTCTGTTTTTTGTAAAGTATTCTGGAAAATGTTCTTTCTTTCATGTATTCAAATCCACCATGGATTTTTTTAAAAAAATTTTATTGTAACCAATTAAATTTTTTTTTTACAATTTAATTGTAATCACTGACGCTTCATTGATCGCATGAATGGATAGTAAGATCTATTTCAGTTTTTCCGTAAAGCCATTTTTTTTATTTTATTTTATTGAAAAGCCACAACGATTAAATAGTAATTTAATTTTGTAATTTAGGCTATTACTTTTAAATACATAAACTAGAATTTGTTGTGTGGGCCATCACTGGTAGAAGTTAAACAGTGGAAATGAGCTAAATTGCTTTTTTCCCCCACAAGCTGTGGGCGATGCTCTGGAGATTGTTGTTGTCGTCAAATTTGACTAACCAAGATAACGGGGTCACCAGCGCTTTCCAACTGTGCCACCACTCATGCGCACTTCACGCTGTTCTCTGTCATACATACATTTAGTAGCCTACAGAGATAAGTTGCTGGACAATCGTGTGATTACTAACAATATATTAAGATTGAATAACTTATCAGTGGTGGTTGAGGCAGACAAAGTCTCTTAGATTTCCTGTGGTGTCACAATGAAGACAGATGATCGTCTAGTGCCAAAAGTTAAGTGGAGGGAAAGGGTTTTTTTCCCCTACTGAAAGAGAATAGCATAGGATAAGTAAGTAATTACAGTCAGCTATACAGACCAATACAGACGTCAGCTATTATCAGTCACTTTTCTTTTTTAGGGTTTGGTTTTTTAGCATTTAACCTAACTTGTTACTATTTATTACTTTCACTTATGTTTCTCTTTCACTAAATCAGAATGTGAACTTTGCTATATTAACCACTGTGCAAGAGAGCAGATCTTCTGTGGAAATGTATGTGTGTGAGAAGCAGAAGCCTTCAGGCTGTTCCCCATTACAAATCCAGAATCCGTGGAGTCACGTTCACTGCATCAGATTTAGACGTGATCTGAATTTGCTGTGGTTCAAAGGACTTGTGGAAAAAGCGGAAGAAAAGAGACAACTTTGGATTACAGATGCACAGACAGACCTAATTTACAAAGAATAGAAAAACACATGTGCACCTCTGGACACAGTTCACACCACTTCTTTCACTGGGATTTGTTGTTGTTTATAAGTTTTGTGAATGTTCCTGATGTCATTCTGGATTTTTATTACACCATAAAACTGAACTAAATTACATTGTAAAATTATACAAATATGCATTTTCAGTTGGTTCAGTGTCAGATGTTAATTCTATTATTATTTTCTGCATTAGCTACTATAAGAAGGAAAAATGAGATCCCTTTAAAGTCAGAATTTAACGGAAGTAGTTCTATTTCTTTCATATCCGAGTGAAATCGCCTCTCAAAAAGAGAAAATAATGTAGCCTGGAGATTTGGTTCTAGTCATCAGTTGTTGATTGATTGGTTGGGCAGATCTGAAGTGAAAGAAAGTGAAAGTCGTGACGTATTGTCAAGTATGGTGACCCATACTCAAAATTGGTGCTCTGCATTTAACCCATCCAAGTGTGCACACACACAGCAGTGAATAGTGAACAAACGGGGTTCGATGCCTTGCTCAAGGGCACCTCAGTCATGGTATCGAAGGCAGAGAGAGTGCTGTTCATTCACAATCCCCACCTTCAATTCCTGCCGGTGCGAGAATCGAACCGGCAACCTTCAGGTTACAAGCCCAACTCCCTAACCATTAGGCCATGACTTCCCCCTCTGAATGTGAGCTTGATTGTTAAAATTGAGCGGGGTTTATAAAACGAATGGGGAAGTCAATAATTTTACCGGAATATCAAGTTATATTTTTATTAAAAAAATAAAAAATACATGGATTAATCGTTCACAATAAGATCAATTTCATGCGTTTAGAAAATAGATAGATTTCCATTTCTTGCTGACTTTAATATTTCAATTCTCCCGGTTTCTCTTTCATGAGATTCTGAGATCTTTCTCAAAATGAAAAATTATATTTAGAGCAAGATGTATTTTACCTGAATTGGATAAACATATCTGCAAACTATAAGCATATAGTTTGTGACACTCAGAGCCTTTCTCTGATGCAAGAAAAGCCACTCAATTTCTAAATATATCGCTGTAGTGCTGTGAACTGAGCTGTGTCACATGTGCTTCAGGTCAGAGGTGAGATTGTGTTTGTTTGAAAGTTAATGCGTCTTTACAGCCACAATAAGCAGAAGGTGCCACTGTGGACACATACAGGGAATACTCCACATTCCTCCATGTCTTTGCTATAAAGATCAGTACATGTGTGTTTGTTCTGAAAAGCCAAATAAAAGCCTTTAGTTTCATGACAGATTCTTTTGTGCTTTGGCTGACCATTGTGTTTACTCCAACAACAACACATATCACATATACTACAGCTTTTATGTAGGGCTTTTCTGAAAAATTGAGGTTTAAAATGCACAAAATCCAGGTTTGCTTGTTTGTGATTATATATATCAACATGGCTATAAAATACTACTACTGGATATACTATATTCTTAATATTATTATATTTTTATCATTGCTAAATAAAAATATAAAATTACTAAATAAAATGAGAAATATTACTATTGTAGTATTTTGCTGTCTTTATTTCTTTATTTTCAAATGTATATTATTTTGATAGAAAACCTCAGGGATTCCTTAAAGCTTCTCTTTGGTCGATAAGCGCTTCTCATTACAAGTTTGGAAAGATGGTTGGCACATACCTTTGCGATTTGATATTGGACTAAGCCATTTCAGTTTTATTTAAATTAATCCCTACTTTTATGCATATTTTCACTAAGTCAACACCTCTAAAGCTTGCTGAATTGTGTGTCCCAGAGCTTGTGATGATGTTTACACAGATCAACATTATATACACAGATTATCAACATTATATAACAAAATATGACATTCAAAGCCGTCATTAGTAAATCTGTCATTTTTAAAAAATATGACAGATGGAAAAGCCTGAAAAACTGTGAAGTGCCTAATAACATCCTGCCCATTTCCCCCTTGCCATTTCATCATTCACAGGAGTCATCAGCATATGAAAGCCAGTCACATTTGACGTGTTAAGCTTTCCACTTGCATAATATGCTATTATATGATCACATTCATTCATATTCATTTGGACGTGAAGAATCAAGAGGTCTTATGAACAACCAGAGTCACCACAATGTGGGCCATGACCTCTGTTGACCCACAACTCCTTTCATCGGTAAAAACCCGATGCTCTCAGAGCCTGGCTGATGTCTGAAACACAGGAAATGGTTTGGAATGGAGGAGTGGATGTTCTTCTGGCCTTGCTACAGTTGGAATAGGACTCATATAGTGATAAGGACACACATACACACACTCTTTATTTCTGTCTCTCTGTTTCTCACACACACACAAAGCCGGTTCTGTTGAGCACTGTGGCTGGCTGCAGGGGTGTAAAGTGCAGATGAACAGTGAGCGACTGCCGGTGGTGACCATGATGTCACCCTGTGTGGTCACATAAAGACTGGCTTTGGGAGACAGGAAGCTGAGGTCAGAGCCCTGACACTGATACGGAGCGACGCTGTGGCAGACAGTAGAATAGACATGTCAAGTGGTGTCCCACTGCAGAAGAGACTGACTCAGTATGTTACAGCACAAATGAGAGAGAGAGGAAGAGTTTGTGGGTGTGTGTTTGTGTCTTCTTGGATTTCCTTTGTGTGTGTCTTTGAATATTCCATTCCAATTTGAACAATTTTATCGGTCTGTTGCTCTTATCATTTTTTTCATTAAATTCAAGCTCTATAGACAGCATCTGTGACACTGATCATGCCACAGACAATCATTTCTAAAGATGCATGATGTTATTGGCCAAGTTTTTTTTATTTTTTATTTATTTATTGGTATCTGTATTTAATTGTACATGCTCATTTCCCTTGTTCTTAGGTTTAGATTATTTTGCTGTCATCTAACGCTCATTTAAAGTTATTCTTTAAAAGCACTAATAATTTAATCACATGGTTAAACGTAATCTTTAGCAAATCTCCAATCTGATACTGTACATTGTAATATCGCAATGCTTAAAATGTTGCAATAAAAAAGAATGATTTTAGTTTTTAGCATTTTATTTTCATTTTTAGACAAAATAGTATAGATTTTTCTGATTCGTCAGCTATTGGCCATGACATTATTATTGAAGAAGATAAGAAAATAACTATTGGCTTATTGGTATCAGTCAGAATAATTTCTACAAAAATTATGTTTGAAGTGATGCAGTTATAATAAATGTTAATAGACAAGGCAATGGATTGCACTTAATGTAAAACTGTATGTTTTAACAAAAAGTTTTGAAAGTATTATCAATATAATCAATGTATAGTCACAACACTTATGTTAACATTGTCAGTGCAAATTTATATACAATATTTCCAACTCTTGATATTTCATTAATATCAACATGGTTACTATTTACAGTATGATTCCATTTGTTAACATCAGTTAAATAATTCTAAAGTATTTATTAATCTTAGATAATGTTAATTTTAACATTAATTCATTATTAGTTGTATCTGTTACTTTTAGTTAATGTCTGGAGCATTCCTTTAAGTATCTCCTTATTGCAAAAGTGCATCTGCATTTTCCCCTTATTTATGAAAACAAGAGCAGCTTTTTCTGTGCCTGAATGTATTAAATGTATTACAAGACCAAACCAGACATGACGGTTTGAATTTTGCCCTCAGACAACACAGTTGCGGCAATAGCATTCTCATTAAGCTGAATGCATGGAGATCATTGCTAAGCCTGAGTGATGACGTAATACTGTATTGATGCTCTCTTTGGGTTAAGCTCAATAGCTCTTGTATAAGAGCTGTCTGCCCATCTGGATGGGCGGCAGTGGCCGAAGAGGAAGTCAGCGGGCAGTCTTGTGGCTGAGAGAGAGAAGGAATAGAGAGAGAGATGGAGAAAAGGGGGAAAAGAGAGGGAGAAACAGGTCTTGTGAAGGGTCACATGGCACCCACGCTAACTGTATGACCTTGGTGTGGATAATGCTCTTTTTCACAACCAAAGCATTCACATTCTTCCCCTCATATGCCCTTACATTTTTAAATATATTAAAAACAAAACATGATTTATTTTTATTTATTATTATTATTTTTCACAATTTTATTTATTTGTTTATTTATTTTTTTTTACATATACTTTTTTCTGGAAAAGTAAACATCTTAAGTTTAAAAACTTTTAAATTCAAAACATAAGAACACTTTATTAGACAATGTTAAAGGGTTAGTTCACCCAAAAATGAAAATTAGCCCATGTTTTACTCACCCTCAAGGCATCCTAGGTGTATATGTCTTTCTTCTTTCAGACGAATCCAGTCAGAGTTGTATTAAAAATTATCCTGCTGTTATCAACATGTACTTTTTATTATTAAAAGTTTGAAAACCTCATTGAGTAATAATTTTCACTGTGGTGTTTATTCTTGGTGAGTTGAGAGGTTAGATGGTGAGCGTGAGTGGCCGTTTTCCTACACCTGGACATCTACAACCTCAAACTCGCCCGTCAAACCAAAATACACACACATGAAAAACTGACCTGCCGGTTGAGTTAAACATTAAAGTGTGCACACAAGCCCCACTGCCAAATACACTTACACACACACATTCATGTGTATGCACACTTATAGGTGAAGCTGAGAAAGCGATTGTGAGATTTAGTTTTGTTCCAAAACCAAGTAAGCTTGTCTAAATATTCAGCTGAGGCAGCATGAGATCGGAAGCTCAGAAGTGAAAAATGTAAGACCATAAATGACTTGGAATGCTCTACACAGAGTGCATATGGTGCTACAATGCTCTATTAATGCTTCATAAACAGTGAATTCCAGTAAAAGTTGGTGTTAGTTTATTGTTAAGCTTACAGCTAAGCCAATAAGCACAAAAATGCATAACACATGCACTATTTTTATTGATACGCTGCAGGATTAAATACTCTAGAATTTGTGAATAATCAACTCTCTTGGATGAACTGGTTTCATAGAGCTAGTTGCAATGCATTCTGGGATTGCATTATCACTTGATTTTAAAGTTTGGCCAAAACGAGGAATCTTAGAAGCCAAATTAGATTTTGGAGTCTTCACATCTGTAAAAGATTATGGATTGTATTGATTTAAAGTTAATAATAAGCAGTTTCACTAACTTTTTATGTATTTTTGGTCTAATTGTACAACATATGTAGCATTTAAGTGTTTTCTTTGAAATTCTGTCAGTTACGTTGGCCAGTATTTCAAGTATTGCCAGAACAAACGGATAATCAAACAGTAAATACAACAGGTTTGGTAAGAGTAAATATGTGTAAATCCTTTGCAATCATTTCATTTTCATTTTGCTGCTTCCACATAGGCTGACTCTTTTATAATGTTGTACATTAAATATCATATACAAATCAGTAGTTGGCTATAAACTTGCTTGATTGAAAACGTAAGCCATAATGAACCCTTTCTGGAAAAAATGAAAGAATCCCTTGTGATTCAATTCCCTCTCTCTCCTCATTTCTCTTTTAAGGCAGTTAAAACTGGTTGAAAAAAAACAAGAATCATACATTTACAATCTCTTTTAGTTGGACTCTAAGCAGTCATGTGGGGGAATGTCTTGTGTCCCTGAATTACTCTTATCTAACAGAGCATCATGTGATTACATTATATAAAAAAGAGATATTAGCTAATTTAATCTGTGTTAGAATAAATTTGTCATGTATACCACACAATGTCCTCTGTTTTACCTGCATTTATTTTCAGGGCTTGACCCTACTCGGGTGTATTCCTGACAGGTAGGCCTTAGTTAGGTGACATATAGACCTAATATTAGCATCTAAACCCAATTATCACAAACCAGTCTACAAGGGTAATGTCACACCTGAGGGAGTACAGTCACGTTATGACATCTGTGTTTTTTAACGGTGTAACGGACTGAGTGTGTGAAATGAGATGAGTCAGCGAGTCAGTGACAGTGGCAGTGCCGCTACAGGGCACAATGGATCGTGGGAAACGACTGTTGTGGATATACCTGCAAAACCAGCTACACATGCAAAAGAGGAGGAAAACATATCCAAAATTAGCACCCAGAAATTCCCACTAATAACTATATAGCCTAGGCGTGAATTACATTTTTATATTTTCTTAAGAAAATGTGAATGGGTCATGCAAAACTCATCGCTGCAATGTCAGAGTTAGCTTGACTTTCTCAGTATTTTCTATACAATTGCTAGTGTTCTCTTGGCCATTTCTTAGGGGTTCTGAGTGGTGGCTTAGTTGTTGTTTGCAGATTGCTTGGCTAAAATGAAATGAGCTGATATGACATGATTTTTTGTTCTCTAGTGTTTTTTTTTTTTTTTGTGCATCAAATTTTTAGATTTGTAATTGATTTTAGCTGTTTAATTAATATTTTTAATGTCTTAAATACTTTTTTGTATTTATTTTTATGGAAAATATAAATATTTGGAAAATATAAAATAACATTTTAATGTTTTAAATCCAAATGTTTCAAATTTTGATGAAAAAAAAAACCTAATATATATTTGCTACATATATGCTAGAAAGTAATATGAGGGTTTTTCATGTGTGTTTGCAGGATGTGAGATGGGGTCATGTCAGTGATTACCATACTGGCCTTCTCTTCTTTTCATTGGGCTTGTGGGCAGCCGTAGGGCAGACGACATCAATAGCTCCAAACATCTGACAGCACAGCCTTACCACTGTCTGCCTAATTAGTCTGACCAGTGATCTGACCCTACACTGCCCCTGCTGAGAGCCCGTCAGCCATTACTGCATGACACCACACACACACACACACACACACACACACACACACATGCATAAGGTAATATTTTGAATGGTTTAGTGTGTTTTCATAAAGCTGACTTGTTTTGCTAAATTCCGTTTTCTTTTGCAACACACTATATCCTCAAACATAAACTATTTATACACACACACCAATGGTGCAAATTAACACAACAGATAAAAGATTTTTTTTTTTTTTTTTTTTTATGGCTGGTACAAACTTGTAAAATATGGATTTGGTAATAGACAAAATAGTTAATCGCAGTTAGTTGACCATCATCACCTCTGACATGTTTTTACTGGTATGTGTACTTGTGTTTATGGATGTTGTTTTTTTACCTTATCAGAGCACATGCCGAGAATGCTTTCCACAACTTGACAGTTATACACGTGATAAAATAATTATCTTAGTGTTTAACAGCAATTCAAGCATGCTATCTTGTTCAGTTCCTTTTAAATCACTTTATCAAACCTATTATTGAAATAGTATGTTTTACATTTATGCTGTATGGGAACTTTCTCTTTCCTGGGAATTATTATTCAGGTCAACCACTGCATGACTTGAGATACACATCTCAGTCGTGACACCTGTGATGAATAAACACTGATTAAAGTGATGTTGACTGAGAGATTCTTGGCTTGTATTTCGGGAAATATGTCGCTCTGCCCTGTTGATTAATGTGTTTACTCACATAAAAGAAAGTGATACACAAAAATTATTTCCAAAACCTATAACTTAATTATTAAAATTTGATGTTTAATATTTTCATTTTTAGGAAACTATAAAATAAGGAGGTTTTCTAGAGAATCAGACTTCAGCCTTTATTTGTTTTTATGTTGATATGCAAGCCTTTTAAAGCAAGCGAGGCAGAGAGCTATGAGTTCAGAACAAAACAGTCGTGATTGTAGCTCATCAGTGTGATCATATAAGTGCCAGATCGTTTGCGTTGTAATCCACTTCCTAATACACATTTTATTAAGAATCTGGGCAGCCAGTGGCCCTGATTAAAGAGTCTCTTTAAAAGAAAAGGAAAGAGTCTTTAATGTTGCATACTAAGAAGTCACACAAAGTCGTATTACCCAGACCAGGCCCTGGAGGCATCCGTCCACATTACCGCTCTTTAAATGTGCTGCATGAAGGATGTTGTGCAGAAATAGCCACTCTCTTCTCCCACTAAACACATTAGCATTTAAACAGCAGTCATGCGGATAGCATTTTCCATTCTTTTCCTTTTCTTTTTATTCTCCCTTGCAAACAGAAGGGCTTTGATGAGCAAAACTAAAACATTCTTTGTCAATTTTGATTTTAATGTATGTCACATTGTGCTTTATTTATTCCAGCATTACATCAACACAAATAATCAGCTCTGTTTGTAACAGTCTGTGGATTGGAGCCGTTTTTAGAAGCTTTGATGACAGATCTGAATAATAAAGACGTTTTGATGTTACAGGCCACAGGGAATGGGGCTCACTTTTGACCTTTGACCCAGGGTGTAGCACATGGTCTGGATTTGGCGTGTATGTATATGTGTGCTTGTGTCTGGAATGGGTGAAAATAGTGTAGCAGGATGGTATGTGTAGGCTATATATGCACATTGTTTAACTAGTGAACCACAATTATCATGAAAAGGTAGGCAACATAAGTATTATTTTAGCAATTGTGGTGGTTATGTTGTCTTCAAAGATGTCTTGTTTTGACTATGTTTCTCAGCATTGCACAAATCTTTCATGACAATAATCCCAAAATTATGAGAGAATTAAGAGAGTAGATGGAAAAGAGTTTTGTCTATTTTTAATTGAATAGCAGCAAGGTATTGATAAAATAATTCAACAGTAATAATTATTACATTCATAATAATTCTTAATTATAATTTTAACTGACAAAAACTAACAATTTTATTTGAGTAACTATGCATTTTTTGATTATTAGAGACTATTGTGTTGGTGTGCAACATGTTCAGCTGTGACACAGTGACAGACATTGAAACTGACTTTGAATAATGACGCTCTCCTTTGGGACACAGCAGATGTCAATTTTATTTCTTGCATTTGACTTTGTCTGCTGGGTCAAACTGAACTGAAAGGGGCCAGCTGTTTTAAATCTTGGATCTGTCTGATGGTCAGTGTAGGCTGTGCTGAAGGGATCGTAATTACAGGGTGTATGTATTTCAATGAGCAAGTTGAGTGGGAGTTGGTTTTACAGCTTTGTGTTGCTTTTTGGATCTGGAATAAGAGAGTTGTGATAGATTAGAAACTGATTACCTTAATATCTATCACAGACTTTTATGGTTTGTGTTGTTCACCATGCTAATGTTTGTTTATTACTATTCTGTCTCAATAATGGCTGTTTTGAAAAGTTAAAGTTTTATAATAGTTTAATAGTCATGATTAAAAATTAATTAAACGTGAGAATACAAATTGCTGAATGAGTGTCAGGTTTTCTCAAACCCCCAAATGCTTATGCATAATAAATAAGCATATATGCATCACCTGGAAGTGCAAATAAATACAATATTTTTTTATTACATTATTAATGGCTACACTGGTAATACTGACTATATTGTTTCTAGTCCTTATGTCTTAATTAAGAGAAGAGCTGTAAATCTGAGCTGGCCAGCTAACCTCGGCCGTTCCCTGCTGGTTTAAGTGCAATCACTGCACCAATTTACCCCAAATCCCTTGTGTGTTCCGCCTCCACTGCTGTCCTCATATCCAGTTACAACTAAACTGTGCAGTTCTCACACCTGACCACACACAACCCCATCTACATGCTGAGAATGGTTTATGGGGCGTGTGTATGTATGTGTATGTATTTACAAAAGTTTTGTGTGCGTACAATTTTTTAATTTGTTTGAAAGACGTCTCTTATGGTTACCAAAGCTGCATTTATTTGATCAAATATTTAGTAAGATATAAACAGTAATATTGTGAAATATTGTTACAATTACAAATAACTGTTTTCTGTTTTACTGTATTTTAAAATCTCACTTATTCCTGTAATGCAAAGCTGAATTTTCATCAGTCATTCATTACTCCAGTCTTCAGTGTTACACGATCCTTCAGAAATCATTTTAATATGCTGATTTGCTGCTGAAGAAACATTTATAAATGTCTTTACGAGCATTTTATCTGTTTTATTATGTCCTTGCTGAATAAAACTATTAATTTCTTAAAAAAAAAAATCTTACAGACCCCAAACCTTTGAACAGTATACATGGGTGATATTTTAGATCTATAAATACAGAGAGATGTGTTTGTGTGTTTTGCTCTGAGGTGAGTGTCTGTATCTCAGGATTAGAGGAGTTTAAGCAGTATGATGTGGTCCCCTGCTCTGACTCTATAGGAGATCAATTGCATGGCTCTGAAGTAGAGAGCTGCTTTCAACCATATGGACCTCCAGCAAGACTGTCAGTATCACATAATGAGAGTGAATACACACACGTGCACACACACTCACTCATATGCACCCCACAAACCATTCACAGCAAAAACCACCAATTAGACTGTAGAAACAGCAATCAATTTGACAGCTGAGAGGAAGAGATTGAAAACACATATAACATTCACATGCCTTTATTCTCTACCTCTGTACCCTTAATGTTTGCTTATTCTTTTTTTTATTTTTTCAAAGGCAACCAGTATTATTAGAAAAGTGAATATTATTTATTTTGCACATCTCTCTCTTGCTCTCTCACTCTCTCTCTCTCGCTCTCTGTGTGTGTGTGTGTGGATGCACTTGTCTTGATTAGAGCTGTAGATCAGACCGTGTGCTGTGAAAATAAAGAGAAGCACAGGTCTTAATTAACAAGGGCTCTCTCATCTATCTATCGTTATATCGTTCTGTTGTTTCATCTGTCGTTCTGTCATTCTATTGTTCTATCTATCGTTACATCTATTGTTATATCTATCTATCATTATATCTATCTTTCCACTTTCATTCTATCTATCTCTCTATCTATCTACAGTTTAATGCTTATAACCAACCACAGTTTTATTCTAGCAACAATATTGGATGGAAACTATGACTACCATAGTCAGTTTTTGTAATGGAAAGTTTCCCACTGTATCAGTCAAGTGCATAGCTTCAGTGACTGTTACACATCCTCCTTTATGCATATTAGTTGCTAACTCAACTAACTGAGAGCAGAAAGGTTTTGCAGCAGTGGTTTGTTCGAGGATACACTGTGAGCTATTCACCCTCCTGTTTTAACACTTTGTCACAAGCCATTCCAAGAGAAGCTTCTTCTTTGAACTCTGTCGAAGCGCCTGCTTATTCTCTGGATCACTTGGTGTACAAATATAGGCAAAATCTGAGAAGCAGATGATATACTGCCGTCTGTGCTTCCAGCAGCCTGTTACAGAAACATCCCTGCTGCTGCTACCAAAACTGCAGTGCATGCCGGCGCTCTGCAGCTCCGCTGAGGAGATCCAGATTGAGTGCAAGAGAACTCACCCCGTAATTTCACCCTTGGATCTGCTGTGCGTTCGTGACACTCAAATAGATCTTTCTTTTCTTGATTCCATGGGCGTTTCCAGTGACACAACCACACACATTTTCAGTGTCGGACCAAGATAGGTGCGGCCCCTGATTAACTGTACAACAGACCACAGTGGGTTTCAGTCTTAGTCATACTGCATCTTTTTGCCACACCATAAACTCATTCAATGTTTTTTTGTGTCAATAAATCATAACCAGCCAGATTGCAACAGACATTTAGAATCAGTTTTGAATAAGGCTGTCATTTAGTGTTAAAATGTAAAAATGTAATATATATATATATATATATATATATATATATATATATATATATATATATATATATAGGTGCATCTCAATAAATTAGAATGTCGTGGAAAAGTTCATTTATTTCAGTAATTCAACTCAAATTGTGAAACTTGTGTATTAAATAAATTCAATAAAAACACACGGCCTGTGATTGACCCTGCACACCATATCATTTCAAACTGACAGCTATCAATAGATTAAATATATATATATATATATATATATATATATATATGTATATATATATATATATATATATATATATATATATGTATATATATATATATATATACATATATATATATATATATACATATTTTTTTTTTAATCTATTGATAGCTGTCGGTTTGAAATGATATGGTGTGCAGGGTCAATCACAGGCCGTGTGTTTTTATGTGAGACATGTTGACGGCGATGTCAGTCTCTATTATTTGTGTGGAACCTGCTAATTTAAGACACAGCTCCCCATAGATTCACATTTGCCCGGCTCTGCTAACCTCAGCCCACCTGCTGGGTTGCTATGAAACCTCCGCCTGGCTGCCAGCACCTGCCCAGGTAAAGTTAAGAGCTTACCTCACTGTCCAAGAAAACAAAAAGCTTTGAAGACGGCCGGCTGTGACATGCACTGGTGCAGAAGAATCTACTCAAAGAAAATAAAAGGCTCTGAGTGAGATGAAAATTCGAGGAAGTGAAACAAAATACAGCAGCAAGAAAGGCAAAATAGGCTGGAGTTTACTTGCTTAGATAAACAAAGAAATGAAGATTAGCCTTGAACGCCAAAATGTACTGGCCGAGGGGACCAATAGTCAAAAGACGGTTCAGTTGCCTTAATGATTGGGTGTGTTGTGTCTAGATGTTTTCAGACTTACAGTCATGTAGGTTGTGTCAGAATGACTCGGAAAGGAAACTTTAATCTTGTGTCCTTTTTGCTCCTTTGTCCGTTTTAGACTAATTGCACCTCCACAAGTTACTGCAGGGAGCTTTTTTCAAGTGGAGCTCACAGTTAACAACATCGTTCTGGAATGACAAATCTTTCCATGGCTTTTTCCAGATGTCTTAACACTGTTCAACATTTGTTCAATAAAAGCCAAGAATTACACAAATAAGTATATGGAAAAGCTGAAAGTTTGATTCAAATTGAATCTAAAAAACAAGGGCATCATTTGTTAAAGTTTCTAAATTCTAAATTAAACTTTTGCAGAAAAATCTTGTTACTTTGTGCCTTTTACTTGTAGAATTATGTTTTTGTAAAGAACATGATCTGTAAAGTGTGGTAAAATCATTTTGTAGATTCATAGTGGCCTCAAAGCAGTTATGGACACAGAGGCTGTATTTAAATTTCTTTGCATTAAATACAAAATATCAAATCAAAAAATTGTTTTCTCACAATTACATTCACCTTTCTTAAACTCTTTTTTCCCCAGTTACTTTCAACAAACTAAAAAACATTATTTTTATTGGATGTGAAGTTCACTTTAAAGGTGACATATCATAAAAATCTGACTTTTTCTGTGTTTGTGCTATAATCAGGTCCCTGGTGCATCTACCAACCCAGAAAACGTGAAAAAGAACAACCCAGTAATTTTTTTTTGTTAAGCCTTTCTCTGCAAGCTTGTGAATAAACAAGCCGCTCTGATTTTGCTCCCCCGTGACGTAGAAAGGGGATCTTATTATAATATCACCGCCCCTTAATCCGCACATTTTCACTCACGGCGCCGCCGTTGTGTTTTCACAAGCCACAACAGTGTACCAGTTCTTACGCTATAGCGAAAGTTCGAGCAAAGCATGCTAACTGTTTTGGCTGCTACGATGAGCACAGAACACTTTTTAGAGTCCTAGCCTCAGAGGAGACAAGACAGCAGTGATTTATTGATTTATTTACTCCATATTACGCTGCTGTTACGCTGCTGTCACACAGATCTAATATAAACATGCGATTTCTTTCCCAGCTGTTTACCTTCACAGACGTAACCAACTGCTTTTGCAACTCGTGTGTTTTTAACAAACTTGTGTGTATTTGATTTTTTTAGTCGCAATAAGACATGAACGAGAACTTAGTTTAGTACTCACATGCTGTGTGACAGCTGCTTTCTGTGCATGTGTGTGCTCAGAAAACAGTATATCAGAAGTTTAATATTGTTTAAAACTCATGATTTCAGCATGAGAGACATGATAATCAAAACCAAACAGATGTTTTTTATTTTGGCAGAGTTTTTGAGGTGTGAGCTCTAAAGGCACAGCCCATTCTGGAAAAGGGGCAGGGAACAGCAGCTCATTTGCATTTAAAGAGACATGCACAAAAACAGCATGTTTCTGCTTCCAATCAAAATAGGCATTTTCAAAATGATATAATAAATGATCTGTGGAATATTTTGAGCTGAAATGTCACAGACACATTCAGGGGACACCTGAGACTTATATTGCATATTGTAAAAAGGGGCATAATAGGTCTCATTTAAGCATGATATTTTGTTATCTAATACAGCGGCAGTGGCATTTTAAGAGTATTTTTGTCCTTTTTTTCCTATACAAAGAAAGACAGTGATTTTCATCTATGCTTGCATTAGACTAGAATTTCAGAAATAACTCTAATGTTCTCTAGCCAGTTCATGCATAATGGCATCTGCCTTTTAACATGCATTATTTATGTCACACAATCAAAGGACAATGGTGTTGATTTAAATCCAGAACATTTTCAAATTTAATGCTACAACCCGAATTCTGGAAATGTTGGGACGTTTTTTAAATTTGAATAAAATGAAAACTAAAAGACTTTCAAATCACATGAGCCAATATTTTATTCACAATAGAACATAGATAACATAACAAATGTTTAAACTGAGAAATTTTACAATTTTATGTACAAAATGAGCTCATTTCAAGTTTGATGCCTGCTACAGGTCTCAAAATAGTTGGGACGGGGGCATGTTTTACCATGGTGTTGCATCTCCTCTTCTTTTCAAAACAGTTTGAAAACGTCTGGGCATTGAGGTTATGAGTTTCTGGAGTTTTGGTGTTGGAATTTGTTCCCATTCTTGCCTGATATAGGTTTCCAGCTGCTGAAGAGTTCGTGGTCGTCTTTGACGTGTTTATTCATTTAATGATGCACCAAATGTTCTCTATAGGTGAAAGATCTGGACTGCAGGCAGGCCAATTCAGCACCCGGACTCTCCTACTACGAAGCCATGCTGTTGTAATAGCTGTAGTATGTGGTTTTGCATCATCCTGCTGAAATACACGTCATCTGGAGGGGAGCATATGTTGCTCTAAAACCTTTATATACCTTTCAGCATTCATAGTGCCTTCCAAAACATGCAAGCTGCTCATACCGTATGCACTTATGCACCCCATACCATCAGAGATGCTGGCTTTTGAACTGAACGCTGATAACATGCTGGAAGTTCTCCCTCCTCTTTAGCCCGGACGAAACGGCGGCCGTGATTTCCAACAAGAATGTCAAATTTGGACTCGTTTAACCATAGAACACTTTTCCACTTTGAAACAGTCCATTTTAAATGAGCCTTGGCCCACAGGACATGATGGAGCTTCTGGACCATGTTCACATATGGCTTCCTTTTTGCATGATAGAGCTTTAGTTGGCATCTGCAGATTGCACGGCGGACTGTGTTTACCGACAGTGGTTTCTGGAAGTATTCCTGGGCCCATTTAGTAATGTCAATGACAAAATCATGCCGATGAGTGATGCATCTGAGCGCCCGAAGACCACAGGCATCAAACAAAGGTCTTCAGGCCTTGTCCCTTACGCACAGAGATTTCTCTAGTTTCTCTGAATCTTTTGATGATGTTATGCACTGTATATGATGAGATTTTCAAAGCCTTTGCAATTTGACATTGAGGAACGTTGTTTTTAAAGTATTCCACAATCTTTTTACGCACTCTTTCACAGATTGGAGAGCCTCTGCCCATCTTTACTTCTGAGAGACTCTGCCTCTCTAAGACATCCCTTTTATGGTGCAGACCTGATGTCAATTAACTTAAGTAGTTGCTAGATGTTCTCCCAGCTGAATCTTTTCAAAATTTCTTGCTTTTTCAGCCCTTTTTCCCCCCGTGCCAACCTTTTTGAGACCTGTAGCAGGCATCAAATTTGAAATGAGCTCATTTAGTGGATAAAAGTGTAAAATTTCTCCGTTTAAACATTTGTTATGTTCTCTATGTTCAATTCTGAATAAAATATTGGCTCATGTGATTTGAAAGTCTTTTAGTTTTCATTTTATTCAAATTTAAAAAAGCATCCCAACATTTCCGGAATTCGGGTTATATAATGCTCATGATGAAATACCCAGAAGGCTCCTGGAATTACCTTATATCTTCCCCACTGACTTCTCTTTTGGGAGTGAAATTCGTTTTGAAATATCTATTAGCCTCCCATGTAGACTTGCCCCATTCTTACAAAAGAGAAAAGATCAACAAGACATCCTTAGAACCACAGTAATGTACACAGGACACTCTAGGGCTTCTGCCTCAATGTGGGGGGTCCTTATACTGGCACACTTCCTCTGACCCTCAGGGTCATCTCCATGACAATCCACATCTTCAGCTCCCATAGGAAATGCTACTGGATTGCATTCAGATGATCATTGGTTGAATGTGTTTCTGTCTGGTGGTTTTAGTGTAATAGTTTGTAAGGTTATTAATTAAAGCAAATTTTACTTATTTTTAGTAGCACATTGATTTTTCTGTCACTGTTTTTTTATTTTATTTTTTAATAAGTAGACCTATATTAAAATTAAGCTTAAAGCTTAATTAATTTAATTAATTTATTATCATTTTTGTTTGTAACACCTTGGTTTTCCTGTCACTGCTTTTTAGTAAGTAGACATATAATATTTATTTTATAGTTTTATTGTTATTCATTATTGCAAAGCTTTTTTTTTCTCCTGCAGTTTAGTTTAGTTTAGTTTAGTTTAGTTTAGTTTAGTTTAGTTTAGTAGCTCCATGTTTTTCATCAGTATTTTATTATTATTATTATTATTAATAATAATAATATTATTATTATTTATTTATTTTTTCTTGATGCTTTGGTAATACTGTATGTAAAACAGTCATGACAATGGCATGTTTTGATGCTGTTGGGCAATATTTTATTTTATTATTTTATTTTATCATTAGTTTATTTCACTTAATTTATTTGTTTTTATTTGCATTGATGTCTTGGTAATACTGCATGTAAAAATCATGCCGATGACACTACAAAACTGATAAACCAGATAGACATGCGCTTCTACTGACTAAATAAATATCAAAATAATCTACTCTGAATAGGATAGAAATGCGGTCTGTCAGTGTTCATAAATTCAAATTAATATCATGATCCACAAGCAAATATCCCATGACAAACAAGACATTATACGACAGAACCAAAGTTATCCTCTCAGCGCTGGATTCATGAGGTACGGAACTGTTATACAATCCAGCAATAGATCCTGCTGATCTGCAGGTTATATAACTATAACAATTCTCGGCTAATATAACCACCCTGACAAACACACATACACACACTTCATTTGAACATAATCAGCATTTTACGGCATGTGTGTGTGCTTGAAGTGTCAGGCGTTCTCCAGTGCAGCAGGACGAGGATGTTTGGGTTGACGCCAGGGTCAGTTGGCTCTGCTTTGACAGTTTTATATATACCCAATAGATGGCTGGCTACGTTCACTGGAAGGTTTCATATCTTCACTCCCACAGGTATGGCTCTTTCTGATTATCAACTGGCTGTTTTATTTACGTTAGCCGAGCTGATGAGACTCAGCCTGTGTGGGCGGCCCGTGGCTCCTCTGGTTGGGTGTTTCCCATATTTGGCTCTCGTTTGTGTTTATATTTGAAAATCTTCCGCTGAAACAGGAGCCGACGGAAGTAGAAAGATACAGAGTTGATCTTTCAAACAGATAAAAAGTGAAAGGAGAAGGAAATGGAAAGACAAAGTGGATGAGTTTCAAAACCTCCTTTTCCTTCCCATTAAGTTCCCTCTCTCTCATTTTAGCGCTTAGCACAGAGGTCTAGATCACAGGCACCGACGGGAGAGCAAATCTGTTTCCAATATGACTTCTTCTTGTGAAGGCAGGAAATGGCCCTTCACTCTCAAAAGCCCTAACAAAGCCTCCCTGTCTGCAGCACGAGCTCTGAAAACTGCTTCTCCTGCGTTCCTAAGGTCAGTTTCCCCACAGGAAGCCACATTAGAGCTGCTGAAGCCTGGGGTGAAGCCGTACCCGCCTGCCTTCAAGGGTCACTGGAGTCACCTGAAAAAATCTGATGCCCGTCAGCAACATGTGGAGCTGATTTGACACCAAACTCGATGTGATAATGATATTTTCTCAGGCATAAATATGTGGCGTTTTAGGCCTGGGCTGCACACCTTTCTGCGAAGGAGGTTTCAGAAATGAGCAGCCAAATATTTGCGTATGAGTTTTGGGTTTCCCCATTCACTCCAGATCCACATTTAATAAATGTGCAGGGAGGATTGTGATTGGAAAAGCAGATGTGTTTGATGGCACTGACTATTCCTTGAGGAGCCATGAGATAAGAGGTTGACAAAGTTGAATGTATTCTTTGTTCTGGCTTAAGCAAACAGATCTCAACAATCTTAGGTTATTTCCCAAAGTTATTTCCTCTTTGCCAACAGTGTTGAGATTTGTAGTTTTGATCATTGTTGTTTTGTAATTTTATTTTTCATAGCACCTTAAGTTTTTTTTTCAACTTTCTGAAACTTTTTTTCAACTTTTTTTTTTTTTTTTATAAATTTTAAATATATAAATATGTAACCAGGGCTTGTTAGAGGAACACCATGTACTCATGTTCAAATGACAAAATTTGCCTTAACTTGTTTCTGTCTCTAAGCAGTGAGCATCATGGCTGCATTATTGCAATAATGTATTGTTCTGTTCTTCTATAAGTAAACTCTTTTTATTGCCATTGCTCAGCATTTTCTTTGTTATGCTTGTGATATTATGAACTCTCTCTCTCTCTCTCTTTACATTTTGTAAATCATTTATATCCCATAGTGTCTTTAAAACAAATTTATTTCACTGCTTTAATTACATTGAATATATATATATATATATATATATATATATATATATATTAAATTGAACAATGAAGTAAAATTTCAGCCTTGCAATGACACTTTTTTTTGCAGAATTTTGCAGACTTTAGAAAGTGAAAATATGCTTTCAATCGTATTTAAGACTTTGTCTTTGTGAGATCTTTATGAGATGTATTTTTGAATAACTTTTCAGATCCAGCAAAAGTTGTGCATCACGTCATTGATTTTTCTGCATGTGTATATGAGGCATGAGGCGACCAGTTCATTCTGGGCAGAACAAAGTGGACATCATGCCAAGGTCTGTGTAATCTCAGAAAAACACTTACTCACACACCCTGTGCTTGAAGGGTTTGGTGGTTTGAAATTGTAGCTGCAGTGTTTTAATACAATTAAATATGCATGTACATGATGCTACTTGTGTGTATTTGTACTAGTGTGCATGAATGATTACAACCCCTTTCTGAAAATCTTTTAGGGTAGATCTGAAGGGCTTTTAGGGTAGGTGATCTGAATGTGTGTGTGTTTGCACGTTAGTGAAGGTCACTGGTGCAGATCGGGTAGTACCTTGCTTGTAATCTGAGAAGCCAATTAGTGTGTTTCAGCACTGTGCCAAATGTCCTGTTTCTCTCTGCCTCATTAGGCTAACACACACCACTATGACCATTTACAAGTTGCCAGTAAATAGTTTGTGAACTCTGGGTGGAAAAGCAGTGTGATCTTGCAATGTCAGCATTCAGGATTGTCAAACTTCACTCTTAATGCAAAAGCACAAACATCAGCTTTCAGAGAACAATCCAGTTTGGTTTGGGGTTATTTGGCTTTAAATGAAATGTATGTTCACTTCCTGTCTACCCATTCTGCCATCTGTATAGTAGCTCAGGTACACCAGACTCACACAAAGGAAGCACCGTGAATTACCGCTATAGGGTAACTAAATACAGGGGCAGACCAAACCCCATCTGGCCCTTAAATCCACCTGAGACCTTTCGCCAAAGCAGGGTATTTTCCTTTCCTTTTCTTTTCTTTTCATTGACCTATTATTTATGATTGTGTTATATTAAAGATGTGGTTTAGAATGTAGCACAACCAAGGACGCAAGGTTTATGTAAACTATTGTTCAAATTGTTTGGGTTCTGTGTTATTTTTTCCTGAAAGGACACATTAAAATGATAGAAAGCAAGCGACAGTAAAGACGTATACATTATTATAAAATATTTATTTTTAAATAATTAAACGCTGTTCATTTGAGCTTTCTATTCATTAATGAATCCTGGTTATTCATTATAGGCCTATTCATTAATGAAGCACAGTTTTCCAAGAAAGTTTTAAGCAGCACAATTTTTTTCAACATTGATAATAATAACAAAGTTTCTCAAGCATCAAATCAGCATATTAGAATGATTTCTGAAAGATCATGTGATGCTGAAGACTGGAGTTATGATGCTGAAAATTCAGCTTTGCATCACAGGAATAAATCATATTTTAAAATAGAAAACAGTTATATTAATTAGTAATAATATTTCACAATATTGATGTTTTTACCGTATTTAGATCAAATAAATGCAGCCTTGGTGAGCATTTAAAAAATAAATAAAACTCTTATCAACCAACCCCAAACTTTTTAGACATGACATAAAATATATCAGCCTTATTGAGAAGACAGACCAGCATAGATCATCATGAAACATACTGCTCCTTTCAACAGGTAAAGGTAAAATTCATACAAGAGTTATTCCTGGTCATATAATTTAAGTTGACCAGCAAATGTGGGAGTGCTGATATTTTGTGTAACATTAAAATATTTTATAAATCTAAAAATGTTGTTTTTCTTCCTGAACCATCCCTTATTGCATGTCTTTTTGCTTCAAATCTTTGTATAGAAGCAGGTTTTCAAAGAAGCTGGACTGCTTTATGAGAGCACAATAGAGAGGATAATGCTATCAGCACGACCTTCACATGAAAGCTAATATAATCTCTCCCTCTCCTCCCTATCAAGAACACTCGTTCACCCCCATAAGAGCCGTATTAATAATTCTCACTTCAACTGAAGCACTAGTTCAAGCACTAACTCACTGTATCCTGTACATAAATCTGTTATATACAGTAAATCTATCTTAAATATTAGACTCAGCTTTTTTTCTCTCATTATCAAAGGCCCAGAGTGCTGCTTGAAGATGATATAATTCATCCCAGATGAGTGTCGGTCAAAGCAACTACCGCTGGTTCAGGGATCACCAGGGGTCACAGAGAAGGGTTACAATTGCCCGAAGGGGCCAGAGGTGACGACAGCCCTAAGACAAAGCCACTTGGGTTACTCCCTATGCGATGATCACTTCGACAAGGAGCTTTGAGTTTTTGACAAGTTTAGCCGATAACCACCTGTGTCTGATTCTAGATCTGAACCTCATCAAAGCATTTTTATCAGACCTTCAACCACACTTTTACTTTTAACCGTTTGTCATTCATTGACCCTGAGAGAGAACTGTGTTTAATTAGTTCAGCCAAAAATGAAAACTCAACTGTCATCATTTATTCACCCTCAAGTTGCTCCAAGTTGTTTGAGTTTCTTTCTTTAGCTGAACATAAAAGAAGATATTTTGAATACAGGTTTGGAACCACTTTTCCAACTTTTGCTCTTTATTTCAAGTCTCCACAATAGCTTTGTGTGAGAAAAGACTGAAATTAAAGTTATAAACTTACACTCAATAATAAATGATGACAGTATTAAAATGTTTGGGTGAACTATTCCTTTAGCCCTGTTAAATCCATCTACATATTATTAGCCTGATATTTTAATAATAAACACACTTGCTTGCGATAGACCGTGAACCATGATTTTTGATCTTTAGCTTACAAAACAGTTCTGGAATTTAAGAAAAAATGTGTGTTTTTGTGAGAGGCCCAGTTACAACTGCCGGAGGAACTCTTTGCCCCTCAACTGTGGCTCTGAGCCCAGACTCGCTCCCCTGACAAAATCTATTATGTCAGCGTGTGGCTACAGTCAGTGTGTAGGGTGAACAGAGAAGTGTGTAGTTTGTTAGTGTTTAAGTCAGGTTGGTGCATATGTGTGTGCTCTTGGTGTGGAGAAAGTGAAACATGTATGCTATAGTTCCAAAGTTTTTAGAAAGAAATTAATACTTTTATTCAGCAAGGATGCATTAAATTGATGAAAAATGACAGCAGGGGCATTCATATGTTACTAAAGATTTCTAGTTCAAGCAAATGATTTTCTGTTTGAAATTTTTATTTTTCAAAGAATCCTGAAAAAAAAAAAATCACAATTATTAAGCAGCACAACTGTTTTCAAGATTGATAATAATGATAATAATAAGGCATGTTTTTTTTTAGCAGCAAATCAGCATATTAAAATGATTTCTGAAGGATTATGTGATACTGAAGACTAGAATAATAAAAAAAATCAAATAGTAAGTAGTTATTTTAAACTGTAATATTTTTTCACAACATTATTGTTTTTACTGTATTTTTAACCAAATAAATGCAACCTTGATGAGCAGAAGAAATGTCTTTCAAAAAACATTTTGTCAAACATTTAAAGACCACAAAGTTTTAAAGGATAGTGTATAGTAGCATCATAAATATATATATAAAGATAGCATGCATAATCAGAATCAGAATCACGTTAAATATGGTACAAAATAAAAAAACACAAGAAAATAAAATAAAAATGCTAATAAATAGACATAAAAACAATAAAACGCAAAACTAAGGAGAGAACTGAATTAAACTGCATGAAAGGCCCTAGTAAACAAATCCAAATTGAATAAGTTCCTTGCAGACCTTTTTGGAGAGAGTTCCCCAGCTTAGAAGTGTGTGTGAAGTTAAAGTTAGTGTGTATGATGAATGTAAAGTGTGTTTGGCTGGTATGAAGATGTGAGACTGAGGACATTCTGATGAATGAGCTTTGGACCAGAATGAGAGAGAGAGAGAGAGAGAGAGAGAGAGAGAGAGAATGAGAGAGAAACTAGTGATGAGGAGTGAGGAACAAATAGAAGAATGAAAAAGAAAATCACTTATGGCAGTAATGATGGCAGCAGCTCCTTCACAATAAAACCTTCTCCTGTCGGAAAGAAACAACAAACTAGATTTTTACATTTCCTGCATAACAACTAAGTGATGTTTGCCTTTGCAAAATGCTGGAAAAAAATCTGGGTTACTAGGGTATGGATGGCTACGTTCTAGGTGGTTGCTATAGCATTGCTGGATTGTTAAAGTGTTCTGCACACTAGCCCAAGTAAAATGAGCCTTTGTAGAATCATCAGTGTAACCTTCATTTTATAATGGATTCTTCTCATATGGGGTATTCAATTATGAATATAAGACATATAAAAAGCAGTTCAGTTCTAAACTCATTCTAAACTGTAGAAATGAGCAACATGCTTTTGTTAAAGTGATGTATGTGTGTGTGTCTTGCCTTGAATCTGTTTATGCACGCTCTTACTGGAGGACTGCCCGGCCTTCAAATGTCTGCCAGAGGAGTGTATGAGGGAGTCAAGCGCGCACACACACACACACACACACACAATCACACACACATTCACACACACATATGACTTCCCTCCACCTGGCTTGGCTGTTTGTGAAAAGATCCACTGCGGTAAACGATTGGGTTTGGTCTTTGGATGAATGTTAGGTTTGGACTATAGTAATGCTGGGTTTTCTCCAGAACTGGGCCGCCTGTCTGACCTTGAGGTCTGGTACCCATCACACACCGGAAACAGAAAGCCACTTTAAAACATGCAGGAAACAAGGTCTGGATCTTATACACTCTCTCTCTCACACACACACACACACACGCAGCTCCCTCCCCATGAGGACCACGAGCCAAAATCCCAGCCGACAGAGCTGACAGACTGTCTGACATCTCTGTAAGGCTACACACACACTCTTCGCCATACATTCGCTTGGCTTGTTCTACTCACTATAATCTCTTTCCAACTAAAATCACTCTTTATCTAGGGTTTGAAGATTTATCTGAGCAAAGCACAATCTGTCTATAACCCAAGGACTGAAGTCTACCCAAGATCCTCTGTCTTTCTTTGCTTTCTCTCGCTTGGACATGTAGATAAAGACCAAATACAAATGGACATACATTCATCTCTGCACGGCCGATGAAGCCGCTTTATTCATTACCCTTCCAGCTGAGTCCCGCGGAACAGAGAGCGGCTGTCGCCACAATCCCTCTCTGAGAGAGATAATGAGCCGCCTGCGTGTGTTTACTCTTTGATTAATCACAGTAATTATTTTAACGGGGCTTTTTTTGGCATATCTGTTGATACCTCACACTCGTTTTTCACTTCTACGTGGAAGAGAAAACAGCGAGTGTTTAGTGTGGCGACAGCAGGGAGTTGAACTTGGTTTTTCGTGTGTTTTGAAGGTGCTGGCTAAACTGAGAAGAAGGTAGTGCAGTTGCTCCAAGTGTAGCTCTTTCATAGCTCAGGACGGTTCATCTAAATATCAACTTGGTAAATGTAAGTTTATAGAGTTGAAAAATGAATGTGTATACCTCAGATTATTTGATTTTGGGAGAATGGGATGCTCATATTGAAATCTCTGACTTTTGGTTGCAGACTTTGGAATCTTGTAGAATCTAAGAAATCTTCGAAATCTTTTGAGGTCTTCTAAGATTACTAAGTGTAGTCTGATTTCCAAATGGGTGACTCTTATGAACCAGTTCTTTTTAATTAAAAGGATACACTAGTGAAAAAATAGTATACTTAAGTACAATTTATTCATATGTACTTGTATAACTAAATATATCTGTGGCACACTATAAAATGGTATACTTAAAGTCTGCTAAACTGAAACAACTAATTTTTGTACTAAATGCATTTTAGTTGTGCAAAAGCAGTGCTGAAGTTCAACTAAAGTTGTATTAAATATACTTGTTTGTGCTAAAGTGGAACTATTCCAAGTATACTTAAGTACACTTTAAATATCCACTCTTTTATTTAATTTTTGAAATGGAGAATTCATTCAGCATAAACTTCAAATGTATTTTGGTGACATTACAATTGCAATTCAATTACACTGTAAGAGTGTTGAACATACATTAATATTATACTAATAACAAACTGAGGTCATACTATCCCTTACTTTTAGTGACTTTAAAATGCATTACAATGGCATTCCAAGTAAAAATCCCCCATTGTTACATTTGTGCTGTAGGCAAAAGTTGTGTTTGCAAACTCAAATCATACCTCACATTTTCTTTGGTTTGCCCAAAAAGAAAGTCTCATCTTAAAAAAAAAAAAAAAAAAAAAAAAAAAAATTACACAGCATCATCTTAAAATAATTTCATCATTCTCAGATTTGAAATACATGGCGAGACTTGTGTCTTTAGCTGCAAGGAGTTTCTAGACTCTAAAGTTATCTTCTGAAAAATGTGCTGAACCGGCAACACAGATTCCCAATAGTGTGCACTCAACCGAGTTCAGATGTTTAGCAAAAGTACAGCAAAAGTGATTGTTGGTGAATTTCAGAGCTCATGAAAGTATAAGGTGAGGAGAGACTGACTTATCAAGCCCCCTTCACTGAACATCCTGTAGCTTATATTTAGGCCGATGTTAAAATCACATTATTACAATACTTAAGACACTTTTAAGGGGTGAAGGAACAAACAAATATCAATAAGCAGAATGTGATATTGTCTTTTGTGCAATATAGTCCTAGGTGAGAACTCATACAGCGGCCTTGTTTACTTTAATGATATGACAACATACAATACAAACAATCCCCACAGACATACATTATATGGCCTTCATACAGCTACAGGATCATAAGATGAGTTGCTTCATTCATCCCTTATCGACACTAGTTGTTGGGCTGAGTGAGCATGGACATGTCATTGTGGTTATGAAGTGGCGTCCTCTCTCAAAGGTTCCATTCAGTTAGTTTATATGGGTATGTATGTGTGAAAATCACTTTTAACAAGTTTCAAACATGTTGTAGATGGAATTAAGAACCTAGCCAGAGTACTTTCTTAAAGATGAATATATATATATATATATATATATGTATGTATATATTCACCCAAAAATGAAAATTCAGTCATTAATTACTCACCCTCATGTCGTTCCAAACCTGTAAGATTTTCATTCATTTTCAAAACACAAATTAAGATATTTTTGATGAAATCTGATAGCTTTCTGTCCCTCCATAGACAGCAACAGAACTGGCACTTTCAAGGCACAGAAAGGTAGTAAGGACATCATTAAAATTGTCCATATGACATCAGTGGTTCAACTGTAATTGTATGAAGTTATGAGAATACTTTTTGTGCACAAAGAGAAAAAAGAATACTTTTCTGGGCCTTGAACCTGGTAGTTAAGTTACTGTCTATGCAGGTTTAGAAAGCTCTCGGATTTCATCAAAAATATCTTAATTTGTGTTCCGAAGATGAATGAAGGTCTTACGGGTTTGGAATTGGAATGAGATGAGGGTGAGTAATTAATAGCAGAATTTTCATTTTTGGGTGAACTATCCTTTTACTCGAAAACATACAACACAAATAGTGTAGTCTAATTCCAGAATTAATGATTTTAATGAACTGGTTTGTTTTAGTGAATCAGAATTATACATTGCACCTAGTGTAGTCTGATTCATAAATGAATGACTCTTATGAAACGGTTCTTTTAAGTGACTCACAAGCTTACAATACAACCAGTGCTGTCTGATTCCCAAATAAATTACATTTATGAGTTGGTTCATCATACATTTCACCCAATGTATGTCTTATTCTTGAATTAATAATTCTTATGAGACCGAAACAAACAGTTTATGACTCTTATACTTAAATTAGTGTATAGTTACTATAGTTAACTATTCACATCATGCATTCTGTCAGTAGTGCTTTTAATAAGTAAATATTAATGAAATGTGTTGTCACTCTTTTGTTTAGTGTTGTTGTTTAATATATAGTTGAGGCCAATTATTGGTCTGTGGTTATGTTGCCTCTAAAAATACTGGGAAAATCATTAAGTAAACACATCTTGCATATCTTTTTTCCCAAATATTTTTTCCTTAAAAGTACTAAAAAAATCATTAACAGGATCTTTAAGGATCTGGATTTTTAATTGAAACTGGAATCAATAAATTCATTGTGTCTTTTCTTTTATGTTTTTTGTGTATTTTTTCACTATGGCTTGGAGTGTCGCAAAGGCCATTAATGCTCTTCTGAAAATGCAAAAATATAGATGATATGGGTGAATTTGAGGTTAAATGCCCTGCTAATGGCAAAGTGGTGATAGGGTTCTTTCAATAACTCTCAAGTTCACAGGTCGCCCCAACTTAGGATGAAACCTGTGACAGAATAAAAGCATATGGCTCGTGTGCTGCACATAGAAAGGAGGAAGACATGGGTGGGTGATTTCTCTTCAGCATGTTCATACAGCTTCACTGAAACTGATGCACCGCAGCGGGTTCAGTCAGCAGTTCTGCTCCTTGTGACACGCAAGCCTGCGTGAACAACACACACATTCTGATTCACACTGCATGGAAATCTGAGGGGCCCAGTGCCAAACCTCATTCAAGATAATTCGTGGCTGCAGGGCAGGTGTGCATACACACACTCATATTAATGTGTAATTAGTGTAGAGGGAGGGAGTTTCTTTTCTCACCTGTCTTTTCTACCCTGAGTGGGCAGAAGGTGTTTATTTGTGTGTGTGTGTGTGTGTGTGTCTGTGTGTGTATGGATGGCTGTTCACACATGTTTTTGCCTTTATTAGTTGAATTGCCTTTGGCTACAAATTTTGCTATTACGGGTGCACACGCAGACATAAAACAGATTTCACCAGTAATTTCAAGGATTAGTGCATTAAAAAAAATTCAAATTAGCCTGTAGGATTTTCTTTCTTCCATGTTACACAAAAGGAGATATTTTATATGATGTTCACACTACTTTTTTTCATAAAACAGTTATGAATGTGAATGAAGATAAGCTGTAAAACATCAAAAAGGCAACGTAATTGAAGTCCATATGACTATATTAAGTGCTGTATTAAGTATTCTGAAGCCATACAAAGTACACACTCAAATTCAAGTCCCTTTTCACTCATATTTCAGTCTGTTCTTTTGAATTAGGCCGTTTACTTACAAACACCATTGGTTGCAACATTCCTTGTAACTCAGTGTGATAGATCAGTTTAAATATGTGGAAATGTAAATTTGATTTAAAAGCTTCTGTGGATGAGAAGATTTTGTCAAGATCTTTTGTCTAATTCTCACATATTGTATGATTTCATTTCAGAAGACTTGCAATATAGCGCTTGAGTCAGGTGGACTAATTTTATGGTGCTTTTGTTGTCATTTTTGGATAGGTGTTGTTATTGCTAAATCTATTGCTATTAAAAAACTAAACTAAAACTAAAACTATAAAAAAATGTTATCAGTATTTTGGTATACAGTGGGTACGGAAAGTATTCAGACCCCTTTCACTTTTTTCAATTTTGTTATGTTGCAACCTGATACTACAATTGTTTAAATTAATTTTTTTTCTCATTAATCTACACTCTGTACCTCATAATGATGAAGTGAAAACAGAATTTTAGAAATGTCTGTAAATTTATTAAAAAGAAAAAACTGAAATATCACATTTACATAAGTATTCAGACCCTTTGCAACAACACTTGAAATTTCGCTCAGGTGCCTCCCATGTCTCTTGATCATTGCAGAGATGTTTCTACACCTTAATTGGAGTCCGCCTATGGTAAATTAAATTGATTGAACATGATTTGGAAAGGCACACACCTCTCTGTAAAAGGCCTCACAGCTGATAATGCATATCAGAGCGAAAACCAAGCCACGAGGTCAAAGGAACTGCCTGCAGAGCTCAGACACAGGATTGTATTGAGGCACAGATCTGAGGAAGGCTACAAAAAAAATTCTGCTGCACTGAAGGTTCCCAAGAGCACAGTGGCTTCCATAATTCTCAAATGGAAGAAGTTTGGCACAACCAGGACTCTTCCAAGAGCTGGTCCCCAGCCAAACTGAGCAATTGATGGAGAAGGGGCTTGTCTAGACTGGTGACCAAGAACCTGGTGGTCACTCTAGTTGAGCTCCATGATCATATATGCAGATGGGAGAAACCTACAGAAGGACAAACATCACTGCAACACTCCACCGATCTG
Organism: Spinibarbus caldwelli; assembly: GCA_039654775.1. Lineage (NCBI taxonomy): Eukaryota > Metazoa > Chordata > Actinopteri > Cypriniformes > Cyprinidae > Spinibarbus > Spinibarbus caldwelli. The sequence goes on from CM077254.1 coordinate 17,644,167, forward strand.
GGCTTTATGGCAGTGTGGCCAAACTCAATCCTCTCCTCAGTGAAGACACATGAAAACACACTTGGAATTTGCAATAAAGCACCTAAAGGACCCTCAGACTCTGAGAAACAAGATTACCTGGTCTGATGAACCTCAATTCTAAGCATCATGTTTGAAGGAAACCGGCTCTTCTCATCACCTGCAGAATAGCATCCCAAAAGTAAAGTGTGGTGGTAGCAGCCTCATGCTGTTGGGCTGTTTTTCAGCGGCAGGGACTGAGGAACTCATCAGAGTAGAAGAAAAGCTCAATGCACCAAAATATTGAGATAGCCTTAATGAAAACCCAGTCCAGGGCATTCAAAACCTCAGACTGGGCTGAAGGTTCACCTTCTTACATGACATGACCCTAAGCACACAGCCAAGGCAACACAGGAGTGGCTTAGGGACAACTCTGTGAATGTCCTAGAGTGACCCAGCCAGAGCCCTGACTTGAACCCTATCGAACATCTCTGGAGAGACCTGAAAAAGGCTGTCAACAGACGGTTCCCATCCAACCTGACCGAGCTTGAGAGGATTTGCAAAGAAGAATGGCAGAAATTCCCCCAATCCAGTTGTGCAAAGCTTGTTGCGTCATACCCAAAAAGACTCGAGGCTGTAATTGCTGCCAAAGGTGCTTCAACTAAGTACTGAGTAAAGGGTCTGAATACTTATGTAAATGTGATATTTCAGTTTTTTCTTTTTAATAAATTTACAAACATTTCTAAAATTCTGTTTTCACTTTGTCATTATAAAGGACAGAGTGTAGAGTAATGAGAAAAAAAAAGAATTTAAACAATTGTAGTATCAGACTGCAACATAACAAAATTGAAAAAAGTGAAGGGGGTCTGAATACTTTCCGTACCCACTGTATATATATATTTATATATATATATAAAAAAAAAAAAAACGACAACAGCATATAAAATTAAAACATAAAACATAAAAATCAAAAATACAACCATAAAGCTATTTCAAAATATTATTGAATACTATAGTATTATATAAACATACTAAAAATGCTAAATTAAATAATAAAAGAACACTGTTTTGGACTTTAAACAGCACCCTTTAACTTGCATTTTTTTTTTAATAGCTCAAATTAGTTAAAAGAATAAAAGTCATACTAGTTTGTAACAACATGAGCATGAATAAATTTTCATTTTTGTGTGAACTTAACCCTCTGATTCATTCAATTGACTAAAAACACATCAATTTTTTTTCCATATAACTTTTTTCAGCAATGAAAGCCTGCAACTTGTTTGAAATGGCTTTGAGAACTTGCTGAAAGCAACATGTAAGCAAACGAGAACAGTATCATTTTCATACAGTCTGATTTAATGATGACTGAAATATTGTCGACATGAGGTCACTCTCCTTGAGTGTGCGTTTGAGTGTGTAGAAAGGATTTGGTGAAGTGACTACTAGAGCCAGAGGGATATTTGTGGGCTTTCGTCGTTTGTTTTGGGAAATCCAACACCTCTGGAATCCCAAAGCGGCCGTTCTGTTCATTGGTTGGCTACCTGCACAGGTACTGAGGTCAGTGATGTGTGCTTCAAGCTAACACCTCTGCTCTGAAGTCATGTGTCCATTATGCACTCCGTCATCTCTCGCTCCGTCTGCTCATCCCCAGATCCAGGTCTCAGCTTCAGCGCGGGGAAAAACAGCAGAGCTCGGAACAATAGGAACGCCACTCAAACCAAACTCCTGCTGGAGGGAGTGTGTGTGTGTGTGTGATGCTTTAAAGAATGGAAAGACTGTGGTGTCATTTAACCATAGGGCCAAGACTGTTTTCAAGAGGTTTTTCACAAATGTGTGCATGATATTTTACTGGACGCCCCCTCCTCTCACCTCATATTCTTTATTTTGTTATTCTATTCATTTTTCACTTACATAATGAGAACAAAACACATCTTCAAGAGCTTTTACAGCGGGGCATCGTAATGGACTGGAATAGAGGGAATAAGAGAAAGAAACCTTGCCAAAAAAGAAACCTTGTTTTTGTTTTTTAAAGAGAAGATAAAATATGTGAGTGATTGAAAAATACAGAGAAACAGATGGTTAGAAACCTTATACTGCTCATAAGCAATTTGTTACATGTCAGGAGAGTCTTTAGCTGTTTGGTATGGGATACTAAAATACTCTAAATATGGAAAAATTAATTAATTATTATTATTTTTTTAATTATTATTTATACAATGGAACATGTTTCAATAATTCATATTAGTTTATATTTCAGTAGTTTTGGTTCATTCAAATAATTAGAATTATTGTATTTTTGAGTTAATGACTGAATTGAAGATTTGCACTAACATTCAATAATATTAATATTAGTTAATATCAGTAATATTTGCTTGTAAAATAAATGAATACTTTCATTCAGCAAGAATGCAATAAATTGATCAGTAGTGACAGTAAAGACACATGTATAATGTGAGAAAAGATTTCTATTTCAATTAAATGCTGAATGAAAATATTACGCAGCACAACTGTTTTCAACATAGAAACGTTGATTGAACAGCAAATCAGTGATTTCTGAAGGATCATATGACAATGAGGACTGGAGTCAATATAGTAAATAACTAAAAGATTTATGAAAATAGAATATTTAGAATAGAACCCCAAACTTTTTAATGGTATAGTAAATACTATAATAAATACTATAAATACTATATACAGCAGAAATATGAGTAACATAGTAGTGTGCAATTCTGAACATACACTATGTCAAGCTCTGAGGAACTAGAGGAGCATCCTTACTCATTTCCTCTCTAACACCTCCAAACTAGCCACAGTCAGAAGAATGATGCTCTACATAATGACAAAAACGTGAGTATCCAGACTGGGTTTGATTCTATTTTGTATGCGTATAGGTATGAGTCACATGATTTCCTGAAAACCTTTGTCTCCGTGTTTTACTTAATTGCAAAACAGGCTGTTATGTCACCGAGCAGACAGGCTCAGACATGGATCTGGTCAGGTGAGAGGTAGGGTGGCACAACAACCCAAAAGGCCAGTATGATCAGCTGCAGACTGGAGTAACAGCCGTTGTATTGCGTTGGTTGGGAGGGTCAGCTTGGTTTCTTGTAAACTGCTTTGACTGAACTGATTGACTCACCTGTTTTGATTCAATTTCCTTCATTCAGTTTATGACTAGCAATTTCATGAAAGAAATGCAATGAATTCTAATGCAGGATTAATTTTTAAATAAATGAATACAATTAAAATCAACAATTACATCAGATCACATTATTATACTTTATAAAGTATAATAAAATAGGCTATAAAGATAATATCTAATCACTGTTTAGTCTATGTGATGGAATATACACATTATCTTTGGTCTCTTTGTCTTTGGACTCTGTTAGTTCGGTCTGCACTCTTATGGTCTTTTTATTGTATTCTTTGTTGTGACCTTTTGAAAAAGTCTGAGATCAGTTATATAAACATCAGCACTGTCTCAGGTAAAGGTCAAAGAATTAAAGAAACTGTCGCCAGGCCTCCAGACAAAACCCTGTCATCAGCAGCGGATGAGTCACGGCCAGCCCAGCTCACACGTGAACTCTGACATTTAATAGTCAATACACTGATCTGAGACCAGCTTAGCTGATCCCTTGGAATGACACAGGAGAGGCTGTTCCTGGATCAGGGCGTAAGACAACTACCTGACTGTGACATTTACAGTAAAGCCATCCTACCTTGTAACTTCAGGAGAAATGAAACAACACAATAAAGATGCCACTTTATGTGATCAAAAAAGTTGTTGTTGAAGAAGAAAAGATATACTTAGAAAACTCTCTAATTTCTGATCTTTATTTTTATTATGTCATGGCTGCAATATGTTTCATTCAACATTTTTATTCATTTATTTTGTATATTACTATTATATTTTGTATATTATAGGAATATTAATTAATAATATATTTAATTGACATCAAACTGTGTATTTCATAGCATATTTTATTCTGGTTGTGGCTGGTATCTTTATTGTCACACATTTAATTTCAAATGAAAATATTTTATTTATTTATGTATGTATGTATGTATTTATTTATTGTTTCCTATTTTATTTTCCTCCATATTTTAGTATCTTTATGATTCATTCTGTACCCTCAGAACTAAGTTTTCTCTCTGAGACTGATGAAGCTGTATTATTTTATATCCCTCCTATTTATCAGTAATAAAAAAAAAGAAAATATAAATACAGAATGTTAATACAACAATAAAAGACAGTCCCGTGCACATTCACCATGTGATGTTAATGTCAGAGCGGGTCACTTCATCTGAGAAAACACAGTGGCTCAATGGAAGTCTTTCCTGTTTATTGCCCATCATTCTTAATAGAGTTTATTCTCTCTTCCCATGATAAAAATAAACTCTGACACAGGATGTGAGCTTCTGACTGATGTGTTGACCATCCATGAAAAACAGCAGTCAGATTTTCATACTGTCCTTTTCTTTCTTTCTTTCTTTCCTGTGTTTCTTTTCTTCCAGTCCGCCCCCCATACAGAGGTTTTATCTCATGAGAAAGTCCAGTTTAGTTTTAAAACAGACACACTGGAATATTGATGGAGATGGTTTCTTGTAGAACTTTCTGAACAAAGAAAAACACTCTTGATATTATTTTATAATTTTATATGTATAATGCATCCCAGAGGATAGTGTTTCAGAAATGACTGGGTATTCATATCTAGCCTACTTTTACTTTTCATTGTTGTGAAACTATTATATATAAAAAAGCCATCAATCTCATACTGCCCCCTAAAGACCACAGAGTTTGTTTAATGATAGACCAATGACATCAGTTTGAATAGTTTGCAAAAGTGCGATGAGGCTGTAAAAGCATTCTAGTGAGTAAATCCTCACTGTGATGAAATTTAACGTCCCCAACAACTTCTGTAGTCTCAGTTTGGCCACTTCTTAGCTTGTTCAAGACAAATGAAAGTTTAAAAAATCATGAATGTGATATTACTGATGTATTTTATGGCAAAGAATAAAATGTCAGACATTATTTCAGCCATTTGAACAAAAACACACGCAAAAAACCCACTGAGTTCTGGAAAATTTAACCATAAGTGCAAAAATGTTTCATTTCCAGGTTTTAGGAGGGTTAAGAGTAGTATGCTATTCTAATTAAGCCAGTCTTTTCCTGTAATTCCATAATCATTCACTCCAGGGGCTGACTTCACAAAACATTGATAATAAAATTAAGTATATTTTGTACTTCCAAAAACATTTAAGAATGTTGTTATTTTTGTTCTTAAAATTGTTCTATAGACAACATTTAAGCAGAATTGGAATTCCTGAAAAGAATGTTCGTTAGAGTTATTTACTTTCAACTTGTCTTAAATGCCCATAGGCAAGATGTTTAATGAATTTATTGAGTTGTTTCAAATATTAAGCATTACAAACAAATACAGCCTAAATATACTATAATGCATATTACTATTACAAGTGATGTGGATAAGTACTGACGTGACACCAATTGATCAGTTAGATTATGCACAAAGTGACTTTTTAATAGATCGGAAATTCAGTAAGAACTCTACAAGACCCAAATCGAGACCTTGTTTTTATAATTACAAGCAGCATTCAGCACAAAATAAATATTTCAAATACACAGACGATTAAACGTGAATTCTGAACTCCTGTTTAATCAGTATCAATGGAAAAAGTACATATGTGTGAAAACAGTGAATAGTGCGCATGTTTATAAACATTACAGTAATCTGAAGGCAGTGCAAAAAGATGGCTATTGAGATGTTTTTCATTGACTTGATCAGCAAGGCTTTGGCAAGAATCGCTATATAATCAGATAACTTCAAAGACATTTCATCTCAAAAATAAGATGTTCTTAAGACAATAGCTGATAACTTCCTAAGAATTTTTCAAAAATTGCACTTTTGAACATTCTTAGGAAGTTTCTTCACTATTTTTTGAGAAGATTTTTATGCATCCAGGATAGAGGAATGTAAATGTGCACATGCCTACCCACATATTTTTGGTGTTGTGTACCTTAAAAATGATGCAATTTTAGCTAGGGGCAGGAAACCCTGTTATTTAAAATGGGAAGCTGTGTATGTATGCACTTGTCACTTGCTTAAACCACTTGTCAAGTGTCCCCCCTGAAGTTTATGAGTGATAAAGCATTTGTACGAAGATCTCAACACAAATCTACGTGATCTATGGTTCATTTCCAGATCTGTATAGACATAAAATAAAGGAAATGGAGACCCAGCAGAGACCCTCTGCTGCTTTAGCTCTGCCCACTCGCTTTGGTTCACATGCTTGTCTGGCTGCCCGTTCCCCCACAGGCTATATGTAAACACTCCAGGATCTGCTTTAAAACAGCCCAGAGGAGCAGAACGACCAAATCAGCCACAGATGTTTATACTGCCGCCCCAGCTGCTGCCCTGAACAGGAAGTTGCCGTGGCCAGAGCAACTTAACTCATCGCTAAATGTGGCAGTAAATATTTTCTGTTTAGGGAACATGAGAAAAGCTAATTTCTTCTGAAACCTTGTTCCAAGTCTTGAAGGAAGTTCAAGGCACTGGGAAGAGAGTGAGAGGTCAGTTGGACTGTGTTGCGTGCACAGCTTCCTGTCAGTTCTGCTTTCCCATGAGCCTCATGGTCCATAAAAGACCTCGTATCTTATCTTCCACAGCTTCATTAACTTAATGAAAACAATTACAGATCACGAGTCGGCCCAGATGGTTCTTATAAAGGCAGTGGACTGATCTGACAAGAACACGCTCTGAGAAACATTCAGAGAAATCCGAGAAGGGAACTTTTGTAGGGATACATGGAGACAAAGGCATTCACATCTACACATATAGGTTCGTCATGTGCTTTAGACAAGGAAAATCAAAAACCATGTCATTCCAGAAGCCCAGTATAGACGGTATGTCACTCAAAAATAAAGGTTCCAATAGGGGGTTTTCACAGCGATGCCTTTGAAGAACCATTTTTTGTTCCCCAAAGAACCTCAGTGAAGAGTTTTAAAAGGAAAAGTTCACCCAAAAAGGAAAATGTGCTAAAAATATACTCACCCCCAGGCCATTCAAGATGTAAACGAGTTCATCAGAACAGGTTTGGAGAAATTTAGCATTACTTCACTTGCTCACCAATGGATCCTCTGCAGTGAATGGGTGCTGTCAGAATGAAAAAATAGGAGAAAAGTAATCTCATCTAAATCAGGAGAGAAATATACACAGATCAAGAACTGTTTGCAGGTAAAAACAGTTCTAACCACACTGTAAAAAATTAAAAGTTGAGAAAACTTCTTACTGTAAAAAATTAAAAGTTTAAGGCTACCAGCTTCAGCAGATTTTTGAGTTTCCTAACTTGTTTTCAGTTCAACAAAAAGTTGAGAAAACTCAAAAATCTCCTACAAAAACAAGTTGAGAAAACTCAAAAATCTGCTGAAGCTGGTTGCCTTAAACTTTTAAGTTTTCTCAAATTTTTAGTTTTTACAGTGCATGTATTTTGGTGGATTTTGATGTAATAAGACAGCAGGGGTTGAACTTTTTCATTGGAGGAAGCATTATTATGGATTATGGACACATATTTTGGCCAGAGGTGACAATTTTAAAGTAACGCTTTAATGATGGATTTGTTTTTTATTACCAACATTCAACTTTTCACCAGACTGGAGGACTGAAGTAATGTGTATTACTTTTGGATTATTGTGATGATTTTATCAGCTGTTTGGACTCTTATTCTGACGGCACCCATTCACTGCAGAGGATCCATTGGTGAGCAAGTGATTTAATGCTAAATTTCTTCTTTGATGGCCTTTGAGTAAATTTGCTGCAAATTTTCATTTTTGGAAGAACTATTCCTTCAAAAGAACCACTTTGAGGAACATTTTAATAATAAAAATGTTTTTCCCATTTTCTCATAAAGAACATTTTGTGCAACAGGAATGTTTCATACATGTTAAAAGTTGTCATACATGCTAATAAAGAACCTTTATTTTTAAGAGTGTAGGGAAAACAATGTTCCCAAAGGAAATCTTCCCAACAGAAATTTGTGTTTATTTTGCACTGAGATTTGTAGACACTAAGACATAGGTGAAAATTGCATCACTCAGTGTACCTCAAAGAGAATTATGGGTACTCTGGGAGCACTCGGAGACTGTGGCAAAATAATAACCTCTACGACACAATTACCTTCTCCATGAGAGGCTTTCAAGATCAGTAATCATCCCATCAAAAACAGATTCCCTTTGTGCTCGCTGAATAAATCCCAGGCTTCTCAGCCTGATGGAAGCCTTCCAGAGTATGAACAGCATTCAGCAGGTAGTCCACACACCTCACAAAGGAAAAACATGGGACAAAATTGGAATTGAGAGGCCTGATGCAAAAGAGGCTCACAGGTGTGTAATGAAGTTGAAGTGCCAGAGATGATGATAAGATCAAAATTATTCACCACAGGACATCACGAGACCTTTACTGTGATCTGTAAGCTGGCTTTAGCTGTCTGAGATTAAAAAATTAATGGGTTTTGTGGTTGTATTCTGCTTACGGAGTTCTAGTCATTTTTTGTGAATGCTATGATCAGGATTCAAATAATTCACTGAATTCTTGCATTTTAAAGATGTGCCAACTGGAAATGGTCACATTGGATAAGGTTGTTCATGTTTTGGATTGACAGCAGCTTGGGTAGCATTTCTTAAAAATAAAAAATTAATTATAAAAATATAGATATAAAAATTTTTAAAAATACATAATGCAATTGTTCCAAATTGCATGCGAATAATGCAATTGTTTCCTCAATTGCTGAAAGAAATCTCTTATGCTTCCCAATGGCGCATTTGATCAAAATTACAGTAAAACCATTAAATGTTATTACAATTTAGAATAAGTGCTTTCTATGTTTAATATATTTTAACATGTAATTTATTCCTGTGATGCAAAGCTGAATTTACAGCATCATTACTCCAGTCTTCAGTGTCATATGATCATTCAGAAATCATTCTAATATGCATATTTAGTGCTCATGAAACATTTAATATTGCTGTGCTGCTTAATAATTTTGTGCAAATCATGATGCTTTTTTTCAGGATTCTTGGAAGATTACTGAATATCCTGAAATACTCAAACCTTTAGCACCCCCTGCTGCCTGTACAGACTAACACCTTACTTATAACATTAAATTTTGTGCAAGATTCATAAAAATGTTTCATTGCAGCCAAAGCATTTCTAATTCTGCTTGTTGCTACTTATCTACATTACATGATACAAATGTTATCAGAAGGCTGAAGATCAAGTGAAGTTTTTGTCTGGCTTATACAATATTTTGGAGTTTGATATATTACAAGGCACCTTTTGTCAGTTCCAAGAATCATGATAGAGATTACAAATGGGGATGTATATGTTAATAAAAAGCTATAGTTTATTGTTTCAAATTACATTCATCTGTATAAACATACAGATCAGCTCAGAGTGGCCAATGAGATTTCCACAAAGACGTCTAGTACTAAACTTCATTTTCAGTCTCTACTGAAAATTTCCAAAAGCAAGTGGCATGAAGTGTTCTCCATTTATCACCAGCTCCCTGTGGATGCAGATGGCCCTGAAACTGGTCAGACTCACATAAAAAAAAAAATTTCTTAGCAATAGACCTCTAGGACCACATCCCTTATAAAAGCTGCTGTAAATAGTTGCTTCCCTTATTGCATTTTTGGCTGGCATCATGGGAAAAATGTCTCTTGCAGGCCTCAAAAGGGAGATGTTTTATTCCAAGAAACCATCCAGAGTGGTCAGGCTGGAGGTGGGCTTGCTTGTAACGGGCCTGGAGACCTTTTTCCTCTTGGACTTCATGGCGAGGGGTCGAATCTCAGACAAAGGAGACTGGTGGACATACTAGAGTTAAGGAAACATTACGGAAAAAAAACTACTTCAAATAATTATGTATATGCGTAATGGTAGCAATATAAGTATTTTCATTGGATAAGGATACAGGTTGGATAAATTGGGCTCTTCCTCCAAGTCCATCATAGCCAGATCTTACCTGGAATAAAAAAAGATGCATTAAGGCAAACTGCACAAACTGTTGTTTGTTTGTTTTTTTTTTGATGTTAGATTTCTAAAAGTTAGATTTTTTGTTGTTATTGAAAGAAATTAATACTTCTATTCAGCAAAAAATGCATTAAATTAATCAAAAGTGACAATAAAGACATTTATGCAAAAAACATATAAAAGTCTCACAGTGCCAAATTTGCATGGGTCCAGCATGCTTCCAAATGCGTTCTTTCTGAAGAGCAGCGAGTTCCTTAACATGGGCCCCATCATGCCATCATCATCTTTAACACGAGCGTTCTGAGAGTAAAAACACACAAATGCAAACATTACACTCTTCATCTAATCCAATATCAGATTCTTCAACACCAAGACAGCCCGCTTGAACACATACATTACGTCCGAGCGCATTTTCCGTGTTTTTGAATGAGGACCTGTGGAAAAATAAAAACAAATGGATATCAGTAGAAATTAGCAGTGCGTGTGACTAAACTGTATTGTTTGGATTAAAAACCCACGCTGAAGGGTCCAGACGCATCTTCTTAGATGGAACCTGAACAGGTTTCTTCTCCACCTGTTCAGGTGTGTTAATGTCGAAGGTCAGGTTGAGGTCAATTTCCTGAGAGTCTGTCATCGGACCATGACCAGGAGGCTTGAGCTCCAGAGGAGCAGGGCTGGAAACACAAAACTCAACGTCTCTTTCAGCAGATCTATCCAATAGCCAAAAGTATTGCTCAAAATACAAACTGATTTCTGACCTTTCGAAGACCAGTCTGCTGATGGCTTCATTAGTGCGAGTTGGAGTGCTTAACGTGCGCTGAAGAATTTCCACCTTCTTCTTCAAGCTCTGTGGAACATGAGACGTCAGAACAAGAGCTCAGAAACACAGCAGAGAATCAGAGTCAGTTTGTAAAAATTGCACCCCCTTGTGTCTGATTTGAATGGTCTCTTGTAAATATATTTTGATGCATTTTTACAGAATTATAGGATTTTTATGGAAGTTCTAAGGTTCATCTTTCCCTTCAATTTCATTTGTGTACATATGTAATTTTTAACCTTAAGGCAAGACACTACAGGTGAACTGGGTAAAATTGATATCACTCCAGTTAATTACTCAAAATACATTAATACATTCAATTTGTACGTTTAAATATTCAAATTAGGCATTAACTAATTAAAAATGCAATAATTTGTCCAGAAGAGAAATTTGAACACTTGCTTCATTTAGTTAACATACTAAAGATCCAAAATCCTTTCCGCAAAAACCTTTTTCAGTCACTCCATAATTCAAAAAAATACTGTCAACTGTCAGAAAAGAATAGGAATAAAATATTTTATAATCCAGGCGAATGTTATATGAATAAAACCCTCTGTAAAAGCCTTACAAATATAGATAGGATTAATGGCCTTTAAAGATTCGTACTGTAACTGAAACCAACAAAAGCAAATAGATAAAGTGTAATAAAATAGATAAAATAGAATTTCTAACAGTGATCTCTTTGTCTGCATTGGACAGGTCGTTCTGAAGTGCCTTCATGTCCTCCTTTGTCCTGTTTGTCTCTGTAGTAGCCTTTTGCAACTGCAGTAATAATGATACATTATAAAAAAAAAAATAAGCAATTATAAATTTCAAATAATGATTTTTTGACAGATAGTCTAAGAGACAAGAAATGAACCTTGCTGTTAGAAGAGATCAGTTCCCTTTTTAGCTTCTCACACATCTCATTTGATGACTTGAGGCTTCCTTTCAGATTGTCATATTCCCTGAGAAGAAATAAAAGAGGTTTGTTCAAGCTGTAATATTTGCTCTATGGATATAACACTCAAATATAGCATATGAGGAAGCACAACTGGTGTACTGACATTGTAAAAGGTTTGAGGAAGTGAAAGTACTGAGGTTTTAAGTTTTAAACTATATGGCTACTCTATGTATCCAGCAGTGAGAGTGTGTATTTGCAGGAAAGTAAAACTTACTTTTTAAGTGAGATGCAGTATATGGACAGCTGTTCAACAGCAGACTGACCAACACCCATATCAGTGATCATGGCCTCTACCTCTGACCTTTGACCCTGTAGGACCAAGTCTAAACTAAAGGACAGAAACACAAAGAAGAGAGCACATGAACAAACAAGAAAGCCCACTAAATATTTTTTAACCTTATAACTAATTAAAAAGTTAATATATTTTTTAATTTATTGAATTTTATTGTTCACATGGGGAGATGGACACATTTTTCAGCTCTCAAGCCTTCTTCAGTGTGTTTATGTCATATCTCCTGACGTGATTGATAAAAATAATAAAACATTTTTTAGTTTTGAGTGTGATTCACTATTGAGTTTCGAACACTCAATTATTGATATTGGAAGATGACAAATTTCAATAAACACTCTCACATACACTTTAGAACAAAATCCTGTCTGACAAATGAATTACTACCTCTCATAGGTTTTCATTTTGACTCGGAGTCGCTTGGCTTCCTCTTTGGCTGCCAGCGTTTCATTTTTCTGACTCTCCAAGAAATTCATCTGTTTCTGAGAATTTCATGCACAACAAAATTAACACCAGAATTAAAATGCAATGCAGAAAGCATGCTGGACTAACAAACACAACAGTTTCTCACTAAAATAAATGTACCCGGAGGACAGAACACAACATCTCTTTGTCTCCGACTTCTTTGCGGAGTCTGTCCAGGTCCTTCTTCTGCTTCTCAATTGTGTCTTTTAGAGAGTCCACTGACTTCTGCTTGTCCCTCCATTCTTTCTCTGGAACGCATATATACACATAATATGAATGGATGGATGTTTTAAGGATCAATCAAGAACTTGAGGAAATTATTTCAGTCTTACCTTTTTCAGACAACGCTGCTTTCATGCGATCAAGCTCATTCTAAAATTGGAACAATAAAGCCGGGAAATTGTCAGTTCACCGTGTTTAAAAACTCTGGGTACTGAATAAATTCATCAGCATGCTTTATCACCTGTAAACTTTCAGGATCCACTGGCATCCCATCATCCTCTGGTGCTACATCGAAGAACAGTTTGTTGATAATGTGCCGCGTACTGACCTAAAACAGAAAGAGTGAAGCTTCATTTCAATCCATACCTTCAATTAATTTTATAAATCAGAAGAATAAGTCACAGGTTAAGCCAAATGGTTTACCTGTTTCCTGCATTGTGGACAGGTTTTGCTCGGAGCCGATTGAAACCACTGGAGAAGACTGTAGAAAGTAAAAGAAACATAGAAAGTCATTGAAAAACATCATTTATTGTTTAACATCCAAACATTGACATTTCTAAATATTTGAATGTACGGTTTCCACTCATTCTGACCATTGAATTTTCATAACATTATCAGGCCTTTTTTTAACAAATAAAATAACAATAGTTTTATAGACACTGCATAAAAGTGCAATATCTATCCTGTGTTAAAAAACATGCAACAATGATATAATAATTACTTAATTTTATAATAACGCATATAATATTATAAAATCAAAACAAACACGCAGTAGGGTAAAAGGAGACACTTACCAGGAATAATGAAAAGTGTGACCACAGTGAATTGCAGCCACATCTTTGGAATTATCAAAGAAATCTGAGCAGATGGTGCAGTATGCTCGAATGGGCATTGTTGATCTAAAATATTAAACACAACAAGGTCAAGATCTCGATAACACGTTTCCTATGTGTTTTGTTCGTTACTGATCTGTTGTGATACTCTGTGCTACGTGTTTATTACTTCATGTGCTATATTTACTCACCCAGATAACGCTGAGACGATCGAGAGGTCACGTATTTGCTCAATTAAACTCCATAATTATGTTTATATGGCTTGTTTTTGGTTTGGTTTTGAGCTCGTGAAAACAGTGAAGCGGCGCGCTTAGTTCAAACGTAATGACTACTCCTTTTTGATCGCGTCATCAACATGCGACTCCCTGCTGCCTGAGAAATTTACGGAAAACGTATCGGTATTAATGTGAAGCGAGATTTATAAAATGTAAGTGTTTAATTTTAATTTGACATAAAAGCGTGGACGGTAGCACTGTAGCACAGTTAAAAAAAATATGTTCTCGAATTAAAAACTACATTTCCCATAGTTCAACTCTTCCGTTGATGACGTCTGTGACAATCCGAGTTGACTTTTGACCGAAGAGAAGTCAACAGACACTGATTTGGATAAAAACTGTGTAAGGTACGGTAATGATAAATTGTGTTATTAGGAGTCTAAAGTATGTGAGCAACATCTGTTAGACTTGATTCAGTTCAAGCCTGGGCAGAGTAAGATGTCTTCTAGCGACATTCAACAGTTTTTAAAGGGTTAGCTCCGTGGCTAGTGCGTTAGCCGGTCAGTGGATTTATACACAAATGTGTCCCTGGACCACAAAACCAGTCTTAAGTGTCAATTTTTTGAAATTGACATATATACATCATCTGAAAGCTGAATACATAAGCTTTCTATTGATGTATGGTTTGTTAGGATAGGAATATATTTGGCCGAGATACTAGAAAATCTGGAATCTGAGGGTGCAAAAAAATCAAAATATTGAGAAAATCGCCTTTAAAGTTGTCCAAATGAATTCTTAGCAATGCATATTACTAATCAAAAACGACGTTTTGATATATCTACAGTAGTAAATTTACAAAATATCTTCATGGAATATGATCTTAATATACTAATGATTTTTGGCTTAAAAGAAAAATCTATAATTTTGATCCAATGCAGTGTATTTTTGTCTATTGCTACAAATATACCTCAGCGACTTAAGACTGGTTTTGTGGTCCAGGGTCACAAATGAGAAAATCCACAAATCTTCCATATGTGTTCAGTTCCAAGAATATCTCAAGTTTGGCATTAATATACACTGTATTTTACAGTTTTAAACAGAGAAGGTTTTTAATACAATTTGCATTGAATTTTAAATTAAATTTTGCTTGCATTATCATCATCATTATAAAAATTAGTCTAAATTCTTGCGGTTTGTTTGTTAATATTTTATAAATAATTGTTAATAACACATTAGTATAGGGAAATATCTTTTTTAAATTAAGGCAGTGATATTTGGCCACCTTTATGGGAACATTTTTATTCTAACAGCATTTTAATAACTTGAATTGCATAAAACTATGCAAATCCATTATAGAATAGTATATTATAAAATGCAGCAAAAGAAGAATGAAGTTTAAAAACTGAGGAATTAACTCATTACTTGTTTCTCTTTTAATGTGTCTTTCTGTAATTTCACTTCCAGACGCAGATGGAAACTTATACATTGTACTGTAAGACCTTCAGAGCTGTTGGGATCATGCAGTGAATCGCTCCTGGCACTGACTGGTGGTTCAGGACACTGCGTCCTCTCTTCTGCGGGGCCTCTCTCGTGTCCGATGCCAGGATGGCGGCAGATGTCCACAATAAGGGTGCACTCTGGGAAGTTAAAAATGGCAGCTTGGTGCCACCAGAACGACTCCGGCAGGACCGATCGGACAGTCCGACCCCAGGGCTGGTGGAGGGGACAGAGCCAGGCTAGTTTCACAAATTTTTACCTAACTGTGTAATGATTAGATGCAAATATGTTCTGCTTTTCTCCGGGATTGTAATCTTTATTTTCCTTGAAAACATTTTTTGCTGCCAAAGTTTTTATGATACTTTAACAAAGTTATTAAACAGACCTATATTGTTCTTAAGCCTAGTACAGGGTGGGTCTCTATAAACAAACCACACCTTATTTCTCAGTAATGCGTAATATTTCCCGTTGTGAGTGATCAAATAACTCTAATGTTTGTATGTGATGGATGACTAGAATCTCAGAATTAGTTCAGGCGTGTAAATGATTCGTTAGAGAAGTTGAAGTTTGTCACAACAGGCAGTTTCATAATGATATGAAAGTTTCAACTAAATCTCCTGGAAGATTTCCCAGAAGCCCTTGGGAGATGTGAGGGCTGTTTCTTGAAACTGGAAAGTTAAGGAGTGTACCTGTATTGTATTTAGGTGTATATTTGTATTTTTGATCCTAAATAAGTGATTTTTGACCCATTTACTGTCCAGTCTCAACCTGCAATTTTTTTTAAGAGATTCTGATTAATATTGGTTGAGTTTTTAAACATCATTAAGAGTATTACAGATATAAACTATAATTTAAAAGTTTGGGATCAGTAAGTTTTTCATGTTTTTGAAAAAAGTCTCTAATGCTTACTAAGACTGTATTTATTTGATCTAAAATGCAGTGAAACTTTATTATTAATATTATTGCTATGTAATGTAACTGTTTTTATTTTCATATATTTTAAAATGTAATGTATTTTCTGAATTTTCAGCAGTTTTCTTTGTCACATGATCATACATCATTCTAATATGCTGATTTGGTGCTCAAGAAACATTTCTTATAATTAACATGTAATTATGTTGAAAACAGTTGCTTAATACTGCTGCTTAATTATTTTATGAAAACCATATTACATTTTTTTTTTTCTATTTTTCAAGATTCAAACGAACAGTATTTATTTGAAATAGAAATCTTTTGTAATATTGTAAATGTCTTCACTGTCACTTTGGGATAAATTTGATGCTTTATTAATAAATAAAACAATATATAAACATAAAACAGTTTTAAAACAGCAAAAAGAGATGCACATGAAATTGCTGAAATTTAACTCTTTATTTATAACAGTTATCTCAAATGCACAGAAAAATACTTTAATAAACTTATTTTTCTGATTAATTACTATCCACTGACAAGGCTATTGTTAATTTTTATTTATTTTTTTTTAATTCACACAAGGTGTGGAAACACTCATATAATTGATGATTACGTGAATTATAACTCAAGTCTTGTAGTTTGTTGAGCAGAGGTGTGCTATTACTTTTCTAAGCAATGTGTCACTTCTTATCAGGTGCTGGACAGGAGGGCGCCATGTTCGTTCACGCCCAATCGTTTGAGGACCTGACTGCTGACGGCGAGCCCAACACCGATGACAAAGCTGCAGAGGTGGGCGACTCGAATCAAGGGAATGCTCAAGAAGAGGCTCTGGAAGGAGGTGAGGAGGAGGCGCAGGAGGGAGGTTTAGTGGTTAAACAGGTGGAAGAAGGGAAAGAGGAGGTTCGGAACAGCAGCAAGGCAAAAGAGGAGGATGTGACAAGTGAAACATGGCGGAGTCACAGGAAGCATATGTTTGTCTTGAGTGAGGCGGGGAAGCCCATCTATACACGCTACGGAACAGAGGAAGCGCTCTCCAGCATCATGGGAGTCATGATGTTACTCATGTCATTCGTAGAGGATAAGAAGAACATCATACGCTCCATCCATGCAGGTAAGGGATATCTAGAAAGAAAGCAAAAGGAAAATAGCTGATCTTGATATATGCATACACTAAAGGTCTGTGGTCAGTAATTTTTTTTAAAGAAATACTTTTATTCAGCAGGGATGCATGAAATTGATCAGTGTCAGTAAGATATTTATAATGTTACAAAAGATTTGTCAAATAAATGCTGTTCTTTTGAATTTTTTGAAGCAGTGCAACTGTCAACCACATTAATAATTAGAAATGTTTCTTGAGCTGCAAATCAGCATATTAGAATGATTTCTGAAGGATCATGTGACTCTGAAGACTTAAGTAATGGCTGCTAAAAAGTCTGCTTTGCCAACACATGAATAAATTACATTTTAAAATAAATTAAAATAGACAATATCTATTTTTTAAATGTAATAATAATATTAATTAGTAATCTATTATTACATTTCACAATATTACTATTTTACTGTATTTTTGATAGATGCAGTCTTAGTAGTTTGTGCATTTTTTGACCAAATGTTTTTATGAATTTAGATTATTTATTAATAATATTGATTCCTATTGTTTATTAATAATATTTATTAATATAATTTTATTTATATGTAATAAACTTGTCATGCTTTTTAGCTTTTATGTTCTAACTAAATGCAACAAGACAACAAAACAAGTGATAAATCACATCTCTTCCATCTGATTCTACAAAACTACTGCAACAACAGTATAGACATTTTTGTGTATAAACACATCTTTCAGATGGCTACAGGGTGGTGTTCCTGCGGAAGAGCCCTCTCATCCTGGTGGGAGTCTCTCGCACTAACTGCTCCGACCGGGAATTGACGCGAGAGCTTCAGTACGTCTACTACCAGATCGTTAGCCTGCTCACCCTCACGCAGCTGAACCACGTCTTCCAGCACCGACAGAGCTACGACCTCCGCCGACTGCTGGCCGGCTCAGAGCACCTCACCGACAACCTTCTGCGGCTCCTCGACCGAGATCCAGGCCTGCTGCTGAGCGCCGTCATGTGCCTGCCTCTAGCCAGCTCGGCCCGTGACGTGGTCTCCTCCAGCTTGCAGGCTGCTAAAGCCAAGAACCTGGTGTTCTCCATCCTGCTAGCAGGAAACAGGCTGGTGACGCTGGTGCGCAAAAAAGACCAGTTTCTGCACCACATGGACCTGCACTTGCTCTTCAACTTGGTCGGCTCTTCGTCCTCCTTCCGCGAAGGCGAAGGATGGACGCCCATATGTCTGCCCAAGTTTAACCCAGCTGGATTTTTCCATGCACATATTTCTTATCTGGAACCGGCCTCGGATCTGTGTCTTATCCTGGTGTCCACAGATCGTGAGGATTTCTTTAACCTCTCTGACTGTAAGAAGCGGTTCCTAGAGCGCTTGCGCAGACGCAGTGCATATCAATCCCTGCAGGAAGCACTGAACACGCCAAGTTATCCGGTCTCACATGTTGGCATACCTGAGCTGAGACACTTTGTGTACAAGTCTAAAAGCTCTGGGCTCTATACAAGGTAAGACAAGTTTATTGATGATCATGAAAATACTGACTTTTAGATTGATAGGCACACATTGAAACTTCATGTTTTTATGTAACTTCCTGTTTTTTCTTGTCAGTCCTGACTTTCCAACACCATACCAGGCAGAAGAGGACCATGAGAGGCTGATGGGATTGTACCAACACCTACACAGCTGCCTGCATCACCCCACACGTCCCCTGCGCTACATTTACCGCTGCACAGAGACCGAGAATCTTTATGCCTTGGTGAGGCTGCCGTAAAGTGCAATACAGTGGCATTATTAGATTCCGTTCAGAGATTTTGTTGTGTGTATTGCATGCTCAAGGAAGTATCCCGCTAATTTCACATTTGCATAGCATTTTGAGTGTCTTGATTTACAGTTTTGTGCTATATAGTCATGCACTACCATTGAACTAAAGCTTTGGGTTAGGAAAGGTCAAAAGAACAGCTTTTATTTGAAATAGAAATTGTTTATAATATTGTTAATGTCTTTAATGTCATTATTGTTCAATTTAATGCATCCTCCTCTGTAGGTAACAAGTGGTTTCGAGCTCTACCTCTGTTTTAGTCCTCTGGGAACAAAGGGCCTGGCTGTGTCTGCCGTCAACAAGCTCCTCAAGTGGATCAGGAAGGAGGAGGATCGTCTGTTCATACTCAGTCCGTTAACATATTGAGCCAGTTCAGGCAGTTCTGAACACCAGAAACACTAGTGAACGTCTGACCCCAGACTGCTGAAAGAGCAGCATCTGTGACCCTACTTGAATGAATAAGGATGTAAACGGATGCAGTCAGATATTAAGGGCTTGATTGCTATTTTGAGGGCTACTCATGCTGGTGAAGTACAGTTGGTGTAATAGAGATGGTTTGAAACCATTCCTGTGAGCAGTTGTCAAAGTATAAAATACGATGTTTCGAGATAATTGCTTTTAAACATGGCCCTGTAACTAGCAGCAAAACATTGAAGGCAGTAGATTAGCACTAACAATCTAATAAATGCTCACAATGTTTTTGCACTGCTGGAAACTAAACATCTAGACCTGTGCTTTTTACTAGACCAGTCACTGTTTCAACTTAACATCTATGGTTTAAATGAGCCATCAATGAGTAACAAATATTACTGATTGCTTAAATAGATTATTGAGCTGTGGTCTTCACATTTCTTTATTTCCATGAGAAGATAAAGTAGTCATATATAGTTTGACATGCAAATACTGTAAGTGTGGTTTGGTGGGACTAAAAATATTTCCTTGCTAACAAAACTGACTTTATCTATATAACAGGCTTTTCATTTTAGAGGTGTGACTGAGTAGGTGCAAACGGTGCTAAATACCCAAAGCATGGCTCGAAGAGGAATTCAGAAATTAATTGGTCTGTATAAAGTGTGTCTTGTGTCAAATATTTCAATGACTGACCATGTGTTGCTACTGAGGGCTTCCCCAAATCCCTAAAGGACCAATCAGAGATACCTCTGAAGTAATATTCTCTTGTAAGTTTCTTAGATGTACTTGATTGTTGATGTGTTACTAATGCTTTAATTTGAATGAACAGGATATGTGACTCTATGTCAGGAGGACTTCTAATGTACTCACTGCTCATTTATGATCTTGTTATTCTAGTCTTATGGGAAATCATGGGATAGATGACGTGGAGGAAACTAGATTGAAATTTGCACATCTCATGTTTCAAATATATTGGTGGTGGTGGTGGAGGCAATCATGTTTATGTTTCTTTTCTGTCTAAAGCTATTTTGACACCGGGCATCATATTAAAAACAATCAAAAGAAATTAAACCCTTAAGAAGACATATCATTTGCTATCTATCTATCTATCTATCTATCTATATATATATACACATATACATATACATATATATGAATCTTGGAATTTTTATGTCCTGTACTGTAATGTTCAAAAGTTTGGGTACAGTAAGAATTTTGAAAAGAAACTGTGCTCTTACGCTCACCAATTTAAATACATATTTGAAATGTAATTTATTCCTGTGAATTTTCAGCATCATTACGCCAGTCTTCAGTGTCACATGATGCTTCAGAAGTCATTCTAATATATATTTTGTAATACGAATTTATACATAACATTTTTTTCTCATTCACAGTTCTTAATATTTTTGTGGAAACCTTGATACTTTTTTTCAGATAATAATAAATGTTAAAAAGAACAGCATTTATTTGAAATGGAAACATTATTATAAATGTATTTACTGTCACTTTTGATCAATTCAATTCATCCTTGCTCAATACAAAAATAATTAATGTAATAAAAAATAAAAATCTTAATGACCCCAAACTTTTAAACATTTGCTCAGGTGTGTGTTTAGAGAGAAATGCAAACTGATGATTAGATAAAGAAATTTGGTTTAGTTACTGGTTGACAATAAACACGTGATTATAAAAGGAAAACCGACATGCACAAGTATAAAAAAATCAGTATCATTGACAATCGCAGAAATAATAGATGCTGAAAATATGCTGATGTTTAAATAATGTCATGATGGTTAATATTAATGGATTAGTTCACACCAAAAAATAAACATTTCACCTGTCGTGTTTGCCTTTGCGTTTCACAGAACACAGATCATTCATATAGGTTTGGAGCAACATGAGTGTGAGTAAATGATAACTGCTGAACAAAGGGCCTCCTCTGCTGTCAAGAACTCATTTTACACTGAATAAATAATTCTAAAAATGAATAAATCATTCTAAAAAGGAAAGAATACTAATGGGATCCCAATGCGATCAAATATTTTACTAGACAAATTGAAGCACGCTTGTTGATGTCCATAAAAGGGTAAAGGAAAGAAGTATTTTCCACTGCATTCCTTGAACAACTGACAGTCTATTTTTAAAAGAGAAAAATTTGTTTTGAAAATATCAACCTACATAAATATGCAAAAAATATAGTTTACCAGCCCCTATCATTTTTCACAGAAGACTGAATAAGGGATTTTGCCATTGGTTACAGAAGTCAGAGATGCTTGCAGAGTTTCCCATTTTGTTCTGGTCATTGATTTTATTTATTTATTTTTTTTTATTATCATTTTATTTATTATTTATTATTTCAACCAATAGAACACTGGATTGTAAAGGTGTTGAGGACAAGTGCATCACTGGAACAAGTAAATCATGGATAACTGCTGCTTCTTGAAATCTAAAGTAATGATCTGTTATGCAGAGACAGAATTGCTGTTTCCTAATGTAAATAAATGACAGTTCTTTTCTGCTTAACTTTTTAACAAATCTCATGTCTTCTCTTTTCTTGCAGCTGCATTAAACAGCACCATTGTTATTTTAAAAGGATGTGCGAGCAAAACCTTCTGTGACAATTATAATGTATACCTACAGGGATTGCTGTTTAATGTTTCATGTCATGACGCAGGCCTGCGTAACAGTGCCCAGAGTCTGACACAGAGCTGTGCTGCTGCTGGTACCAATACTTCCCATCCTTTTTTCCATCTGAGATCCATTTTAGGAGGTTTTGTTATGGTTTTATTAGTATGTGTATGCTCTTTTTTATGTAAATGTAAAGCAGTTTCAAGAAACACCTTTTATAATTGAGGGTCATTCATTTGTTTCAAATGACTACCTGTCAGCTATAAAGTGTGCTTTTGTATTTATAATCATGAATCTAATCATGCACAATAAAAATTATATGACTTTATTAGTAGTCTTATTAAACACTAACATTTCTATGACTAAAATCCTCTGCCATGTTCTTGTTATGTGCAAAAAGATGAGAAAGCTTTAGGTGAAAAGCTACTTTAGGTGTGCCATGTATATTTGAAAAGTAATATATATTTTCTACAAATGGATCGCATTTTGTGGACAGAGCAAAAGACCATATTATTATTATTTTTTATTTAATTACATTGTGAAATGATAAACAACTATATATACTTGGATTCAATTTTCATTGAATCGGAAAGCTAAAGGAAATGTTGATGTTGCTGTTTGCATCTTTGGTTCAACAATATTATTAAAAAGAGAATTGGGATACTTTGATGGTTAAGTGCATGCTGACTAACAATCTTTTAAGAATTTGTTATCAAGCACAGAATGACCTCTGCGTGTTTGTCTACTGTACATGTTTTATAAAAGTAGATGCATTTAAATACAAACACAAACATTAATCCACATTATACCATATGTTTTCCTTCTGTAGCTAAGATACATAACATTTATTCTGTCATAAGGGTTGTCTAATTCTTATCAAACAGCTTTTTGTTATCTAGAAACGTATTGACAATGTGACCTAGTGTTCACAAAAACAACTTAAACTTACATTTAACTTTGGATTTAGGATTTAAGACCAAGTTTGGTATTAAGTAGCTACTAAACTCGTTTACAATAGTGTTAATAAATTTCGAAATTGCACCGAAAAACCTCGCTCAACAAGAAAGAAATCGGTCATTTTGTTTTGAATAAATCACTGTTTGTAATGAGAACATTGTGTATCTGTGTATGTTTGATGACTTTATTAGCCATTTGAAGGCTTTGAATTAGATTAAAGGGAATTTATCTTCGTTTTTTGAGGTTCTATTATTCATCAAATGAATAAAATTAGATTTCTACTATGGCTTGGCTTGGCTCATGAATATTAATCAGGGTCCGTGACTGATAGGCTGCCAAGGGACGTCTTCACAGTGTAAGTAATATTTATGAGCAATGGTAATTATTCCCGTATGCTGGTGGGCGGGGCCTGTCAACTCCAGTCAATGCTTCAAATGAAACAAGCAGTCGCCCGAAACACCAAGACATCTCTTTAAATATGTTTCAGAAGTTTCGTGTCTGGTTTTATGCATTAATTAAATTGAATATATTGTGGTAATATAAACTGAAAGTTGTTGTCCTTCTTTCATTGTTTTTTACTACACGTCTACATGTTCAGAGTTGGAAATGCAGTTATTGATCCATCCTGAGATTTGTACTTCACCTTCTTACCATCACTAACAGGTGAGTGTGTTCTTACTGCCTATTTTTTTTTTTTTTTTCATAAAATATGAAATTAGATATTTACAAGATTACATTTTTTTTTTCTTGTAAAACAGTTGTACATATTCGATCATTTATTGCAGTTTTGCAACTAATAATTAAAATACAATAAACAGACTTTATAAATGGCATCAGTTCTGTTAGTTCCATAGATACGGTGCATTCCAAATACGTTTATTTTTTTTATTATTATTATTAAACTAATCGAATAATCATTAAAATGATTAGTCAGTCATGTCAGACAAAAGTCGAATCCTCTTTTCAAAGACTAAACAACCTTCAAATTTCAAAATTAACCATTCTCTATATCCATGGTACAAATAGCCTAAATCCTCCACTGGCGCTGCCTTTACTTAGAATAAGCAGCCTGTATTTAATCTATTCTACACGTTTTGTGACTATGATCAATGCAAATAAAATGAATCAAAACAACAGGTAAATAAGACTAGTACGTTACCATAACACTTGCATACTTAGACTCTCCCTAAAACAAGTGCAAGCATGCAAGCCTGGAATCCAAGTTACTGAATATTTTAAACTAATATAACATAACAAGTATTGGCCTAGTCTGGTGAATTTAATTATTTGCATTTAGCTTTCTTTTTCTATCAGAAGAGACCTGTGATTATTTTTTTTTTGTGTCACTACCAAGCAGTCAAGATATATTTTAAAGAAACACATACTACTTTCCACTGTTTCCCTGAAGATGTATAAATGCTTATGCATGTAGTGTGCAGAATGCATTCAGTGCAGAGGTGCAGATGCTGTGGCATGATTTTGAACAGTAATTAGCTCGCTTGTTAGTTAAAAAAAGCTCTTGACTGAAAAGCACAACAGTCCGTTTGCAACTTTTGCACGAAAAAGCACGTCTAGGTTGTGACAAGAATGACAATTTGAGAGGCCCACAGTGCAGAACATGGTGATGAGCTCTGTTAATAAATAACTCAGAAGAGAACCAAGCAATATTACATAGAACATTGTGGTTGGAAGCCAACCATTCTTTCCCAAAGGTCTTTTTTATATTTGTCTTCGTATTTTGCTTAAAACACTTGCAAATAACTCAAGAGTTGTGTTAGGACATGAATAAGCAAAACTTTTTTTAGTGTTTACAGACTTGAAACGTGTCCTTTTGCCATTTAAGACAAATCAAAACATTATTTTCCCCCTCAGTTGCATTAAAACATTCTTTATATCATCACTGATTCACATAATTTGGAATTTGAAACCTTTTTTTTTTATAATAGTATTACTATTAATAGTAATAGAATAGACACTTGCCTGTCTCCTATAAGTTGGGCTGGTGTGTTTTGGGTTTTGACTAAATGATGACAGAATTAAAATCAAAATCATTTTTTTGTGTGTATGTCTATTCATTAACCATTTTAAAATGAAGCTTCTTTTGTGGTTGTTGTCTCAGGGCTTCCTGTTCTCAGGATGTCTTCACTGACAGATGCCAGCTGGAGGTAAAAACCACAACACTCTACAGCCATTTTCTTTACCCTGGAGAGGACATGGTCCACTGGGCCACTCATCTGGTGATATGTGTCTGGATACAGGCTCTAATGTCTTCTGCATTAGACACTTGTCCCCCAACGGCTCCCATCGCTGTGGACTTCTCAGTGCCATACCCCATGCCTTACTTCCAGACTCGCAATCCAATCCAGAACATAGTTACCAACTCCCTTTTCCAAGAGGTCTATGTGGCCTCTCAGAACGTCATTGAGGCGGTGAATATCACTCTAGGTAAACTTTGGGAACTCTGTACGGGACCCGTGGGCAGTCCGGAGTGTGAGATATGCGATTTATGTGATATCACAAGAGATCCTTTCCGTGAGGACACAGACAATGAGGTGTTGCTCCTAGACACGTTCTTGATGTACTTGTACTCGTGTGGAAGCTCCCAGTATGGAGTTTGCTATTTCCATCAACTCCATGAAAATGGAAAGGCTCCTGGACCTTCAAAGTGTTTATTCCGGAGGAAGTTCAACTCTCCGCAGTTCTGTCCAGATTGCATTGCCAGTCCTTTGGGAACGAAAGTCTCCATGGTGGAAGAGGGCCAAACGGTGTACTTCTTTGTCGCGGCGACAGTGAACAACAGCGTGACTCAAAAATACGGTCGCATGTCCATTTCCGTACGGCGACCGGTTGCGACTGAGGATGGTTTTTACACTGATGTCAGAGGGCTGACGGTGTTGCCTGCTCTACAGCAGACGTACAGCATTGAGTACATCTACAGCTTCTACACGCAGGACTTTGTCTACTTCTTGTCTGTCCAACGTGAGAAAACTGACTTGGACTCGTCGCCCTTTCAGACAAGACTAGGCCGTCTGCCACGCCATGAGTGGGAGATGCGACGCTACCGTGAAATTGTTTTAGAATGTCGCTTTGAGCCCAAAAGGCGAAGGAGAAGCAATGGCAGCGAACCTTTCAAAGATGTGGTATACAACGTGGTTCAAGCGGCCCACTTTGGAAAGGCCGGACGGGAGCTCGCCGATGAGCTGGGTGCTGAAGAAGAGGATGATATCTTATATGGCGTATTTGCTGTAACCGATGACTCGGGCGTTCCTGAACATGATTCAGCCCTTTGTGCATTTCCGATGGATACGGTAAATACGGCAATAGACGATGGAGTGGAGGACTGTTGCAAGTCAGGACCAGAGCAGCTTTCCAGAGGCCTTTGCCATTTTCAGCCCTGTGAGAGCTGCCCACATGAGGTTGGTGCATTTTCTGTTTAATTTGTTTTTTTTTTTATGTTCGCAATCATCTATTCATATTCTGTATGCTTTTGAACCATTTGCAGATAAATTATTTTCCTGGTTAAAAACAACTGAAAGTTTACTGTTGTGTACCACAAAAAAAGATCCTTGACTTGTTCCAAAGGAAAACTGCAATTAAACGCCACAAATAAACATTTAAAATATGTAAATGCCACACTGTTTAGAATGTCTAACTTTAACAAATGACATTACGTGTAATGGCTGGTGGATTGCATTTCTCGTCCATCATCGCTTTCCATGTTGGCCTTATTTTTTGACTCTTCTGTCTGGTCCCTTCTCACTCTCTCATGTGGCATGGTATTGTTTTACGTTGAGACTTACCAAGCTTTCTAGTGGGCGTTGTGGTGCCATGCCCTCTTAACAAAAGCTTAAAGGTATTTTAATTGGCTTGCTTCTTTCTTTTTTGTTCTTTTGTTATAAAATGCTTTGAGTGACCACAGTGTGGGTCATAACAAGCCTTGTGTATTCTGTTTCATGTCCTTGTGTATAAGACTTCAACTCCTATATAGAGAGTAACAGTGGCACTGAAGGCACTACACTTCATCAAAAACTGTATGGTCTGATTGAAGGAACCATTTAAAAACCTTTTGTAACCATTAACACTGAGACTCTGAGACTGAAGTTGTTGATTTTCAGAAACTTAGTAAGTTTTATTTTCTTTTTCTTATGTTCTTGGCTGTGGCACACACACACAAAATGTCAAAACATTTATGCAGGAAATAAAAGCAGCTATTGTAGTCCAATAGAATAACTGGGAAAAACAAGAAAAGTTGCAAAACAGTTTGGTCCCTGTAGGAAAGTCTAACCATTGTAACCTGAAAAAGAGGTTTTGCGGAGTTCTAAGTTCTTGTAATCCTTAAAAAGGCCTTAAAAGTATACATATTGCTTAATATAAGTCTGTGATTATCATTCAGATTTAGGTATATGTGGCTGAAAGTTTTTTCTTTTAGGCTGTGCTTGTTCTAAGTCTGATTGCATGAGACTTTACTCATGACTAGGAAATGATTTAAAACTTGACTCAAACTTGCAAAAGAATGATCCATGCTTGACCCTGGCACACCAACATTAAAAACCCAAATTTCTATGTTTTTGGTGCTTCCATCATTTTAACATGAAGTTCAAAGCAAGTTGCTTAAGTAGCCTGTGCTTTTGTTCTATTTATGTGTTTTTAACAGCTTTGAAGCTTTTGCTGAACCATCTCTGTTATGAATTTCATATTCAAGCTTGCAGTAGTTCTGTGAGATTATCTAAACAGCTTAAATCTAATGTTCCCCTGCTCTGTACTACAGCAAGATTCCCAGAAAACAATCTTAGCCACTTACAGGAGTTTTCTTTCATTACCGCAAGCATTACAATTCTGATTTTGAGTTCTGTGAATATACAGGAAGATATTTGAACATTAAAAAAAGATAATGGAAAAATGATGCACTTGTAAGGCAAAGTGGTCTAGAGGAACATTTTCTGGCATGCAGCAGCTTGACCACTTTTTGGCTCCACTGAAGAAGTCAAAGAAACTTGAAAGAAAGCAGAACACAGAGTTCATGCTTGTAGTATGTGTTCAGTGAGTATGTGTATTACATAAATATGCTAAATCTTTTCTTTAAATGACCTCTTTTTGCCTAGCCATTTGCAGTTTGCATTTTTTGCATTTTTGCATTTTAATGTCTAATGCAGTGATTCATTTTTACATGTCTAAATTCTTTTTATGGCCACTTACAAAATACTCTTTTTAAAACCTTCATCAAAACAAAAATAAGAACTAATTTATAACATATCTGTCAATTTGTTTTTGTTTTGTTTGCCTATAATGCTAATGTACAATTGAAATGAGTGACAAATGGTTCAGATTTCTTAAAAGCTGCGAAGTCCATCATTTTAGTGTTCAGATGAGAATTAGCCACTATCGCAATCGAAACAGTGTGTGTGAGAATGTCTCGGAAATCTCAGGGTGTGATTGCGAGTTTGCTGCCATAAAAGCAGAGTTTACAGATGGCATGTGTGTATGAGTGTGTGTTTGTGCAGTTAAAAGAATAGGGTTTTCCATTGAGGTCAATGTTTATGGGAAATGTGTGGAAAAAGGAGAAAATGACAGTGTCGTTTTTGAGATTCCAATGAGAGACACTCACCAGATCACTCATCTTGGATGCACTTGTTAAAAAGTAAGATTTACACACATTTGAACAGATAGAAGTTCTGCAGTATTTACTATTATTATTATTATTATTATCATTATTATTAAAAAACATAATCTGAAAACTAGAACTCCTCTAATTTGTGTTAAATCAGTCTACTGTACATGCAATAAAAAATATTATTAGATTATTATTAATGCATTTCCACACTGAAAATACATTTGTGAAAATGATCATGACTATCTTTGTTTTTCTATAAAAAAAAAAAAAAAAGTATTTTCAGGCATGTCAGTTGTGACTAGCTAGCACCACTTTTTAAGGAAAGTTCACAGCCACTTCACAGTTGTCTAGGGCCATGATTTGGTTAGTCAAGGATTGTGTGGTTGGCTTTTGTCTGATGTTGGGAGTTTCAGTTTTTTGTTTGGAATATCAGACTCCCCAGACAATACAGAAATTGGAGAGAGCGACATGTGATAGTTTACAGCAGATCAGCGTAGAACCGCAGATCACTGCAAAACTGAAGTACCCAAACAAGAGATTGAGTTCTTTTGTGTTATGTTTGGAATTCTTGTGGTGAGAATCTTAATTGGTGGCGTAGATTACTGGAATATCCAAAATATACAAAACATTGTCCACGTATTTCACTAAAATGTATTTTCTTCTTAGCTCTAGAAAACAACATGCTGAAACCATATTTTTTTAAATACTCTATCTATCTATCTATCTATCTATCTATCTATCTATCTATCTATCTTTCTAAAAATAAAAATGAACAACACAACTTTAATAAAGCAGTGCAATGTTGATTATTTTATTGCATATGTGTGATCAGAGCATGGAGCACAATATGACCTGCAGAGATCAGCCCACCCTGGTGTCCCAGCCGTACTACAGAGTCGACCTCTTCAATAGACAGATGAGAGGTGTTCTGCTCACCTCACTGCTGGTCACCAGCATCGAGAACAAGACAGTGGCTCATATAGGCACATCAGACGGGAGACTCCTGCAGGTCTGGATCATAAAGAAGACTATGCCAGTTTCATTAATCATTACATTAACCTTTGTTGTTTTTTATGCCACAGCTTGTCCTGAGAAGGTCCAGCCCCATCATCTTTGCTAATTACTCCCTTGTAGAGAACCAGAAAGTGTCATCTACCGCAGCGGTTCTCTCCCCGGACTATCTACTGTTTGTAGTTGGAGATAAGGTGTGTAGCATAAAATAATTAAAGGAATGAATGAGACGTAATACCAACCATTACTTATTTGGGATAATGATGGTTATATAATTAAAACTGGCAGATGATTCAGGTGCCTCAGAGGGGTCCGGGTTGTCGTCACTTCCTCACATGCGCCATGTGTCTGATCGCACCAAAGTTCATGGGATGTGGCTGGTGCTCGGGTCAGTGCACCTGGGCTTCTGAGTGCAGGAAACACTGGGAAAATGAGTCCTGCCCGCCCGGCATCACAGAGGTGAGATATTACGCATTATTATTTGTTAACAAGGTTTATCCATCAGTGACTCGTTTGCAAATTTACTGTACAGTCTATAAAACTAGATAAACTAGATAAAACGTCTCTAGGTTACGTACAGTATCTCACAAAAGTGAGCACACCCCTCACATTTTAGCAAAAATTTTAGTATATTTTCTCAAGGGACAATACTACACAAATGAAACTTGGATATATTTTAGAGTAGTCAGTGTGCAGCTTGTATAGAAGTACAAATTTACTGTCCTCTAAATATAACTCAACATATAGCCATTATTGTCCAAAAAACTGGCAACAAAAATGAGTACACCCTAAGTGAACATGTTAAAACTGTGTCCAAAGTGTCAATATTTTGTAGGGGCACCATTGTTATCTAGCACTGCCTTAATCCTCCTGGGCATGGAATTCACCAGAGCTGCACAGGTTGTTGCTGGCAACCTCTTCCACTCCTCCTCAATGACATCACGGAGCTGCTGGATGTTAGACACATGGTGCTTCTCCACCTTCCGCTTGAGGATGCCCCACATGTGTTCAATAGGGTTCAGGTCTGGAGACATACTTGCTCACTCCATCACCTTCAGCTTCATCAGCAAGGCAGTTGTCATCTTGGTGGTGTGTTTGGGGTCATTATTATGTTGGAAAACTGCCGTTCGGCCCAGTTTCTGAAAGGAGGGCATCATCTTCTGCTTCAGAATGTCACAGTACATGTTGGAATCCATGTTTCCCTCAATGAACCGCAGCTCCCCAGTACCAGCAGCACTCATGCAGCCCCAGACCATGATGTTACCACCACCATGCTTGACTGTAGGCAAGACACAATTTTCTTGGTACTCCTCACCAGGGCTTCACCACACATGCTGGACACCATCTGAGCCAAACAATTTTACTTTAGACTGATCAGACCACAGGACATGGTTCCAGTAATTCATGCTCTTGGCCAGGTTGTCTTCAGCAAACTGTTTGCAGGCTTTTTTTGTAAGCCAACTTCAGAAGAGGCTTCCTTCTGGGACGACAGCCATGCAGACTGACTTGTTGCAGTGTGTGGCATATGGTCTGAGCACTGACAAGCTGACCTTCCACTTCTGCAACCTCTAAAGCAATGCTGGCAGCACTCATGCGTCTGTTTTTTGAAGCCAGCTTCTGCACCTGACGCACAGCACAAGGACTCAACTTCTTTGATTGACCCTTGCGAGGCCTGTTCCGAGTGGAACCCGTCTTGGAAAACCTCTTCATGACCCTGACCACTGTACTGTAACTCAGTTCCAGGGTGTTACCGAACTTCTTATAGCCTAGGCCTTTCTGGAGAGCAACAATTCTAATTCTCAAATCCTCAGAGAGTTCTTTGCCATGAGGTGCCATGTTGAACATCCAGAGGTCAGTATGAGAGAATTGTACTCAAAGCACCAAATTTTAACTGCTCTAAAACAAGATACACAAATTTGTATGGTCCTGTCAAGCAGACAAAAACATGAACATGATGAATAGGACACGTGGCTTTGCATGGTTAAACGACGTATAACTGTTTTCACGTAGGGTGTACTCACATTTGTTGCCAGCTTTTTTGACAAAAATGGCTGTATGTTGAGTTATTTTCAGAGAACAGTAAATCTTTACTGCTATACAAGTTGCACACTGACTACTCTAAAATATATCCAAGTTTCATTTCTATAGTATTGTCCCTTGAAAAAATATACCAAAATGATTGCCGAAATGTGAGGGGTGTACTCACTTTTGTGAGATACTGTATGTAACCCTAGTTCCTCGAGGGAACGAGACGTTGCGTCCGAGAACGCATTGGGGAACGCCTTCAGCGTGAGCGGCTCTGAATATTGTGTGCAATCTATCCAATGGATAGGCGAGACGTCACGGATGGGGTGACGTAATGACCATCTGGTATAAAAGCACGTGCAGAGAAACCAGCGTCAGCTACTAGGAATGGAGCAAGCGCTGGCAGGGATGCTAGAAGTGTGGCTTCGAGATGGAGCGTCTCATTCCCTCGAGGAACTAGGGTTACATACGTAACTCTTCAGGAACTCGAGCTGCGTCCGAGAATGCATTGGGGACGAGATGCCCACGCTGCCAGACTTTCAAGTCCCTGCCCAGTGTGTATCCCTGTGGAGCACATCTAGGGCGAGAGGACGGAAGAGCCTGGAGTGGCCTGCATATCGAGGCCATAAATCTGATGAAGGTCAAAAGCGTGGACCATCCCGCAGCATTGCAGATGTCCTGTACTGAGACACCTGCGAGAAAGGCCTTGGAGGCCGCCACACTTCAAGTCGAATGAGCCTTGACTCCCATCGACGAGGGGAGATCAGAGGACATGAAGCTACAGAATAGCATCCTATCCACCACTTAGCATTAGCTCTCTGGTCAGTGCAGAGAAAACACGTAATCAGGGGGTACCTGCCCACTGACTGTCCACCAAGAGAGGCGTGGTCGGCCGATATTGTCCTCCACAAAAACCTTCAAGGTGGAGTGGGTCAACCTCAAAGATACAGTGAGTGGAGGCCTCAAAAACTCTCTATAGTGAGAGGAGGCCTGACGACACTTGCCGAAACAGTCGAGCTCTTGGAGCAGAGGCCTCTGCATGACGACTCTCTAGAACGAGAGGAAGCCTACTACACTCCACACTCTGGACATCTTGTGAGGAGGCTCACCTACTATTCACACATGCTGTCCAAGCGGAGCTCTGGCGAGCGGAGGTCTCAAAAACTCTCTATAGTGAGAGGAGACCTGACGACACTCGCCGAACAGCCAAGCTCTTGGAGTGGAGGCCTCAGCATGATGACTCTCTAGAATGAGAGGAAGCCTACTACACTCCAAACACTGGACACCTTGTAAGGAGGCTCACCTACCACTCACACATGCTGTCTAAACGGAGCTCTGGCGAGTGGAGGTCTCAAAAACTCTCTATAGCGAGAGGAGGCCTGACGACACTCGCTGAAACAGTCGAGCTCTTGGAGCGGAGGCCTCAGCATGACGACTCTCTAAAACGAGAGTAGGCCTACTACACTCCACACACTGGACATCTTGTGAGGAGGGTCACCTACCATTCACACAGCTGTCCAAGCAGAGCTCTCGCGAGTGGAGGCCTCAAAAACTCTCTATAGCGAGAGGAGACCTGAAACACTCGTTGAACAGCCGAGCTCTTGGAGCGGAGGCCTCAGCATGACGACTCCCTAGAACGAGAGGAGGCCTACTACACTCCACACACTGGACATCTTGTGAGGGGGCTCACCTACCACTCACACATGGCGTCCAAGCGGAGCTCTGGCGAGCAGAGGTCTCAATAACTCTCTATAGCGAGAGGAGACCTAACAACGCTTGCAGCTTTTTGGCCAAAGCAGCATCCACACACTTCGTGAAAGTGCGGGGCGCAGGCCAGAAAGGAAGAGCCCGATATTGGTAAGCTTTGTCCCCAAAGCAAACCTCAGAAACTTCCTAGATAGAGAAGGATGGCAGCCCTCCCTCCTTCTTGGAACGACGAAGTACCGGCTGTAGACCCCGGACTCTCTGCATGAGGAGGGACTTTTTCAAAACCTCCCTACACGAGAGTATCTACTTCTTGTTCCATTACCAGAGCCTGCTCGGGGTCCACCAGAGTGGGAATGACCCCGTTGAATCGAGGCGGAGGAGAACCGAACTGGATTCTGTAGACTCTCTCTACAGTATGCAGGACCCACCGAGACACATTTGGCAGTAGTTTCCACGCTGCCAAATAGTCTACTAAAGGAACCAGTCTCTCGAGACTGGCCTTTGGTGTAATAAGAGCGCCCCCCGAAGGGGTGGTGAGCATCTCAGCTCCGCTACGTTTCCGGGCAGAAGAAACTGAGATGTGTGCTCGCTGGAGATCGCTGCGCCCTGGAACACCGTACGTGGCAGGGTTAGCAGCCCGATCTCCTGAGGGCACTGAGGAGGAACGGGCACCGTGCACTGCGGTGAATGCCGCTCTTCCCCATAGGGGGCTACCCTCATAAGCCCTGGGCCATGGGCGTCAGGGATTTTTAGCCGAGGACTGGCAAAGCTCTGTCTTTGCGCTTCCCTGTACGAGGAGCTAGTACGCGGCTGGGGCTGCTCCCGTCCAGGAGCCACCTGAGCTGAAGAGCGAGGCAGGAACCGCTGAAACGCCGCCGCTTGTTTACGGGCCTCCGTCGCCGAACAGGCCAGAAGGCGCAAGCGGAGCATCCAGGAGGAAGCACCACAGATGCCACAGATGCCTCTCCGCTGCCACCAGGGCTGCCATAGACCACCCAATAGCACGGGCGGTCTCCTTGGTGGCGTGGAGAGCCAAATCACTGGTTCACCTGAGCTCCGCAGATGTCATTGGAGCTCATCGCCTCGCGCTCATCCAGCTCTTTAAGCAGGTCAGCCTGGTATGCCCGCAACACCGACATACTGTGCAGGCACGCGCCAGCCTGACCCGCTGCCACGTACCCCTTGCCCACCAGCGCTGAAGATGTACGCAGTGGCTTGGAGGGCAAGGACGGAGCCTTTAGAGATGATGCAGCGTCGGGTGACAGATAGCTCGCGAGTGTCTGTTCCACCCGAGGCATCGCTCTATAACCGCAATCATCCAACCCCACCACATTACCATAGTAATCTGAGGTGGGGATGAAGATGCGGGCTGAAAAAGGTCTTGCCCACGATCTCGACACCTCGGTGTGGAGATCGGGGCAGAACGGCAGGCTCCACGTTGGAGGTGATCGCTTTGATTTTTAACTTGGCCACAGCACGAATCATCACCTCCAACAGCTCCTCATACTGGGGCGACTGAGGGGGCGGAGCCTCGGCGCTCTCACGTTCACCCTCCTCAGAGGATGAAAGGCGAAGCGCCGAGCCCGCGCCCCGGGTGGAAGTAACCGCCGAGCGGGCTTCCGATCCCGGGGAGCGGCCGCCGAATCTGATGGGTGGGGAAGGAGATAGGGACTCGCCCGTCTCCATTCCCTCCAACAGATCCAATTGTAATCCCCACGAGTGCAGACGCCGCTCCGCCTCAGCGGCAGTGGGACCATCACCGCGGGGAACGCTAGTGAAGGCTCCCCTCTTATCGAAGAGAGCCTTCCGGGAGCGGAGCACGTGCATTGGCAAACGTTCACAGTGCGGGCAGCCGGCTCCTTCGAGAGCCAACTGTGCATGCTCCGCTCCCAAGCAGGACGCGCACAAGCTGTGTGTGTTCCTCCCTGCAAGCATTACTTCACTGCAGGTGACACACACAGCTTGTGCGCGTCCTGCTTGGGAGCGGAGCATGCACAGTTGGCTCTCGAAGGAGCCGGCTGCCCGCACTGTGAACGTTTGCCAATGCACGTGCTCCGCTCCCGGAAGGCTCTCTTCGATAAGAGGGGAGCCTTCACTAGCGTTCCCCGCGGTGATGGTCCCACTGCCGCTGAGGCGGAGCGGCGTCTGCACTCGTGGGGATTACAATTGGATCTGTTGGAGGGAATGGAGACGGGCGAGTCCCTATCTCCTTCCCCACCCATCTTGTACTGCGAGCTGCTCTCGCCCTTATCTTGCAGATATCCTTTAGACATACTTCTTAGCTCGTATGCAAAAGATATCAGGGAGCTTATAATAGTGAGGACAAACAACACTAAATAAGACTCAAAACAGATAAATCAGACAGATACACACAGAGCGCTTTGCTGAATGACAAAAAAGCTGACGCCGGTTTCACCGCACGTGCTTTTATACCAGCTGGTCATTACGTCACTCCGTCCGTGACGTCTCGCCCATCCATTCGATAGATTGCACACGATATTCAGAGCCGCTCACGCTGAAGGCGTTCTCGGACGCAGCTCGAGTTCCTGAAGAGGAACTAGATTAATACTTTTCACATGTTTAATAGTCTGGACAATATTTAAAATATTAGATATTTATTTATAAAAATATATTTCTATTGTTTTAAATATTAGATAAGTACTGGTATTGCTATATGTAAATATATATATATATATATATATAATTTTTGTTTACGCACAGTGTGAGCAGGCATATAGCAAATGCATATGGAAATGTTCTGTGTAGTTTTTCCCCAAAACAGCACCCCCTGATGGTCAGAGTGAGATGACTCTGTGTGGATGGGAGTTTCAGTCGCCCCTGCGACCCGCCATCACGACCAGAACCCATGAGGTGAAGCTGGGAGAAACTGCCTGTGTGGTTCAGCCTCACAAAAGCAACAGCACACAGTAAGTATTACTGATTTCATGCAGGGTTATTAGTTGACTAAAACTAAATCTGAAACTAAAATAAAAAAAGAAAAAGAAAAATTACATAACTTGACATAAAATACTACTTGCCAAAGCAACAGTTCTCATTTTAATTAATTTAACTTTATGTTGTAAAATAATTAAAGCTAAAACTTACAGTACTATTAAAAAAATTTATTTTTCATTTTAAAAATATACAAATACTTTATTCAGCAAGGATACTTTAAATTAATCAAAAGTAAAAGTGAAAAACTTGGGGGGGCGCACGCGCGCAGATCATGGAGTAGACGCTTTTTTTCTGAGCTGTTCTCCGCTGGCGCTAAATTTTGAACATTTTCATAACTGAAGTACCATCAGTTCACGCCAAAGTCAATAATGACTTTCTGAAAGCTACCTTTCGTCAGTTGTTTTGAATACGTTGTGATAAATAAGTGCCTTGAAGGCGAATTTCGTCGTTTCGTTAACTCATTCTGTGTCTGTAAAATGGCGTCTAAAAAATCTTCAAAAGCCGTTGCAGCTATGGAGGAGGACGCCAGTCCAGGTGACACAATTTCACAGGGAAATGTGAACGCGATACTCGCTGCAATCGGTGCCCAAGGGGATGAGCTGAAAAAGTTAATAGAGGACAAGATGACGACTCTAAGTACTCGCTTGGATGCGTCTGACGCCACGCTGGTTAACCTGCAGTCAGAACAGGCCGACGTCAAACAAAGAATTGTGGAAATAGAAGGGGCCCTGAACGGTACGGATTCACGGCTAGGAGAGGTGGAAAAGGGGTGCGAAGACTTGCGTGCAGAAAATAAATCTCTCTGGGCTAAACTGAATGACTTGGAGGGACGCTCTCGCAGGCTGAATCTCAAATTTGTGGGAATCATGGAAGGAGAAGAGCGGGGACGCCCCTCTGCGTTTATTTCGGATTTGATTATGGATCTCTTCGGCCGAGATAACTTCCCCAAACCGGTCAAAATTGATCGAGCGCACCGGGCACTGTTACCCAAGCCATCTGAAGGCCAGAGACCTCGCACCATTATCGCACGGATCCATAATGATCGGGACAAGGATTTAATCCTTCGTTTGAGCCGGGAAAAGTTTCCTCTGGAATATAAAGGAAAGCGGATTTACATCTTCCCTGACTATACTCCGGAGGTAGCCGCGCGGCGACGTGCCTTTAGCGCAGTCACGAAAGCTCTGAGAGAGGCCGGGTTGAAATGGTCCCTGCGTTTTCCCGCGAAACTGATGCTGCATCATAACGGTCGAGAGTTCTCTTTTGAATCTCCAGAAGAGGCAAAGAAGTTCGTGGGTAACTTGTCGAATGACACAGCGTAGGTTTTACGATGACTCTGCTTAGCCTGAACATTTACGAACAGAAGTGGACTATCTTTGAAACATTTCGTTTATTTTTCACTGTGGTACGTGATTCAAGGACTAACGTTAGATATGTGCGCGGCGGGGATCAGCTTTTTTTTTTTTTTTTTTTCTCTTTCTCTCGCCTCGTGTGTTTTTCCTTTGTTTTTGCTATTCTTTTTGAGCTAAGGTAACTTAAGCCAAGTTAGTCCTACTCTGCGATCTTGTTGTCTCCGAGAAGATGGGGAATACTTGCTGCCATGGTTCATGGGGCAGCTGTGGGGAGTTCTTTTTCTTGTTTATTGTTGCACCAGAAAATGTTTATTCTTGTTAAGATAATTATTGACTCTATGTTTATGTTTTTGATGACATTGTATGAGTGGAACTAGTACTAATAGTTATAACAATGCCGGAGTGAATATTACATTTGTTAGTTGGAATGTAAGAGGAATGGGGCACCCAATTAAGAGGGGAAAAGTATTTACACATTTAAAGTCGTTGTCGGCTGATATTATTTTTCTTCAGGAAACTCATATTAGACCCAATGAACAAATGCGGCTTAGGGCAAATTGGATTTCACAAGTTTATCAAGCCACTTTCTCCTCTAAAGCTAGAGGTGTGGCTATACTTTTTAAGAAATCAATTCCTTTCCGAATGCATTCTGTGGTGCCTGACCCTGCGGGACGATATATTATTGTGTCTGGATTTATTAATAACTTCCCGATTACATGTGTTAACGTGTATGGACCAAATATAGATGATCCGGGGTTTTTTCGAAAATTATTCAGGCTTATTCCAGACACAAACTCAACTAACTTGATAATTGCTGGAGACTTTAATTGTTATTTGGATCCTTATCTTGATCGCCAATCTTCACAAGCTCCTCCTTCTATTCAATCTGTAGGTGTTTTAAATAATTTAATAAAATCCATGAATCTTGTTGATATATGGAGATTACTCAACCCTACCGCTCGTGATTATTCTTTTTTTTCCAGTGTTCATAAATCGTATACACGTATTGACTACTTTATTATTGACTCTAAACTCATTCAGGGGGTGACTTATTCCAAATATCACAATATTCTTATTTCTGACCACTCCCCTATTTCTATGGGTCTGAAAATCTCACTAACAAAGGCACAGTATTGCTGGCGTTTCAATCCTCAATTATTAATGGATAAACAATTTCAATCTTATATGTCTGAATGTTTAGGCCAATTTCTGGAGAACAATGACAAGGGGGATGTTTCAGACTCCTGTCTTTGGGAAACCTGTAAAGTAGTGCTAAGGGGTCACATTATTGCATATGAATCCTCGTTGAGGAGGGATAAGCGCAGGCGTCTGTCTGAGATAGAATCCACACTGCCATCCTTAGAACAGGTATTTCGTTCATCTAAATCTCAGACTGACCTTAACGCTATTCTGAAGCTGAAATATGAATATAACTCTATTTTGAATGATCAGGTTTCTAATTTGTTAATAAAACTTAAACAGAAACAGTTTGAACTGGGAGATAAGGCAGATAGACTTCTTGCCAGGCAATTAAGAGGTGTGCAGGCTAGCAGGGCTATTCATCAAATAAAATCTCAGAATGGTACTGTGTTAACACATCCACAAGAAATTAATAATTGTTTTGCAGAATTTTATAAACATCTTTATTCTTCCAGCTGTTTAGAGCTAAATGATGTAGGTCACCAATTTCTTGATGCGGTAGACTTCCCAAAACTTAATGAATCCTCCAGAGAGGAATTAGAGGAGCCGTTCTCTCTCTGTGAAGTTTTGGAGGCGATAAATTCCTTCCCTAATGGGAAAGCCACAGGTCCTGATGGGTTCAGTGTGGAATTTTATAAAGCTAATGCAAATGTAATCGCCCCCATGTTGCTTAGAATGGTAAACCATTCGATTGAGAAGAAATTTCCAGATTCTTTGTATGAGGCACATATATGCGTTCTGAAGAAAAAAGACAGATCTTACAGAGCCCTCTAGTTATAGGCCTATAAGTCTTCTCAATTGTGATCAAAAAGTGATTGCCAAGATTTTGGCTACTCGTCTGAATAAACATGTAGCTTCGTTAATTCACTCAGACCAAACTGGCTTTATCCCAGGAAGATTTTCCTTTTTTAATTCACGTCGTCTTCTAATATTTTGTACAATAATCAGAGTAAAAGTTCTAAGGCAGCTGTACTTTCTTTAGACGCGGAAAAGGCTTTCGATCGAATTGAATATAGCTACTTGTTTTCTGTGCTGGATCGGTTTGGTTTTGGTGAGAATTTCAAACTATTGATAAAAATGCTCTATTCGTCCCCTAAATCTGCAATACTTACTAATTCAGATAAGTCTGCTTTCTTTCCTCTTCAGCGAGGTACACGTCAGGGATGTTGTTTAAGCCCACTATTATTTGATTTAGCTCTAGAACCCCTAGCTATACATCTTCGCAATCATTCTGGGATTAGGGGTATAACGTGGCCATACTGAGGTTAAGCTGTCCTTATATGCGGATGATCTACTTTTATATTTGAGTGATCCTCCTTCTTCTTTGCCATTGTTGATGGAATCACTTGAGGTTTTTGGCTCTTTTTCTGGTTATTCTGTCAATTGGGAGAAAAGTGTATTCATGCCTTTGGGTGAAGGGCTGGATGCTCAGTTTCTGAGGTCATTACCTTTTAGACTTTCAGAGGATCACTTTACTTATTTAGGGTTAGTCATCCCAAAAAATTGTAAACATATTGTTAGGTTAAATTTCACAGAAGCCATAAATAGGTTGAAATTATCTATTGATAAATGGAGGGCTCTTCCATTATCTTTAATCGGTCGGGTCAATGCCATTAAAATGGTCTCTCTGCCTCGCTTTGTTTATCTTTTTCAGAACTTACCTGTGTATTTGCCACACTCTTTTTTTAAACAATTAGATTCTGTCATTTTGCCATTTATCTGGGGATATAAAGCGCATAGAATTTCTAAGGCCCATTTGCAGAAGCCGAAAGAGTTAGGTGGTTTAGCGCTACCGGTGTTCCGTCATTATTACTGGGCCACTAACGCCAGGGCTATGATGTTTTGGCAGATGAGTGACCAAGCTGCTGACAGTTTGATGGATTCGCAACCCAAATGGTTGTATATGGAGGCTCGGTCAGTTGTTGGTAGCTCCTTAGCCGCTATTCTTTTCTCTAAAACTGCATCCCTAAAGAAGTCTCAATGTAAAAATATTGTTGTGCTCAACTCCATTAAAATTTTGAATCAAATTAAGACTGCTTTGAATATTACATGTCCCTCTGTACACCTGCCCATTTGTGATAATAATAATTTCTTGCCTGGCCAGTCGGACAAGGTATTCTCACTGTGGAGAGGCAAAGGACTGACCACAGTTAAGGACTTCTATATAGACAGGAAATTTGCCACTTTCGAACGCTTGTATAAACTCTTTGATCTTTCCCAGTCACAATTTTTCCGTTATCTACAGGTGCGTCACTTTATAAAACATTCTTTTATTGAGTTTCAGGAGTTACCAAAAGATCATGTTTTGTATAATTTTTTGGGTCAGTCTCCTATGAGCAAACACTTGGTGACTCAGTTTGTTGCTGTGTTTGTCTCTCATTTTGCAGTGTCCTCAGATCACCTTAAAGTAGCATGGGAAAATGACACTGGAGTTAATGTTTCCAAAGAGATTTGGGAGGAGGGCCTGAAACGAATTCATACCTGCTCTATTAATGCACGATTACAACTTATACAGTTTAAAGTGCTGCATAGGTTACATTATACCAAAACTAAACTCAATAAGATTTACCCTTCAGTTTCCCCACTATGTGATAGATGCAGGAGTTCGGATGGGACGTATGCTCATACTTTTTGGTTTTGCCCTGAGATTTCTGAGTTTTGGAAAAATATTTTTCAGTGGTACTCAAATGTTTTTGGAGAAGTCATCAGTCCAGGTCTTGAATTAGCTTTGTTTGGATGTTCTGACCATACATTAGCATTGACACATTCTCAGCAATTGTCTCTTATGTTTGGTATGGTGGTGGCTAAAAGGGTGATATTGATGGATTGGAAGTCCACTTTACCACCCAGCTTTCATAAATGGCTGGCTGAGATGGTTGCTGCCCTCAAGCTTGAGAGAATCCGTTTTTCTAAGATTGACGCTTATAAAAAATTTGATAAAATCTGGGGCCCCTTCCTCACTTACCTTTTTAAGAGTTAAAATTTAAGTTTTAATATAGTACTTCTTTCTATGTTTAATATTCTGTTTAAATCTGATTAAGTAAGGCTTTAAGGTGTGTATTTTTACTGTATCTGGTGCATGTTCAGGTATGTGTGTTTTGTTTTTTGTTTTTTGTTTGTGGGATTTTGTTTTGTTTTGTATTTTCTGAAAAAATGTTAGAAAAGTGTCATAAATAAAATTTAAAAAAAAAAAAAAAAAAAGTGAAAAACTTTACATTGTTAGACAAAAATACTATTTGAAATAATTGCTGTTCTTTTGAACATCATATTCATTAAGTAATCATGCATAATAGATGCATAACAGATTTCTAACAGAACATAACAGTTTTGGTTACTTTTTATATGTTTGTACAAAGGGAACTGTTTATTTTAAGTCTGGACATTTTTATGCTCAGCTTGTTGTGTAAGATCCGTTCTGGGACGACAGAGCCACTTTTTAAAATGGTGAACGTCACAGCTAAAGTGCATGAGGGCCGAGTGGAGGGACGATATTCCATTGAAGGAAGTGCAGAGATGCCTGGATTCACCTTTGTGGTAATTAATTTATTCGTTACACAAACAAAACATTAAACAAAAATCCTCCTCCCGATTTTTAACAATAGTCATTAGTAAGCTTGTTGATACTAGATAAGCTAGATAACATATTTTTTACACCAGGTTCCAAACATCACTGAGGTCCAGCCTGACTATGGGCCTGTGAACGGAGGAACCCTCATCACTATCACAGGTCCTTATCTGGACTCTGGGAAGAACAGGAAAGTTACACTTGATGGAGAAACATGTCCAATCCAAAGGTGAGTTTGTGTGTATTCATTATATCAGGGCTCTTCAAATGTGGGGCCTGTGATGGAACTGCAGATGGTCTGCTAATTGTATCAAAACACTTAAATGTAATTGTATTAAAATTATGCACAATATTGTTTAAAACTTTGTGGTTGGTTAGATTGTTTATGTTTTTGAAAGAAGTCTCTTATGCTCACCCAGGCTGCATTTATTTGGGGGGAAATAAATGTAAAAAATGTATAAAGAGACCCCTGTTTAAAGTTTCAGCTCTGTCTATTATTTTTCTCTGTTTAAGATTATATATGTAGTTTTCATGTTCTAAAGTGAATGTTGTTCCACCTACAGTGTATCTGTGGTAAGAGGAAACCTGTCCTCCATCATATGTCTCTCTCAGCCTGTGACGGAGGTGAAAGATGTGGTGCTCCGTGTCTACATCGATAAGTCCCGTGTGGTGACCACTAAAGTCTTCCGCTACAAGAAGACCCCTGAGATTCTTGCTGTGCTGCCTGATTGCAGCTTTGACAGGTAGATTCAGATGGTCGTAAGTTGTTTACTTTTTGGCAGTTCAGAAAACAGCCTTTCAGAAAAGTAATAGAATATCTAATACTTTATTTCAAATTGCAGTGGGTCAAGAATCATCATTGAAGGCCGAAATCTGGACTCTGTCTACAGAACTGTCGTCTACTTTAAACCCAAAGAAAGCCACCTCAAACCTGTTTCCACTGTATGAACTGTAAACTTTCACTCCCGTATTGATCTATTGCTTTGTTTTTTTTTTTAAGTGGTCATATCACCAGTGAGGAATCAAATATTGCTTAATATTTTAAAATAAAAGTTCTTTGTAACAGTTTCAGAACATCCAGAGTGCAAATAGATATATTGAAACTAAAGTTAGATGAAAAAATTGTTTGTTCTAAAATCCTCCAGAACGTTAACAGAAATTTAGCCCAACCCATGGTAATGTAATAAGAAGGTAGCAGGATAGGCAATATTCACTACTAGAACTAGTCAAATGTTGTGCAGCTTCTGGCTGTGTAGCACCTACAGCTCTGCAGATGCTACATTA
The DNA here is from genome assembly GCA_039654775.1 of Spinibarbus caldwelli. Taxonomy (NCBI): domain Eukaryota; kingdom Metazoa; phylum Chordata; class Actinopteri; order Cypriniformes; family Cyprinidae; genus Spinibarbus; species Spinibarbus caldwelli. Next base: position 17,688,026 of record CM077254.1, read on the forward strand.
TCTAAATGTTAGAAGAGTGGCTTTTACATTTCAGTCTGATCTCAGTTTGAGCGGAAGGTTTTCAAAGCATTGTATATTATTTTTTCTGTTTAAGGTCATATATTTAGTGTTGGGTGATTCTGTCTACTCTCTTTAATGACCACTACATAGGTTTTTATAATTTCACAACAGACTTGTCTCAGTTCTTCCACTGAGAGCTGTGATCATGAATTAAAGTTTAAAGTGTTTTAAATCTATACCTTAGAAGCACAACATTAGCGTTTGCCGGTTTCTAGATCAAAGTAAACAGATATAGATTTGTGAGCACATGAAATTTGTCTTTCACATTTGCTTCATACTGTTTTTCCCTGAAGGAATGCAGAGGGAAAGCAAAACCCACCCATATGGAGTGCATCACCCCTGTCTTCCATCGAGATGAGACAGAAGAGGGCGAGCTCTCATTTGACATGGACGGAGTACTCGGCTTGTGGAAACAAGACTTCTCCTACCACCCCTATGGCAGACCCATCCCGTTTGAGACTGAAGGTCACATACTGAGACTCTACCCTGGGTTTGATGAAGTGTCCTTGCATGTATGTAGATACATCCATGAGTACACTCCCATTATTGCATTGCTGCACCTTTTCACTTTTAATCATCTTTCTGAGAAAACATTTAAAATCTAAGATTTAAAATCTTTCTTCCTCATTGACGTAGCACCAGAAGTTGAATCTTGTGAGCTCCTGCATGTCAATCACGATGACGGTTGGAGATGTTGACTGTGGTGCTAAAGTTTTAGATAATGAGATCACATGCAGGATCCCTAATAATCTCACCATTCCCAGCGAGGGTTTACCTGTGAAGGTGAGTGTTTGAAAGTGTGTGTAGATCTATAAATGAAGTAAAATACCTGGTCGTTAGCCAAAGCAAATTAGTTGCATAATACAACCTCACACTGATGTCTGTATTTTCCTGTACCAGGTAACAGTTAATGGGTACACACATAATGTTGGGACTGTAATCTTGGTCAGTAACCACTATATGGTGGGTATTGTGCTTGGCATACTGGCAGCTCTGGTCACGGGTGCGGTTATGGCCTTTATCGTGCTGAAAAACCTGAGGAAACAGAAAAAAGGTGAGCACAAATAATGCCACGTTTCACTAATGCAAATCTTTTGCAGTCATTCCTAAATTTCATATCTTAACAAGCACAGCTGTTATGAAAATGGCAGTTTTATTCAGTTTTATCCTTCTTTACTCACAGCGTCGCTGGCAGAAAATCGTCTGTCTTACTTTTCCCATAGTCGTTCACGTAATAATAGTGTGGATTTATGTCCCTTAGGAGACTACAGACGTGGTGAGACAACATCATCACATCGGCAAAATTTTAATTTATGTATTTTTGTTTTTCATGAAACTTTGAAGTTGAAGTCTACAGATACTTTAGAAACATTACATTGTTTGGTGTTTGCAGAACTGCCCCTCACAACCATCCCTGCACCTACTGGGGCCGTAGCGTTCCCCGGCCTGGCCTACACAGGCTCCCTGGACACAACCCTGACCCCTCTCATGCCCCCAGAGAAGATCTCCATCACTAGTTTCCGCCCTGAGCTGCTGGAGGAGGTGAAGGACGTGCTGATCCCAGCCTCCATGCTCAAGGTTCACCACCACCAGATCATCGGAAAAGGTGTGCTTATAAAGAAAATATACTGTATGCTGAAAATAAGTTTAATACACTACCCCTCAAAAGTTTAGAGGTCTGTAAGATTTTTAAAGTATCTTCTCACCATTGCTGTATTTATTTGATTAAAATACAGTAAAAACAGTAATATTGTGAGATATAAACTCGCAATTGCGAGTTAGAAAGTCAGAATTGCGAGATATAAACTCACAGTTCTGACTTTTTTTCTCAGAATTGCGTGATATAAAGTCACAATTGCGGGTTATAAAGTCAGAATTACGATTTATAAAGTCACAATTGCGAGATAAAAACTCGCAATTCTGACTTTTTTTCTTGCAATTCTGACTTTATTTCTCAGAATTGCGACTTTATATCTCACAATTATGACTTTTTAACTCGCAATTGCGAGTTTATATCACGCAATTCTGAGAAAAAAAGTCAGAATGTGAGATAAAAAGTCCTAGGTAAGCAATTACCTTTTTAATTTTTTATTCAGTGGTGGAAACGGGCTTCCATAATTTTCTGTTTAAATATAATTTAAAATATAATTTACTCCTGTGATTCAAAGCTGAATTTTCAGCGTCAGTACTCCAGTCTTCAGTGTCACATGATCCTTCAGAAATCATTCTAATATGCTGATTTTCTGCTCAAGAAACATTTCTTATTATTATCAATGTTGAAAACAGTTGTGCTACTTAATATTTTTTTTTTGTGGAAATCATGACGCTCTTTTTCTTCAGAATTATTTAAAGTACATTCAAAATAACAGATTTTTTTTAACATAAAAATCTTTCATAACATTAAAAATATCTTTTGATTAATTCAAAATCTTTGCAGTATAAAAGTGTTAATTTCTTAAAAGAAAAAAATAAAATTACCTGAATCATACTGACCCTAAACTCCAGGGTTTAGAACAAGATATTGCTTCATTGGTAACACTTTACAATAAGGTTCATTAGTTAACATTATTTAACAACATTAGTAAACATGAACTAAGAATGAAAAATATTTCTACAGCATTTATTAATCTTAGTTAATGTTAATTTCAGCATTTACTAATGCATTATTAAAATCACAAGTTGTGTTTGTTAACATTAGTTAATGCACTGTGAACTAACATGAATAAACAATGAACAACTGTATTTTCATTAACATTAACAAAGAATAATAAATAGTGTAATAAATGCATTGTTCATTGTTTGTTCATGTTAGTTAATACATTAACTAATGTTAAAAAATGGCACCTTATTGTAAAGTGTGTCCGCTTCATTTCTCAAAAAAACCAAAACAAAAAAACAAAAAAAACAAAGAGTTATTGGAAAAGGGAATAAGGTCATATTATGAACATGAAGATTATTGCCACTATTAATAAAGGTTTTTTTTTTTTTTTTGTAGGACACTTTGGGACAGTTTACCATGGTTACCTCACTGACCACAACAACAGAGAAATCCACTGTGCTGTGAAATCTCTTAACAGTAAGAAACTCAATGAAAAGAGCTCATAAAGACACTCATGAAGAACCAAACTACCCTCTCAGGATTACCTGCCTGATAAAAAATAGTTATTTCTCACGATGAGCTGCCTTGAAAATTGGGTCGCTGTTAGCTGTAGCAGCAGTAGTATTCCTGTTGCTTAAACATTAGTTTGTGGTTTTAGCAACAATAGGTCATGGGTTAAATTCTCAGGGAATGCACGAACTGATTAAATGTGTATTGTACCTTGAATGCAATATAAGTTTTTTCAGATAAAAGGGTCTGCCAAATGCATAAATGTAGCAGTGGTTTATGCAAAAGTTTTAAACTATATTTTGAGACAGGTTATTTTTTTAAAAGACTGATCTCTAAATGTAAATTGACTTCAATGGCTTAAATAATATAAATGTGTACTTGCAACTGTATTTTCTCACATTCTGTCTCTCTGGTAGGAATAACAGATGTAGAAGAAGTGGAGCAGTTTCTGAAAGAAGGTATTCTGATGAAGGGATTTCATCACAGTAATGTTCTCTCTCTGCTGGGTATCCTGCTTCCCGAAGAGGGCCTTCCCTTGGTGGTCTTACCTTACATGAAACACGGAGACTTGCGTCACTTCATTCGCTGTGAGAAGAGGGTCAGTTGCTAGAACTTGAATTCTTAACATATCAAATATGTTATGTATTTAGCCTTTTACCTTTGCCTTACACAATAGGTTTGTATTTGTGGAATCAAGAATCAACTTCATGACCTTTGCAGAAGCTCCAGTAATGATGTTTCCATTAATTACACAAACTCAATGTGTGCCTGTTATATATATGAGTCTTATGTAGTTTTGTCGTCTTGCCCTAGAATCCCACCGTTAAGGATTTGATTGGCTTCGGGCTCCAGGTTGCTAAAGGAATGGAGTATCTAGCACAAAAGAAATTTGTACACCGGGATCTGGCAGCACGCAATTGCATGTGAGTGTTGCATGCACAAAGATTTGGCTTTAAGGGTCTGATATACGTGTATAAGTGAACTAGAGTGACATAATTTCAAACAAAATCAAACCAAATTAAGTTTGTTTGGAGTTAGTTTCAGACAGTTCAAAACAGCTTGCCAAAGCAAACTTTCCAGAAAAGTTCAGCTGGTAAACACCTTCGAACTACCATTGGTCTGTGGCAGTTACATTTTTATAACTTAGGCTTCTTTGACATGGAAACCTTCTCTGATTCATTTCTCTGTTTAGTCCATCAAGGTCAGACGTAAGTACACATGTGAACACACTGGAGAGCTGTTAATAGTAGAAATCAAAGTTGCAATTCTATTTGAAAGCTACACGGATACTGTTTTTTCATGTTTAATACTGTAAAGCTGTTTTATTTAAAGTAATCTGTTGTATACAATGCTATAAATAAATGAGATGTGACTTGATTTGGCTGGAGTGCTGAACTGCAGAGCTCATGCCAACATATCCACATTGCTATTGTCACAATACACAGGCGAGGAGACAAACAAGGGAATTTATTGAACAAACTGAGGGGCAACCAGGAGGTGACGAGAGGTGAGTGAAGCACAAAGTGTGAAGGTCCAGATAGCTTAGCTTCTGGTGACGGTAATTGATCTCTTGCAGGAATCCGGGGAGCGATGGAGAACAGGAGCGGTGGAGAAACTGGAACGTCTGGGGTAAGGAAACACACGCGTAAGTAAAAAGAGGTCTGGCTTGGTAAAGGTATGTGAGCGGTAGACCTGACGAGGAGGTAGTGAGGAGTGTGCAGAGATATAGTGGAGCTGATCAGTGGCTGCAGGTGTGAGTGATCAGAAATCCAGGTGACGGGGATTGTGACTGAAGACTGTGAATGGAACCAGGTGTAAGCCGGGGAGGATGCTGGGATATGGAGTCCAGGGCAGGTGACTAGTGACAGGGAACTCGTGCCATGGCGGTGCAGAGAGCTCGGGAGGCCATGGTGGTGCAGAGAGCCCGGGAGGCCATGGCGGTGCAGAGAGCCCGGGAGGCCATGGCGGTGCAGAGAGCTCGGGAGGCCATGGCAGTGCAGCCTTCGAGGCCGTGGCCCCAGCCCCCATCCCAACCTCTCCGGCTAAAGCCATCCTATCCCCCCCCCCAAAAAAAATACTTGGGGGAGCTTACGGGGTTTAACTCGGGGACTGGAGCCCTCCCTGGGCTTAACGGGGAATCTGGAGCCCGTCCTGGGCTGAACAGGGGATCTGAAGCCCGTCCTTGGCTGAACAGGGGATCTGGAGCCCTCACTGGGCTGAACAGGGGATCTGGAGCCCTCACTGGGCTGAACAGGGGATCTGGAGCCCGTCCTGGTCTGAACAGGGGATCTGGAGCCCTCACTGGGCTGGACTGGGGATCAGGAGCCCTCACTGGGCTGGACTGGGGATTAGGAGCCCTCACTGGGCTCGACTTGGGAACTGGAGCCTGTCCTGGGCTCGACTCGGGAACACGAGCCCATCCTGGGAATAATTTGGGAACTGGAACTGGCCCTGGAGAGAGCCTTCGAGCTGCGGCCACTGGAGGGTGCTCTGGAGGCACGGGCTCTTGGGGGTGCTCTTGAAGCGCGGACACTTAGGGGCGCTCTGGAAGCCCAGACACTTGGGGGCACTCTGGAAGCGCGGAGATAGGAAGGCGCCTTCGTGGCGCAGGCACAGGGGGTGCTCTTGAAGTGCGGCCATAGGGAGGCGCCTTCGTGGCGCAGGCACTGGGGGGCGCTCTTGAAGTGCAGACACTTGGGGGCACTCTGGAAGCGCGGAGACTAGGGGGTGCTCTGAAAGCGCGGGCACTTGGGGGCGCTCTGGAAGCACGGGATCCGCGACCGGCAGGCTTGCCATACTCTCTGCCTGCGGGCTTACCATACTCTGCCGGCGGGCTTGCCATACTCTCTGCCGGCGGGCTAGAGGGAATCGCGGAAGGCGGCGGGCTTTACAGCGGAGCGGTGAGTGGCGGGATTCCGGCTCTCCTTCCAGGGAGCTGGCGAGGGCGAGCGGCACAAATGCCCTCGCGAAGGAGAGCGGGTCGATGAACTACGCTCATTCCTCCATTTCTTTTGGGTCGGGTCTTCTGTCACAATACACAGGCGAGGAGACACAGAGGTAAGTGGTCAAACAAGGGAATTTATTGAACAAACTGAGGGGCAACCAGGAGGTGATGAGAGGTGAGTGAAGCACAAAGTGACAAGGTCCAGATAGCTTAGCTTCTGGTGACGGTAACTGTGATCTCTTTCAGGAATCTGGGGAGCGATGGAGAACAGGAGCGGTGGAGAAACTGGAACGTCTGGGGTAAGTAAACACAAGGGTAAGTAAATAGAGGTCTGGCTTGGTAAAGGTATGTGAACGGTAGACCTGACGAGGAGGTAGTGAGGAGAGTGCAGAGATATAGTGGAGCTGATCAGTGGCTGCAGGTGTGAGTGATCAGAAATCCAAGTGACGGGGATCGTGACTGAAAACTGTGAATGGAACCAGGTGTAAGCCGGGGAGGATGCTGGGATATGGAGTCCAGGGCAGGTAATTAGTGACAGGGAACTCGTGATAGCTATGATCAGATGCTTTCTTAACTCCTGTTTTTTCACCGCTGTCCTTTTTGTAGCAATTATTTTGTCATTCAGAGGAAAAAATAGTGTAACACTGCTCAGGTGTTTCAAACTTCTTTTTACTTCTATATCAGGGGCCTTTATGGCTGCAAACCGGAATGTCAGAACATTAATTAATTAATTATTTAAATTGACTTAGCAACTGTTCTTTGCTTATGTATGTAAATGCACACTGAAGCTCAACCGACAATTGTGATTTTGGGACTGACTGAACCAATATTCTCTCAGGCTTGATGAATCTTACACTGTAAAGGTGGCAGACTTTGGAATGGCTCGAGATGTGCTGGAGAAGGAGTACTACAGTGTCCAGGACCACAGGAAAGCCAAATTACCTGTCAAATGGATGGCCATTGAGAGCCTGCAGACGCAGAAGTTCACAACCAAGTCAGATGTGGTGAGCAACATGTTTACTTCAACCAATGGATTAAATTTAGGATTTTTCATATGATCTTCTCAACACTCTTTTATTTTGTCTTTTACTGTAGTGGTCTTTTGGGGTTTTAATGTGGGAGATGCTCACACGAGGAGCCAGTCCGTATCCTGAAGTTGACCCATATGACATCACACATTACCTTCTAAAGGGCCGACGGCTGCCTCAGCCACAATATTGTCCAGATCCATTGTAAGTTTTCCATTTTTTTTTTTTTTTTGCAATATGTATTTATGCTCCAACTTACTCTTCTCAGTTAATCAAAATGGTTGGCCTAAAGTTGAAAATTTGGTTGGATTACAGAAGGTGGTTCAGTTCTTTAGAAGGTTTCTCTTTCATTTGTTTTTGGAAATTGTTCCACAGCAGAACAGAGAGAGTGACATGGCCTTTTGAAAATGCAATGGTTTTAAGTAGCTGTCAGTAAGTTTAGTGTTTTTCCACCATTTGAGGTTCAGAGGGTTTAGAGCTTACTCAGTATTCAAAGCAGTGGAAAAGGTCAACTGAAAGGTTAGTGTGAATGTCCCTTCAATTATCCAACACCTCAAGCACTGCCTAGAGAGTTAATCATCATTCACTTTCAGACAGACGGAAATATTTAAAAACCAACATAGTGACACTTCAAAACTTTGTAAACCTTGTGAAACGTCCAGTAATCACTAACCAAACTTTTAGCTTTTAGCCAGAGTTGTTGCTATGAAAAATGTTGTGGAATGTTTTCAAAGAGATTTATTTATTTCTATAGTTTTTTTTTTTTTAAAGAAATTACTTTTAGTCAACAAGACTGCATTAAATTGATCAGTGCTGACAGTAAAGACTTTTATAATGTTACAACATTTCTATTTCAAACATAATGTTCTTCTGAACTTTGTTCATCAAAGAATTCTGAAAAAATGTATGACCGTTTAAAAAAAAATATTAAGCAGCACAACTGTTTTCAACATTGATAACAATAGGAATGTTTCTTGAGCATCAAATCAACATATTAGGCCCTGTTTACACTAAAACGGTGTTTTAAAATAAAAACAATCCTCGTCTACACTAGCGTTTTTACTGCATTTCAGAAATGATCTCCATCCACACTACACAGCTGAAAACGCATGTCACATGACCATTCATGCAGGTATAACCATAAATATGTACAACGAGCATGATGTTACTGTTTATACGGTTGTCAAGGATACGCAGAACGAATGTGGGCAGCCGCGTCATCTTTTTCAAAAGTTTCCATTTTGGTCCATTTACACTGAAACACAACCCTGGAGTTTTCAAACTAAAATGGGAATGAAAGTCTCGACAGGTGTCATATAAAAAATAATAGGGGTGCAAAGGATTGTAGATGATCCGTGATCCGTACAAACCAGACACACAAACTTATGTTTAAAGCTGCAGTCCGTAAGTTTTGCCTCTTTGTCGCCATCTCTGTTTGAAAACCTGGAATTGCAGATGTGTGTGGAATTATCTTGCTTGCGTGGGGTGTGCTCCGGCACGGCTTCAGCACAGATGAATCTAATGTTTTGAGGTGAATGTGTAGCTGTCAGTCACCGCACCGGTGTGGAAGTTTACTGTACTTCGCAATTACAGATTCTAGCCTATGTCTTGGAATATATGACCCAAATAAGAATTTTCACCTTATATTGCCATCTGAACAAGTAACAAGTCTGCCACGTTTGTTCTGACCAACTGAGAAAAAAAGTATTACCATAAACCATAAATGGTGATTTAATCTAAAGATCGGTTAGCTCATATCACATCAAACCGTGCAAAGTATTATTATTGTTATACTTTATTCTCAAATGATTAATGTTAACAACTTCAGCATTGCGTGACTATGAGTATAGTGTGTATTAGCGTGTAGATTTCAGTTTCTGTACAGTCTAATATCTAATTGTCATACCATGCGAATTTCATATTAATAAATTCTTTTAACCCAAAAAACAAATTATTCTCCCTTCGAACTGGTTTTCTTTAAAATACAAATCTTGTGTAATCCCAGGCTATCTGTAATCAGAAGCACATTTAAAACCGGAATATAATTTAATTTCATTCACGTGTTTCATAAATGCATAATCCTTTCTGGATTACAATCCGCCATCAAAATGATACATTTAATAATTCCAGCTGCTGTGAGAAAAGGCTATAAACAATCCTTCACCTGCAGGATCCTCACATGCGATGCTCGACACAGTGCCATGCTCGAATTTCCTGCGAAAACCTACCCGTACCACTCAAATTAGAAAACATTATTATAAGCTAACCGTTGTGAATCGCAGGTTGTTGTTTTGAACATAAATCAGGACACCTCTACATTTCTTCTCTGTAAATCTTTAGAATACATTAAAAACAAACAAACAAAAATTGCATACTGACTCAGAGTGTAGCAACAGGATGTGGAAACATGACCGGCGGTGAGGTTCAGCAATGGAAACTGTGAATGTGTATGACTCAAATTCATACGCCTGATTGATATCTGATTTATGAACACAGTATGACACTGCCAGTCACTTTTCAATTGAGTTTACCCAACTGAGAGATGACTGACCATTACCTCTGTATCTGCAGATTCGCCATTATGTTACAGTGTTGGGACCCTGACCCTGAGAGGAGACCAACTTTCTCCACACTAGTGTCCGCTGTGATGAGTATTCTGTCCAGCCTGGAAGGGGAGCACTACATCAGCCTGAAGGTCACATATGTCAATCTGGACCAGCCCCGCCCCTACCCAGCCCTAACAGACTCTGCCGATGAATATGATTCGTCAGAAGCCGCTGATGAAGGCTCAGTCTCGAGCTGATTGGCCAACAGTTTCGATATTTACTAAAGTGGGGGCCTTGTTGACACGACAGTGACTAGGTTTGAAATGCTAGAATTCTATTTCAGCAATACTATTTTACAATAAATAGTTCACTCTTTACTCACCCTTAGGACATTCAAGATGTAGATAAGATTATTTTATCATCTGTTTTAGATGAGACAAAACAGCTGATAAAAACATCACAACAATCTACTGTACAAACACAATGGTAGATTTCTTACAAGCATGCAGCTTTTCACTTCACAAGATGTTAACTTGGACTGGAGTCGTGTATTATTGTGATGTTTTTATCAGCTGTTTGGACTCTCATTCTGACGGCACCCATTCACGGCACCCATTCACATTCATTGGTGAGCAAGTGATGCAAAATTTTTCCAAATCTATTCTGATGAAGAAATAAACTCTTGGTTGTATTAAGGGTAAGCAAATTTTCAACAAGTATTCCATTCCAAAGTCCATAGTCCATTATGTGGCAGAATGCCACATACAAATCTAAAATCTTTTGAGTTTAGTTATTCATATGTAGTTCATATGACATTATATGTATTGCATACTACAGACACAATACTTGCCATAGAGTCAATACAGTCTAAACTACTGATTACTGTGCTTTTAGTTACTATACTTCTGGCCTTGTACTGTATGTGCAGTATTTTCCAACACAAAAATCTACTGTTCATGAAGTTTTCAGTTTTGTGAGATACCTGTGCATAACTTTGAAATCAAGTCAACAGTGACAGCACTGAGAGTGTTAACACACATTTATGTTTCACATTTAAGCACTGCCCTCATTAGAATATATTTCAGTTGTAGAGGTTGTATATTTTATTTATGACAGTAACTTTATATGTGAATAATTTTCTGAATTTTATAATATATATATTACAAATATCAAATACAGAAAAGTCCTGGTCTGCACCACTTAAAGATATTTGTAATCAGTGAGCCTATACTTGGTATTGTGATTATATCAGATGCTTGTACAGAAAAGGGATTCAGTGCACAATGCTTGGGATGAGTCAGCGCTGAAAGGTGTTGAGCTGAATATATCACTGTGCTGCAGTTATCGAGCCTGTAGAAATGAGTGAGAAATTGATATCTGTGACGCACATCCCTAAATAAAATCAGATTTTGCCAAGGGTGCTAGTTTTACCGTGTGCTTGAATATTCTTGGTTAATACCATCAACCAGCAATATGACTAATGTAGCTTGTCATACTGAATAATATATGAATGCATTAATGGAACATATAATAATCAGCAAAATCAATCTCAATGAATATTTAGTTGCAAGTAATTAAATTATTTATTCACATGGATATGTGATTTTCATATATTATGTATGTAAGTTCTGTATTTTTTAGTATTTGGTGGACTTTTGAAAATTAAAATATTAAAATCAGTTTTTCTAATGTAATGACAACAGGCATACGTGTCAGGCATCTGACGTGACTGACATTATATTTGTCTCTGCATATTAAACTGGGATAGAAATAAGTATTTTAACATCATAAAAACACAAACTGTACCTTTGAGCTTGAGCTGAAGGTGAACACTAGGGGTCAGTAAAAGCCCTTTCATAATTGAGCAAATATTAAAAGATGCTTTTTCTTACTGTTTGCCGCAAAATGGAAAAAAAAGAAAAGAAAGAAAGAAAGAAAAAAGATTCCTTTATGTAATTATGCATTTAAATTCCAGTATTTGTTTTTAAAGTAAAATGATTTTTTTATTGTGTTCATGTCTTATTACTGTATGACAGTTTTAATAAATGACTCCTATGCATTATTTTCTGTTATGAATATTTAGACTATAAAACCTGCAATACTGAAATGACTATGTAATTACTAAACTCGTTGGCCGACAATGTCTGTCTGACAGAGACGTGCAGAGAAAGAAAGAGAGATCCAAGTCAACAAAAGCCACAAAGAACTACATCTACTGTAAGTTTAGACTGAGGTAGTGAGTCTTATTCCAACAGCAGAAACCAATACAAATAAAACAGGAGGAAACAAACATCATAACGTTGTTTTTCCCTCCCATGTCCCTCGCTCACTTCCTCTGTTAACAAGATAAAAGAACCAAAGTAAATTCCCAGAAGATGCAGCCTTTGATTGTGAGCTCATATCTGCACCAGTGTCAAAAGTGTGTGTGTGTGAGTGAGTGAGGGAGAGAGAAATTGCCTACTGGGTGAGCAGAGATGAATAGTGAGCTGTAGACACAGGCTGCTCTCGCCACATAGTCACAACCTGCAGCCTTGAACCCTTTCATCATGTTCTAACAGCTCAGATTTAGATCTGCACGCTCTCAACACACACACAGTCAATTACTGAGATACCAACATACAAATCACATACTTCAGCTCTGTTCCAAAAACCAGTGAACTGCCTTGCTGTTTGCCTTTTAAGACGGCATTAAAGACTGATATAATGTTGCTGCCTATTTTACTTTTTTTTTTTTTTTTTTTTGAATGAATGTTTTGCCCACTGAAAAAAATCAATTGCTAATAAAATTGCCAGTAGGGTGATTTTTAAACTGTTTTTAAAATGATGTTTCTTTATCTTACTTTTTATCTCAAGTCTTAATTATCTAACATCATTTTTCTTCAGTACCCAGTTAACAAAAATGTTCAAGGAATTTTACCATTTGGCTTTGAAATTTCTGAATGTAATGTAACCGTTTTAAAACCTTGTTTTTCTTGGAAATGCAATCATTAAACGTTGCAAGCGTTAACATATTGTTCTGAAAACATTCTGAAAAAGCAAGAATTTTTACTATTTTTACTGAGAGAAAAAACTAAACAAAATTTATTTACCCTCAGGCTATCCAAGAGATGAGATTTTTTCACTGGAGAAAGCATTATGGATAAGTATTATGGATAGAGGACTCATATTTTATCTGGAAGCTAAAGACATGATAATAATGAAATGATGGATTTGTTTATTACGATCATGCAGCTTTTCACTTTACAAGACTTTAATTAATCAGCTGGAGTTGTGCAGATTATTGTGATGTTTTTAAAAGCTGTTTGGAATCTCATTCTCATGTTTGGATCCATCGGTAAGCAAATGATGTAAAGCTAAATTTCTCCAAATCTATCTTGGATGGCATAAGGGTGAGTAAATCTTCAGCTAATTTTCATTTTTGGTGAATTTCATTAAGAATGTGATGTTATTTGCAGTGTTGTAAGCTCCTTAAAATTCTTTCTACATAGGCAGCTCACTAGGTTTTGTAACAGAGCTTATAATTTGAGTCATTAATGTCACATGCTTTGCTTGTGTGATGATACATGCTTCATTCTAATGATGAATTTTAATTGTACAAGATTGAAATCAAATCTGATTAAATTAGCTGACGTGATAGATTTATGTTGCTGGAGTTATAAAGATAGATCGATGAGGCTAGTGAGTCAAAAACAAGAGAAAAGAGAGAAATTTGGTTTCGGTTGTTGTGTTCGAGAAAAAGACAGCTCCAGAGCAAACTGAGAAAGACAGAGAGGCAGGAGGAGAGAATCAAAGACGTTCCGGCATACGTGAGAGCTTGAAAACAAGTCCAGGTTTGGGTTATGATCCGTAGGGATCCATTCCAGCAGTGTTGCTCTGACTCACTCATTACTGAACTCCAAAACAAAAGTTCTACAGGTGCTGGGAGAAGTAAAGGCTGAAAAAAGCCAAGACTCACTCTACTGGAGCTTCTGTCAGCTCCTTCCCTCCTGTAGATACATCCTGCATGTTTAATGGAAGCTATCAATAATTACTTTCTTTTTCTTAGAGGAGATAGAAGGGGAATATATATATATATACAGTATATATATATATATATATATATATATATATATATATATATATATATATATATATATATATATACACACACACACACACACACACACACACACACACATACATACATCCCATGATATCCAATGGGTTTATTTCTATATTTATATTCTGGAATGATAACACTATATAATAGTGCTGTAAACATTATATCACTTTTACACAGATAAGTGAAATGTGATGCACATAAATGTGCAAGTACAGTTACGGTCTTGGAGCACACGAGCAATTCAATAGGCAACAATGACTGTGCAAAAACCGGTTGAATTTGGATTGATTCAGCATCATTTGAAAACAATTTCTTCCATAAAACCAATCTCGTTTGCAGGATGAGTCAGAATTTCCCCCCTAATTCCACAAATTAGAAAACGTTTTCAAAGACCTGCCTGAAAATCAGCTGTAAACAGGTTTTTGAGCATGTTAATCAAATTTGATGGGCGATCTAGATTTCAATAATAAAAATAATAATAATCAAGACAATCTTAGGAATTAATAGGGGTAAACCTTTGGGAAATCATCACTAAACCATATTTTGGCTCACAGCACTACCTCAAGTTCTGTGTTTACAATACACCACACTACACATTGAATACATACATAGGACACACACACACACACACACATATATATATATATATATATATATATATACACACATACATATATATTCATACATATATATAAACAGCGTGTTTATTCTGCCCACTGAAATTAGAGTGTCAAGTTAAACACACTGTTTTATGAGACATGGTACTTAAAATCTGTGATATTTTACCGAGTATACAAAACAGAAATAATAATAGTATGGTAGTGTGCTTTTTTGAATATTAATATTTAGAGCACATTCATATACCTCAACATACCTCATACATGGTCAAATTCATCAGCCAATCACATTACAAAACTGATTCAGAAACAGATTGGTAGCAGTTATTGTATTTGCAATGCATGAGGACACTATAGAGAAGACGATCTGATTGTCAAGCCCTGTTGTGTGAGAGTGATTGGCATCACCTCCCAAAGAGCATCTACAGAGAATCTCATTGGAATCTACACACATTTTAATTGCAGAAATAAACATATTATCTTCAATCCTAAAATAATCATTATACAACATATTTTCTTCTCTCCAAAACCAAATATACCAAGACAATTGACAAGCATTCCTGAACAATTCTCGACACCAAGTATGACATTACATTCATGAATTTGGTAGACAACCACCAAGCAGCAATATGACTGATGTAGCTTGTCATCACTACTGAATATTACATGAATGCATTAATGGAACAAAATCTAATCGGCAAAATCAATCTCAATGAATATTTAGTAGCAAGTATTGAAATTATTTATTCACACGGGTATGTAATTTTCATATATTATGTAAGGAATTTCTGTATTTCTTAGTATCTGGTGGACTTTTGAACCCTACTGTATATCACTCTTAATGCAGAGACATTAGAAAAACCTAAAATGTCTTGGAACACCAGATAAGGCACTCGCTTCCATCAGTTTAAATATGGTAAATCCTGCGTCTTTAAGCTTTTGGCTGGCAGTCATTGCTGGAGATGAAATAAGACATTAGAACTCATCACAGTCTCAGATTTATCAGTATCTAGAGGGGCATTAGCACCTCTCTTAGGGTGTGATGAAGAGCTGGAGTGACAGGAAATCATTGTCTTGGCCAGTCTGCTGGATCTGGTGTCAGTAGATGGAAAGGGGGAGATCTCTCGAGGTTACTAAGGGTTGTTTTGGAATAGGAGACTTAATTTTAATGTGTTTGTGTGGGTGTTTATAACATAGAAATGTGAAATATCGCAGGTACTGTAGTTGTTGTCACTGTCATCAGTGCAGTTCGGTTCTTTTCAGATTGAAATCTGACAGATCTGGCTTCAATAAATACACAAAGGAAAGAATTGTTTTGTGATGTATATAACGAGTACACAATATGCTCACTGGTTAAAACATCTCAAGAGATGTCACCTCAATGCATTTATAAAATCAAGTTGTTATTCACTCATACATTCATACAATTCCGTCTGTTCCTTTTTGTTAACATAATCAGAACCATATGCTAAATTGACTTTATTGACTAAATCTGCACAAACATACAAGGAATTTGTTATGGTTTACAGTAGCTTACATACAATCCAAGAAAAAAAGAAGAAAATTAAATAAGTAGAATTTAAAAAAAAAGACAAAAAGTAGTATATATCTAGAAACAGAAGACTTAGTCATAGATGTAGATAAGTAGAAGACTTAGACATACAGATGTGCACATTGTTCTGTACATTTGTATAAATATAAATAGTGTATTTACATACACGAGAAAGTTAAATAATATGGATGCTTATCAAGTTTCTGCATATTTTACGGTTTGTATGATTTCTGTTTCTTTTTATACAACATTTCTGCTTAAATCAGTTCTCTGGAATACTTGATTCTTATAGGTCAAAAGGGAGAGCAGAGGAAACCAACAGAGAGATATTTCCAATTCACCACCATCCATGGCAAAACTGCAAGTAGGCTACAAATAACCTTAGAGAACAACACTAATTCATATTAGTGGGATAAGTGTTCGTTCTCTTAACAGAAGCTTTAATAATATACAGGCAAGATTGTAAAAATAATTTGAAAGCAAATCAAAATTTCTTTGCCATGTGTTTATTTATTTATTTAGTGTTAAGTTCTGAGAAAAGCGTGATCATCAATTATTTGCAGATGCAGCTTGGCTTGATCATTTGTGCCAGGTTAATTCTGCAGCCATTCACTGGATCGCGTTATAAATACAAGGACATAAGACAAGGGCGTACAGCATAACCACCTGGCTGAAAAGATGTTTTCTGGCTTGAGGTTTATGTAATCTGTCCAATATTCAACAACTTAGAAAGGTTAAAAGAACTGGGTTTTTACTGTACTTAAAAGCAGAAGCGTCATTCCAGTAGCCTATATAAATAGCTGCAAACTCATAAAATTCCTCTGACCATTACCAATACCAAACTTCCAGTGTCAACACCTTCAGAGGTCTGAAAGGTTTAGTTTTAAACACAAAAGTACTTTGTTTACACACATCATTTACCTAATGACATTAGACAAGCAGATATTCTCTGACTTAAAGGAATAGCTGAAAATGTACTCACTGACTTTGTTTCTTCATTGCAACAGATTTGGAGAAATTTAGATGTAATTATGTAATTCACAAATGTCATTTTTGTTAGAATTATTCACCTAATAAATACACAGATGTCCTATCTAAAAATGCCTTTTCTTTTTCTTCCAAAAGGTGTTTGTTTGTACAGCTCTAAAGAAGCCACTCTCAATACAATCTATACAATCTCATAAAAACGTCTCAAGGTTATGTATGTAACCCTGGTTCCTCAAGGGAACGAGATGCTGCGTCCGAAATGCTAGGGGAACGCCTTCAGCGTGAGCAGCTCTGAATAACGTGTGCAATCTATCCAATGGATGGGCGAGACGTCACGGACAGGGTGACGTAATGACCAGCAAGTATAAAAGCACGTGCGGTGAAACCGGCGTCAGTTTCTAGGAATGAAGCAAGCGTTGGCAGGGATGCTGGAAGTATGGCTTCGAGACGCAGCGTCTCGTTCCCTCGAGGAACCAGGGTTACATACGTAACCTTGAGACGTTCCTCTTCAGGAACTTGAGCTGTGTCTGAAACACTAGGGGAACGAGATACCCATGCCGCCAGACTTTCAAGTCACTGCCCAGTGTGTATCCCAAGGAGCACATCTAGGGCGAGAGAACAGAGGAGCCCGGAGTGGCTCGCATGTCAAGGCCATAAAACCTGACAAAGGTTAGGGGCGTGGACCATCCTGCAGCGTTGCAGATGTTCTGGATAGGAACATCTGCTAGAAAGGCCTTGGAGGCCACCACACTTCGAGTCGAGTGATACCTGACTTCCATCGGTGAGGGGAGATCAGAGGACTCATATGCAATGTTAATGGCATCCACGATCCACCGACTGAGGGTTTGCTTCGTAGCTGGCAGACCTCTCTTAGGGGGACCATAGCATACAAGTAGTTGGACCGACTTCCTCCACAGGGCAGCTCTGTGGATGTACATGTCCAGTGCTCGCACTGGACACGTACGTCCCCAACCCTCTGCGCTCCCCAACTCTCTTCAGAGAAGAGATCGCCAGAAGAAAGGTAGTCTTCAGCGTGAGATGGCGATCAGAGATCTCCTCAATAGGCTCGAAGGGAGGCCTACAGAGAGCTTCTAGCACCACAGCCAGGTTCCAAGGAGGGACGCGGGACCGTACTGGAGGCCTCAGCCTCAGCGCACCGCAGAGGAAACGTGTAATCAGGGGGTGTCTGCCCACAGACTGTCCACCAAGAGGGGCGTGGTAGGCTGAAATCACCGTCACGTAAACCTTCACGTGGAGTGGGTCCCCAACTCTCTTCAGAGAAGAGATCGTCAGAAGAAAGGTAGTCTTCAGCGTGAGATGGCGATCAGAGATCTCCTCAATAGGCTCGAAGGGAGGCCTACAGAGAGCTTCTAGCACCACAGCCAGGTCTCAAGGAGGGACACGGGACCGTACTGGAGGCCTCAGCCTCAGCGCACCGCAGAGGAAACGTGTAATCAGGGGATATCTGCCCACTGACTGTCCACCAAGAGGGGCGTGGTAGGCTGAAATCACCGCCACGTAAACCTTCACGGTGGAGTGGGTCAACCCTGTAGAGAGTCGAGCCTGCAGGAACTCCAGCACTGTACCAGTCGGGCAGTAAACTGGGTCAAGCTGGCGGTCTCCGCACCAAGAAGTGAAAAGTTTCCACTTCAAGGCGTACAGTTTCCTTGTTGAGGGAGCTCTGGACTGGAGGATGGTCTCAACAGCCTCGGTTGAGAGACCAGAAGCTATGAGCTGCACCCCCTCAGGGGGAGAACCCGATATTGGTAAGCTTCGCCCCCGAAAGCAAACCTCTGGAACTTTGTGTGAGTGGGAAGGATGGAGATGTGGAAATATGCGATCGTGACAAACTAGTCCTCGGACCTCATCTGAGACATGACCTGTTTTAGTGTAAGCATCCTGAACTTCAGACTGAGCGGTTCAGCTGACGCAGATCTAAAATGGGACGCAACCCTCCATCCTTCTTTGGAACTATGAAGTACCGGCTGTAGAACCCGGACTCCCTTTCGTAAGGAGGGACCACCTCGATGGACTCCTTCCTCAAGAGAGTGTCTACTTCTCGTTCCATTACCAGAGCCTGCTCGGGGCCCACCAGAGTGGGATTTACCATGTTGAACCGAGGCAGAGGAGAACCGAACTGGATTCTGTAGCCTCTCTCTACAGTGTGCAGGACCCACCGAGACACATTGGGCAGTAGTTTCCACGCTGCCAAATAGTCTACTAAGGGAACCAGTCTCTTGAGAGTGGCCTCTAGTGTAATCAGAGCGGCTAGTCCGGTGCCCTGGAGCGGCGCACCGGCAGGAGACGGCCGAACTAGCTGCTCTAGAGACCCCCGCAGAGGTGGCGAGCCTCTCAGCTCCGCTACATTCCCGGGCAGAAGGCACTGAGATGTATGCTCGCTGGAACCCGCTGCGCCCTGAAGCACCATAAGTGGCAGGGTTAGCAGACCGATATCCTGAGGGCACTGAGAAGAGATGTGCACTGCAGTGTACGTCGCTCTTCCCCAGAGGGGCCTGCCCTCATAAGCCCTGGGCCATGGGCATCAGGGCTTTTTGGCTGAGGCCTTCTTAGCCTGAAGTACAACCCGCAGGTCTTTCTGTTTCTGCGCCTCCCTGTATGAGGAGCCGGTAAGCGGAGGTGGCTGCTCCCGTCCAGTAACCGCATGAGCTGGAGAGCGGCGAGGCAGGAACCGCTGAAACGCCGCCGCTTGTTTACGGGCCTCCTGGTACCTGCTGACGACGGCATCGACGGCATCGACGGCGTTGCTGAACAGGCCAGAAGGCGCAAGCGGGGCGTCCAAAAGGAAGATCCTGTCCTTCTCTTTGATGTCGGACAGGGTCACCAATAAATGTCTCTCCGCTGCCTCCAGGGCTGCCTCTTTGGTGGCACGGAGAGCCAAATCAGCAGTTCGCCTGAGCTTTGTGATGACATCAGAGCCCATGGTCTCGCGTTCATCCAGCTCCTTAAGCAGATCAGCCTAGTACGCCTGTAACACCGAAATGGTGTGCAGACATGCACCAGCCTGACCTGCAGCCACGTACCCCTTGCCCACCAGCGCTGATGTTGTATGCAGCGGCTTGGAAGGCAAGGTCGGAGACTTTAGAGACGATGCCACATCGGGGGACAGATAGCCCGCGAGCATCTGTTCCACCCGGGGCATTGCTCTATAACCGCACTCACTCAAACCCCCCACATTACCATAGTAATCAGAAGAGGGAATGAAGAGGTGGGCCGAGAAAGGTCTTGCCCACGATCTCGATACATCGGTGTGGAGATCGGGGAAGAATGGCAGGCTCCGTGTTGGAGGTGATCGCTTCGCTTGCATTTAGCGTTCATCCAGCCTGCTTGTCTGAGGCTCAGCACAATCCTCAGCTGGCCAGTCGATCTTTAACTTGGCCACAGCACGAGTCATCACCTCCAACAGCTCCTCATATTGGGGTGACTGAGGGGGCAGATCCCCGGCGCCCTCTGTATCAACCTCCTCAGAGGCAGATAAGCAAAGTGCCGAGCCCGCTCCCCGGGGGGAAATAACCGCCGAGCGGGCTTCCGATCCCGGAGAGCGGCCGCCAGATCTGATGGGTGAGGAAGGAGATAGGGACTCGCCTGTCTCCATTCCCTCCAACAGCTCCAACTGCGAACCCTATGAGTGCCAACGCCGCTCCGCCTCGGCGGCAGCGGGACCAGCACCGCAGGGAACGCTGGTGAAGGCTCCCTTTTCGTCAAAGAGAGACTTCCGGGAGTGGAGCACGTGCACTGGAAGACACTCACAATCCGGGCAGCCGGCCCCCTCGAGAGCCGACTGTGCATGCTCCGCTCCCAAGCAGGACGCGCACAAGCTGTGTGTGTCATCTGCAGAGATGTACTTGTACTGCACGCTGCTCTTGCCCGAATGTCTAAGGTATCTTTTAGACATTTTATATGGAGCTTATGAGGACAGACAACACCAAATAAGACTCACAACAGCGATAGACAATACACACAGAGAGTATACAAACTATCAATACACAATACACACTATCCATTGGATAGATTGCACACGTTATTCAGAGCCGCTCACGCTGAAGGCATTCCCCTAGTGTTTCGGACACAGCTCAAGTTCCTGAAGAGGAACGTGATTATGAATAGTGTGATGTTTACTGTGTGCTCTAATCATCTTAAAATAAGTCCTCAAACAGGCCATGTTCCTTCCTCAAACAGGCCATGCTGTTTTTAAGCCCATATAACCAATATTCTCTCTCGACCCCACTGACACAGTCTATGACTGCTGGGAAAACAACAGTGGTACTCTTGCCTATGTGATGGGTTTGCTGCAATATCACACCAAGAAGTTCGCTCTTCACATTCACATCCATATTTAATATGGGGAGTTGGCTGCGCTGCCACCTGTCAAGTACCCCTCACACACACACACCTGACCCCTGTGGGTTTGCAGAGGGAGATAAGGGCTCTTGTGGGCATCAAACTGAAGCTGGAAGAGTTGCATAGGTACTATTGGTTCTGTACCAGTCAATAATTATATTATACAAACCCGTCAGCATGCTTCTCATAAGCATGAATACTTTTATGCATGAGTTCAGTAATGACGTCAATGTTTTTTTTTTTTTTTTTTTTTTTTTTATAAATATACTTGATAGATTTCTATTTCCAGGAACACAGGTAAAACGAACAAGCTGTGCACCTTCAAAAACATCATCTCACATAGTTTATCTTTTACCTCTGAAATTCAATTACATATCAGATGCTGGAGAGAATGTTTTTTGATTGAAGAGGTCTCTTATGAGCAGTGGAGGAAAGAGAGAAAATATAAACAGTGAGTTTTAGCTTAGTGATATTTTGGTGCATTCTCCCAAGCCTTGCGCACCTGAAATAGTTACAAACGGAATAGCTACTGGGTTATCTTGCATCACGTTTCACGCAGTACATTCCTAAACCCCTGGTTAATGTTACTATTGACTTATTTGCTGTGTAAATGTCATTAATTAGATAAACGCAGCATTAAGAACACCTATATTACTGTATTGTGAGTATTTTCTTATCGGTGGACTGTATGGTAAGAATAAAACCATCTAATCTTCACTTTAAATCATGTATTTTTCCTCCAAATGACCAAACATGATTATGATGCATGCCAATGGATGTCTGTTGCTAAGCATCTACCTATAACACTCAAAGCATCGTTTCACAAAAGCGGTGCTAAATTTGCTCTGGAGTAGGGTTTCATAACTCGTAAAAAACTTTGCTAACCCCACTTCTAGTGTAACGTTTGTGAAACGTTCCTAGGTAGTACCTAGGATAACAAAGTCAACCAAAGGAGGTCGAGCCTTTTCACATTTGGCTCCCAAACTCTGGAATAGCCTTCCTGATAACGTTCGGGGTTCAGACACACTCTCTCTGTTTAAATCTAGATTAAAGACACATCTCTTTAGATTCTCTTTAGACAAGCATTCACATAATGCATCTCATGATCTTGTATTCCAGTTATATCTGATCAAACACACATTATTGTTCTTTAGCTTGGGTTGAACAAATCATTTTTGTTTGGTTGGAACAGCAGCTACGCTAATTGTGTCATCATTAGCTACGCTAATTAACATCCCGTGGTAACTAGGATTTACACAAGCTTCAGTCTGGATCCAGAACACCTGAGAAGAGATGATGCCAACCCCTCAGAGGACCTCAGATGATGCCAACCCTCAGACAACATACAGAACTACCAAATTTCGCCATAAGTTAAATATAAAGTTTTTACAATATATATATTGTAGAAACTTAATTTCCTGTAAAGCTGCTTTGCAACGATTTGTACTGTGAAAAGCGCTATACAAATAAAATTGAATTGAATTGAATTGAATAGATTTGCAGTATAATGAACTACAGATACAATAAAACTGCAGTTCAGTGATACGCTCAAATGTATCTGAAGATTTCAGATGCAAAAACTTCTAAGTCTGATTAAGTCTTTTATTTTATTTATTTTTTTATGAGCATTTTTTAAATAAAGCTCCTATGATTAGGTTCAGTAAATTCACTTTAATAGCAATGAGGTTCTTTTCATTGTCATTAAAGTCTTCTTGTATAGGCCATGTACTGCAGTAATGCAACATGTAGCAAGTGCTGTGGTTACAGACTTGGCAAATGTTTATTTATTTTTTATTTTATTTTTGAAACGTAGACTTCCTATAAAATATTCGTACAAAAATATTTTTGTACAAAAAAAATAATAAAATAAATATTTGCCTATGGAATATTTCAACCTCATAGATTAATAGCCCGCGCGTGAGATCTTCCTTCGCGCCAACGGTCGTTGTCCTGACAACGAGTCTAGTGAAGCAGCTGGTTACTTGTAACGGTAAATCAGCGTCTTTTCCGTAGTGTCTACTGCAGGATAGGTATAATAAAAGTATAAAATACGGTTTGGTTTGACAACATCGTTCATATGTTAACTATCACAATTAAAGCTCAAAGACATAACAACAGTACACCCCGAGACCATTCACAAGTGTGACAAAAGAGAAGAAACGCTTTCCGGAAGAAGTTCATCAGGCGAGCAGGAGCGTTGACTTTGTCCAGTCATCCAGTTTAGCGGTGAGTATAATGTCTAATGTCCTCATATATCTTTAGTTATAATTTTAGAGAGATGTAAAAAGACTTCACGGATATATCTTATTCAGTCCGCTGAGATGAGAGGAAAGCCGCTTCAGTACAGATCTGTAGCGCACGCGGGTCTGTGCGCGAGGAGCTTATACACAGAGCACACAGAACTCAAGTCTGATAGAGAGACAAAACAACTGGTTTAATGCTGTTTTACTACACTTTTACTATAATAAAACAAATCATAATTATATAATAAAATCTTAAAATCTAATCTAATAAAACATCAACATCTCAATCCAACCAATGACAACCCTGTGTATATAGATGCATTTAATTATGCAGTGGCTCAGCAATTTGTTATAAGCATCTGTAGAAATTAGTCATGTCATTGTCCAGCCCAGTTTAGTTCTCATTCCAATAGCATCAGTACATCATTTATAATAATGTAATGAACAAAATTGCACTGAATATACTGTGTATTTGTTTGTTTGTTTCTAGGAGAGCATCAACCCCTAATTGACATGAGGAAAAAAATCATTGAAAAGTGTTCAGTGTACAGTGTACCCCTGTTTGCTACAGAGGAAGCATTAGGAAAGAGAGAAGAGAGAAAGTTAAAAGGCACTCAACGGATGTTGGTGAGACTTTATTTCTGGAAATGCATTAAAGGTCACTCACTTTCTAGTTAGCCACCGATGTAAACCTGATTTTAGATAGTGTTTAAATTAGATTCATAACTCCAGCTACTTGTAGGCCTACAGTCCTGTTTAATTCACACTAAATTGTGATGCAGCCTGAATCATAATCACACCATTCATTTGTTGGCCAGAGGAGAACTGATCCCTAAACTAAACATACTTTCTCCCAAGTTTTTTTTTTCCTCTATTCTGTCACCTGATGGAGTTTGGTCGACTTTTGGCTTGCTTATTTGGGGACACATAATAATCAGCAATATTATTGATCTGACTCCACTGACACTATTGGATGAGGACTGAACTGAGCTAGATGATGACACCACTGTTTTCTGCACAAGTGCTATGTAGATGCATTGGGATTATTTTATTTTTGATGATTTTTATATAGTTATTGAAATGACTGAGTCAATACTGATTTCAACTGAACTTTTTACTGTTTAGAGCTGCTTCACAGCAGAAGTGAATTCTGTTTGCATCATTTTTCTTTTTATCACTGTAAAGCAGCTTTGAAACAATCTGTATTGCATAAAGCGCTATATAAATAATGGTGACTTGACTTAAATTGGTTAAGATCTTCTAAAAAAGTGCATGAAACACAGGGAACCTGAATAAACATAACAGTTTATTAATGATAACTGTATTTGCCTTTGTTTTATGTTAAATTTCTTAGTAATATCTGACAATATTTAGTATTGCTATACACAAAAAAGAATAAATCAGGATTTTTTTTTTTTTCACAGCACTTTACACCAGCATTTATGTTCAGTAGTGTGATATTCATGTGTGGAAATGGACATTTTTTTAGTGTGTGATTGCTATTTTCAGGAAAATGCACTGGTAACAACTAAAAAAAGAAAACCAAAAATATAATTCAACAGAAGATGATGGCTGTGGTGAAACAAGCACTCAAATAATGGTGAGCAGTAATCTTTTATTAACTATTGTCTTTATAGTTTAGAATACATAATAACTGCTATTGTATTTCAGGAACTAAGACCTGTGGGAGTGCTGGAGAAATCAAGTGTACCAAGTCCTCTGTCTCCTCAGCCATGTAAGAGATCTTCAGACATGAAGAGATTGAGGAGTTAAATGAAATCAAAGAGCTAAAATAAGATTTACAATATTAGTGCCAATTCAATAAGAAAACAGAAAGAGAGCTGAGGTAGTGGAAAGGTAATGAAATGTAGTTATATCAGCAATTATTCTCAGTGCTTAACATCAGCTCTCAACAGTTTGCTTGTGGACTCTTTGATTCTCTTTGATTGACTGGAAGGTGTGCATTAAAACAGTGAATGCATAGATCATTACAATCAGTTCAATCACCATTCTAAATTAACGTGTAGCTTTTACTGTAGCACACATATACAGTATATTTCGTTTTTTGGACATGAAAAAAATGCATTTTTCTACATGTAACAAAAACTGCAGTATTACTTTTTTTAAAAACTGCAGTAATATTTTGTAAGGGAAGTGATGTGTGATAAAGACACCAGCACTCTGATGCTGATGTTGTTGGTTCACAAAATAAAAATGGTTGAATTATTGTCTGTTAAACATACTAAAAAAAAAAAAACTGTGTTATGAATATGTGCAAACATAAGCTATAAATGAAGACTTTAGGTGACATGAAACTGTGGTCCAAGGTCTATCAAAAAAGCGAGGGGGTACTTGGGTTTATGTCCCCACCAATGTCAAAAGCAAACCTACACCCTTGCTCCAGACTGCTTTCTGAATGAGGGACAATTCAAGGCAGGTTTTGCTAAAAAGGTGTTCCTGAAAGATGGATCTTAACAACTGTTCGTGATCCAGATTCACCTCCAGGAGAAGTGAGTTACTCGTTTATTTTATGATTTTTGAGCAAATCGCCGTTTCACTCTAGACTGCTTTGTGAATATCATGTCATTATAGTGCTTGGCTTTCTTTTTAACCGTGTTTGTGTGCGTACGTTAACGAAGTATTTTAATTGATCAGCACCGCGTTGGTGAGATTAGCTCGCGCCTGTCGATTAGGGATGGGGAGTCGACTCCAAAAGAGTCGATTCCTCGACTCTGAATAGGTCTAGAGTCGGAGTCGACTCCAGCACTGGAATCGAGTCTTGTTGTACGTCGACTCCGAAATAGCTGATGTGTTCACTGATTCTCACATCTCTATATAGTGAATGGCAGTTGAGTGCAGTGTATCAGCAAAGAATAAACGAAATTAAGTGAGGATCCGTTTGCAGTGCAGTCCCCGTGCCGATCGTATGCGGTGCAGAAGCAGCACGGGCTCATTGTGCTTTCACATGTTTGTAGTGCGCTATGATCCGCAGCTTTTACCACCGTTATTTTGATTTCAAATGTGAACGTTACTAAAAATGTTTTTTTTTTTTTTTTTAAAGCAGTGATTATCTTTTTACACAGTAATATAATCTTTCATTGACATACTCATGTTTAAGCGCAATATATTAAAATGACTTCTGTAGCCTATAGATTTATATAGGTCTATTTAAGCAAGTGGCAAAACATGTAAACACGGCCCGCAGTCTACTTTTCTTACGTTAAGGCTACCACAAACATTTTAAATTAAAACTTACCATTGACAGAAACAGCCATCTCGTGCCTTTTCTTTTGCATTAGGCTACATCCTTATTATAATCCTGCTGGTCATAAAGAACTTTGTTTTTCTAACTCCACGAGAGCCATCTATTGCCGATATTTATTTAAAAGGGTACCTTTTCCTTGCTTTACCCCATTGCTAAAAAGCCATGTTAACTGTAAAAAACACACTTTAGGCCTACTTATTTGCATTTATGGTGTAATTAATACATTTCGTATCAATCCATGTTCATTTTATTTATTTATTTATTTATTTTTTACCGTGAACAACGCTATCACTGTAATTCAGCATGTGCAGCACAGCGAAAATAGACTCGGTGCGGATACTCTTAGGAAAGGATCACTGCGATGATAAACAAGAATAAACAAATAAGTTTGCATTCGTATGCATTTTTGTATGTATTGAATTTATTTTTAATATCAGTGCTGTTTAAGACAGTATAGCGCCATCCCCGGACCATTGTAATGTGACGAATTTATTAAAGAATACCTTATTTCCTTAATCCCCAGCTAACAAAAAAAGGTCCCCAGGACGTCCCCTAAACGGCCTCTGCGAACGTCCCCCGGACGTCAGCGTGTAGGGTCCCCTTGACGTCGAGCGGACGTCCGCAAAGACGTCCTCCGGACGTTCACGGGGATGTTCACAGCAGTGTTGCCAATTTAGCAATTTTGTTGCTAAATTTAGCAACTTTTCAGACTACCCTAGCAACTTTTTCTTCCAAAAGCACCTTGCAACAAATTTTGCTATTTTTAAAATTTATTTGGCAACTTTTAGCAACTTTTGTTAAGTGACTCAAACATTAAAAAGGCACACATTTTCCATCTAAATTACACAAAAAGAGGAAACCAAAGATGTCTAGAAGTAAACACATCACATGAATTAAGTTAGCTGCTATTTGCAATTGTTTAATTTAATAATAATAATAATAATAATTGTTGTTGTTCATTTATGATACACCTTGTTAGCTTGTACTTGCGATTGTTGATCACTGTTGATGAAGAAAATTATCTTGAAAAATGGAGAAAAATGGAAAAGGTACTAGTAATTTTCCAGGACATATTCGGTATCCATTATCCATTATCCGTTGCAACTCTGTAACCTGAATACATAAAATACAATGCATAATTAAATATGCGGGTAAAAAAAAAAAAAACTATACAATAAGGAAAATTACCTCATATTAATTTAGTAAGATTGTGCCCTATTTTTACAGACTCTTATTAGAGTGTAGCAAAACTAACTATTAATACAATGCTTAAAACTATAATTGTTCATAATGTATAGTTTTACTAGATTGCTAGCCAATAAAAAAGCTTAAATTGTTCAAAAATGTGTAAGTATTCAATAATTCAATGTTGTATTTAAAAATAGTGATTTATATTTTAATATTATATTATGCATTTATATAATTTACAAACAAATCTAAATTAACATATATACAACATATTTTTGCTGAGATTTGATGCAGTGACAATTCTGTGTCGTGCACATAATGACGTCAGCGTGCAATGACATCACAATGTCATTTAGCAACTTTTAGCAACAAATTGACCTTCCTTTAGCAACTTCCCCTTAAAGTTAGTTGGCAACACTGGTTCACAGGACGTGCAGCGGCCATTCGGGACGTTTAGGGGACTTTCGCTTTAAGTCCTCTGAATGTCATTTTATTTTACTTTTAGGCTAATCAAAGACAACAGACATGTTGTATGGAGCAAAATATGTTTATTTTAACTGAACAATTAAAGTTGCGGTGCTCTTTTCGTGTGTGTGTGTGTGTGTGTGTGTGTGTCTGTGTGTGTGTCTGTGTGTGTGTGTGTGTGTGTGTGTCTGGCTGTCAGCTGTGGGGTTAGTCCGATGACAATTCTTCCCGTTGTCTTATAACCTAAAACAACAAAATGAACACATTCAGTAGTGTTATGATTGATTTAATATGTCTAGGAGTACCGTTTATCCATTGAAAAAAGATTTGTAAAGTTGTTGTTGACAATTTGGATTATACCAAGCGGTCCGAAATTAGCGCACATATGAAGATAGGCAGTCCCAAATGGCTTTTTGGCTCATATAGGCGTCTCAGTGTGTATGTTACCACATGGAAATTCAATATTTAAGTTCAATATCTGTCAGTATTATATATGTTTAATCATTCCAGCTTTACATGCTAACGTTAGCTTCGAAAGTGTTCACAGGCTAACGATCAGCAGCCGCACGACGGATTACAGCAAACGTTTAAAAATGTAAACTTTTCATAAAATGTAAACATTACAAGATACAAATTGGTTACAGTAGCTAATGTCTACAAATATAAAAAGTATAAATACCTTTTCGACCGACAAAAGCTAAAACTCAATGCCGTGCCTGAGGAAATCATCGAGGACCGTTAACTGTCACTACGCAGCTGAGCGTTGCCATGGATACATGCTGCTTGCCCTAAAGTGATGTCATTCTATCATGTGCTCATTTGATCGACACTTGCTTGTAGCCTATCTCCCAATGCAGCTATATTACACTTTTTTTTTTTTTTTGAGCTACACATGGTATAGCAGTCTTAAACGTAATAACTAAAATAATAATTTTCCTAAATAGCTTTTCTTGTCGGCTTACCAAAAGTTTAAAATGTAAATGTAAATGGAAAAAAATAAATAAATATTTATTTGTCTTACCTGTGTTATTTTCCACTTTCTTTTCTTCATGTTTTCCTGCATTCATCACTCTGTAACATTCTTTTAGAGCTCCTAGGATGCAACCTTATTTTCTTCATGCATGGGGAATGCATAAACCTAATTGTAGCCTATATGTTCAATTACATTACTGAAGGGTATCATGATTTTGATGTTTAAATGCTGAAAACAGACTCCTGATCTGATGACATTTTTAATTACAGAAGTTACTCCTATTTTCTTTTTCAAAAAATGAAAATTATTAATTTAACATTAACTTCATTTTACAATGAATTCAAATCTATTATACTATAGTAAAATGTTTTTTTTTTTTATCACAGTTTCTATTATCACAGTTAAAAAAAAGAGATTTTGTTTTAAGGAATAGGGTGAAGTCAGCTAAAATGGGCCACATTTTGGTAAATGACTTATAATACCATCAAATAAGCTATGCATGAGAACTAATGATATTTTTATAAATTAGCATGGGTCTCTTAAATATGTATATATTTTTTAAATATCAAAAAGTATAATTGTTTTAAAATTATGAGAGTTAGAGTATCAGCAGGTACCTTCTTGAGCCACAGCACAACATTCAGGTAAAATGGGCCAGCTGTTCAGATAAAATGTGCCAGTATAAAAAGAGAACAATACAGGTAATTTCGGCTGAAATCATTTTATTTTTAACAGTAAATTGACACTATTGTCTTTAGTGTGCCATAGCAACAGCACCATGCATTTCATTAAATAGAAAGTTGAATGAATATTTCATTAAACAATGCAATTAAAAATGAACTGATCATGTTGTATAGGTGTGTTTCTGTGCATTGGTGTCTTTTGTGTGCATGTACACCACCAGTCAAAAGTTTTTGAACAGTACGATTTTTAATGTTTTTTAAATCTCTTCTGCTCACCAAGCCTGCATTTATTTGATTCAAAGTACAGCAAAAACAGTAACATTTTGAAATATTTTTACTATTTACTATCGACTCCAAGCTTTTGGATGGTATATTGTATAATGTTATAAAAGCTTTTTATTTCAGATAAATGCTGATCTTTGGATCTTTCTATTCATGAAAGAATCCTGAAAAAAAAAAAAGTACTCAACTGAACAAAAAACATTTCTTGAACAGCAAATCAGAATATTAGAACGATTTATGAAGGATCATGTGACTATAATGATGCTGAAAATTTAGCTTTGATCACAGGAATAAATTACATTTTAAAATATATTCAAATAGAAAACAATTATTTTAAATGGCAAAAATATTTTGAAATGTTGCTGTTTTTTGCTGTACTTTGGATCAAATAAATGCAGGCTTGGTGAACAGAAGAGACTTCTTTAAAAACATTAAAAATCTCACTGTTCAAAAACATTTGACTGGTAAGTTTGTGTATGTAATTTTTTTTTTAAAGACTAGATTTTGTATGCATGCATATCTAGGCCTATAAACTTATTTTCACCCTCAATTTCTGTGTAAAAATGTGTGTGTGTATGCAGCCCATTTTAGCTGAAAGTTGTGGCCCATTTTAGCTTAACCAGCCATTTCTACCTAAAATAACCTTTTTCACAAAAACCGAAGTTTCTTTTTTAAATTAAACTTTTTTATTTGAAAGAGCATGTCAAAACATTGTTCATAAACCTTTGCTTTGTTGGTAAGCATATTATAATTGCTTTAGTAGGCCTACCCTTATTAGTGATGAATGAAATTGACTATGTGGCTCACTTACCTTACAATTTCTCTGACAAGCTTCATGTAACACTATGCCCTGCCCGCCTTAAGAAACTCAGACCAATCAAAATTATTGTTACATGTCAACAAGTGTTGAAGCAACAATGGAAGATCAGTTATTGTGATTTTCTGTAAAAATGTAAAGAGATATTATACTACAACCTTATTTGGCCCATTTTGGCTGATAGCCATTTTAGCTGACTTCACCCTAATACCCTTTAAAATCCAATATGAGTTTATATTTTAGTTTAATTTTGTCAACTCTCTTTGAATAAAAATTAAAAGAATGATAATTACGTGACTTACTCATGTTTCTTTTTTATTATAATTAGTTACGTTTTTTTTTTTTGTTTGTTTGTTTTTTACACATTAAACAGAAAAACAGTTTAACACAGCAGTTAAACACCTTGGAACGTCTCGGTTACGTATGTAACCTTCCCTGAAGGAGGGAACGGAGACGTCACGTCGGATGACCGACGAAATTGGGATCTCGCCAGAGAGACCAATCCACTTCGAGTGTAACTAAACGAGCCAATGGACATTGGCATGCGATTATTGCATCCAGCTGCCGCTGATCACAGTGTGAGCATAAGAGGCAGCTGATGCACCGCATCAATTATGTTTTCGCTGAGGAGCCGAGCCGGCGACCCGGCAGCTCAGCGGTGGTACAGCAACTGTGGCGACGGGACGTGACGTCTCCGTTCCCTCCTTCAGGGAACGAGGGTTACATACGTAACCGAGACGTTCCCCTTTCAGTCGGTCACTCCGAGTCACGTCGGATGACCGACGAAATTGGGATCCCTACCAAAGCGCCACAGGAGCTGCCCCTTCCAGTGCCCTGTGTAGGGCTCCTGACCCTTCCTATAAGGCAGACGATAGGACCGGGCTCTACACAGAGAAGGTCAACTACTGGTGTTCCTTGAGCAACCCAAACAGTAGGACTAGGATAACACTGGGAAGCGTGCCCTTCCACTTGGAAGAGGCACACTGCGGAGTCACCTCCTCCCAAAGGGGGTTTAAGTGACATTCAAACATGTGAAGTAACCCAGAGGGCCCTTTTGCACATGGAAGTCTCTGAGATGGCTCAGGCTGCATCTTTAGAGATGGCAGAACGTGGTCCGCCAGGGGAAACACGGCTCCAATAAGAATACCGTGAAATACACATATGGGATCCCGACAGGGTCTCTCATATGGGCACTAGCCTCGCACCAGATTTCAAGAATTCATTGGCTGAAGGCCTGGCGCCGGACGCTCCGCCGTGTCCGGACGCCGGAGTGCTGGAGGACTCAACAGGGTTTGCCTGGTTAAGGAACTCTCTGGAGAATTTAGGCGTAAGGACGCCGCAAGCCGACTCTGAGCCGGCCCTCTCAGTGCCACTACCCGTTTGAGGTGAGAACACAGGAGGAAACCGGTTCGACACGTAGGCTATAAAACCTAGCGAACGTGTTGGGAGTCGCCCAACCCGCAGCTCTACAGATGTCTGCTAGCGAGGCACCACGAGCCAGCGCCCAGGACGATGCGACACCCCTAGTGGAGTGAGCACGCAACCTGAGCGGGCAGGGCACACCTTGTGCTTCATAGGCCAAGGTGATGGCATCCACTATCCAGTGGGCCATCCTCTGCTTGGAGACAGCCTTCCCCTTCTGCTGTCCTCCGAAACAGACAAAGAGCTGTTCTGAGGTCCTGAAGCTCTGAGTTCTATCCACGTACTGACGCAGTGCGCGTACAGGACAGAGCAAAGCTAGGGCTGGGTCTGCCTCCTCCAAGGGCAGCGCTTGCAGGCTCACTACCTGGTCCCTGAAGGGCGTGGTAGGAACCTTGGGCACATAGCCGGGCCGGGGCCTCAGTGTTGCACTGGAGTCAGCCGGCCCAAACTCAAGGCACGACTCGTCGACCGAAAATGCCTGCAGGTCCCCCACCCTCTTGATTGAGGCCAATGCAGTCAGGAGTAGGGTTTTCATAGAAAGAAACTTCAACTCGACTGACTGCAATGGCTCAAAGGGGGCAGTTTGTAGGGCTCTTAGCACCAAAGCCAAATCCCAAGAGGGAAGGGAGGGAGGCCTCGGAGGATTTAACCTCCTGGCCCCCCTAAGAAACCTGACGACCAGATCGTGCTTCCCCACCGACCTCCCCTCTATGGGGTCGTGGTGGGCAGAAATAGCAGCAACATATACCTTAAGGGTGGAGGGGGACAGCCTACGCTCCAACCCTTGTTGCAAAAAGGAAAGCACGGCTCTGATCGAACATCTCCGGGGGTCCTCCTGGTAAGAGGAACACCATTCGACGAACAGGTTCCACTTCAGCGCATAGGCCCGTCTTGTGGACGGTGCTCGTGCTGAAGCGATAGTGAGCGCTACCTCCTGGGGCAGGTCACCTAGAACCTCCGCGTCCCGTCCAGGGACCACACATGAAGTTTCCACAAGTCTGGACGCGGGTGCCAGAGGGTGCCCCGTCTCTGAGAAAGCAGATCCTTCCTCAGAGGAATCGGCCAGGGAGGGGCTGTCGCGAGGAGCATGAGTTCCGGGAACCAGGTCCTGTTGGGCCAATATGGAGCCACTAACAGGACCTGCTCCTCGTCCTCCCTGATCTTGCACAATGTCTGTGCTAGCAGGCTCACTGGGGGAAACGCATACTTGCGCAAGCCCTGGGGCCAGCTGTGTGCCAGTGCATCCGTGCCGAGCGTTGCCTCGGACAGGGAGTAGAACCACTGGCAGTGGGTGGTTTCTGGAGATGCAAACAGGTCTACCTGAGCAACTCCGAACCGACTCCAAATCAGCTGGACCGCCTGGGGATGGAGTCTCCACTCCCCAGGAAGTGCCGCTCGAGACAGCTCGTCGGCCACCTGATTGAACACTCCTGGGATGTGGATGGCACGAAGGGACCTCAGATGCTTCTGACTCCAGAGGAGGAGGTGGCGGGCGAGTTGCGACATGCGACGGGAGCGCAAACCGCCTTGCCGGTTGATATAGGCAACGGTCGCAGTGTTGTCCGTACGGACCAGAACGTCCCTGCCCCGAAGGCGCCCTCTGAGGCGGCACAGGGCAAGGCGTACTGCCAGCAACTCGAGGCAATTGATATGCCAACGCAGAAGGGGGCCCGTCCAAACCCCTGATACTGCGTGCCCGTTGTACGTGGCACCCCAGCCGGTGGCCGAGGCATCCGTGAATACCACAGCATGCCTGGATACCTGCTCCAGGGGCACTCCTGCCCGAAGGAACGAAGGATCTGACCACGGGCTGAAGGTCTTGCGGCAGGCCGGTGTAATCTGAACCCGGTGAGTACCGCGTTTCCACGCCCACCTCGGGATTCGGCCATGGAGCCAGTGCTGAAGCGGTCTCATATGGAGCAGACCGAGCGGAACTATGGCCGCAGCTGCAGCCATATGCCCCAGGAGCCTCTGAAAGAGTTTCAGTGGGACCGCTGTCCTGCCTGATAAAGTCTTGAGGCAGTTCAGCACCGACTGAGCACGTTCCTGGGTGAGGCGTGCTGTCTGGTTGACCGAATCCAACTCCATGCCGAGAAAAGAGATCCTCTGCGTTGGCACGAGTTTGCTCTTTTCCCAATTGACCCGAAGGCCCAACTGGCTGAGGTGCCTGAGCACCAGGTCCCTGTGTGCGCACAACAGCTCTCGAGACTGTGCAATTATGAGCCAGTCGTCGAGGTAGTTGAGAATGCGCACACCCTGTTCTCTCA
Source organism: Spinibarbus caldwelli (assembly GCA_039654775.1). NCBI lineage: Eukaryota > Metazoa > Chordata > Actinopteri > Cypriniformes > Cyprinidae > Spinibarbus > Spinibarbus caldwelli. The sequence goes on from CM077254.1 coordinate 17,722,935, forward strand.
GGGGAACAAGGGCCGCCTCTGCGACTTTGGTGAAGACACGAGGCGAGAGGGACAGCCCGAAGGGCAGAACCTTGTACTGATATGCCCGACCTTCGAACGCGAATCGCAGGAATGGCCTGTGCCGCGGAAGAATCGAAACATGAAAGTACGCGTCCTTCAGGTCGATCGCTGCAAACCAATCTAGGGGATGGACGCATCCAAAAATGCGTTTCTGCGTCAACATCTTGAACGGCATCTTGTGAAGTGCACGGTTCAAAACTCGCAGATCCAAGATCGGTCGTAACCCACCGCTTTTCTTGGGCACAATGAAGTAAGGGCTGTAAAACCCCGACCTCATATCGGCTGGAGGGACCGGCTCTATTGCATCCTTCGCCAGTAGGACTGCAATCTCCGCGAGCAAGACAGGGGCATCGACGGCTTTGACTGAAGTGAACCGGATGCCCCTGAACTTGGGGGGACGCCGGGCGAACTGAATCGCATAGCCGAGTCTGATGGTCCGCAGGAGCCACCGGGACGGGCTGGGGAGCGCTAACCAGGCTCCGAGAGACCGCACCAGTGGAACCAACGGGGCCACCGACGCGCCCGCGGTGGGGCAGCGAGGTGGAACACAGGGACCGGCCCCAGGGCCTGTGACGGCCTGGCCTGTGACGGCAGGGGGCGGGGTCTGGGTGTGTAGTGTAGCACTCACCTGATTTCTCCTCGCGTGGGAGGAGACACAGGAACCCGGCTTGAGGCTTGTGACAGCCCGGCGTTTGACGACTTGAAGCGGGGAATGGAGTGCTACTGCCCTTACCTGGTTCCACGAATGGGCAGGAGGGGTGCTCTTGGGCAACCACCTGCTGCCTGCTGGCGAGAGAGGAGGAGGGAAGCGATCCTGTGATGCACGGATCACCACTCTCCTCCTCTTGAGACCCAGAGATTGAGGAAACCGCTCTTTTACTGATGTTTTGGGTACCGCTGGCTGCTGGGCCAGCGGCGGAACAAAAACAAACTGAAACACAGGATACTCCACCCGGCCCTCCACCGGGGGAGGGAGTGGTGCGGTCACCATCTCCCGAAGAGCAGTCTCCTCCATCTCTGGGTCGCCCGTCTCAGGGCCTCTTGCACTTGCGCTTGCCGCCAGGTTTGGCGGGGGCCTGGACGGGCTGGGCGTCCTGCCTGCGACCGGCTCCACGACGCGGCCTGGTGGAAGGCTGCTGCGGCTGCACGGGAGCGGGGGCGGCCGCAGGGGGGCGCCCACGGCGACGAGCAGGCTGAGTGGCTGGAGCCGGAGTGGAAGCAGCAGGTTTCCTCCGGCGCATGATGTGTTTGATCGCCTCAGTCTGCTTCCGGGCTGCCGAGAACTGCTGGGCAAAGCTCTCGACAGCGTCGCCGAAAAGGCCGGTCTGTGACACGGGAGCATTCAGGAACTGTACCTTTTCCAGCTCTCTCATGTCAGCAAGACACAGCCAGAGATGGCGCTCCTGGACCACTAACGTGGACATCGCACGACCCAGAGACTGTGCGGTCACCTTCGTCGCTCGTAGCGCGAGGTCCGTCGCAGCACGCAGCTCATGTAGAACCGCCAGGTCGTGACCACCCTCGTGCAGGTCTTTCAGTGCTTTGGCCTGGTGGACCTGCAGCAACGCCATAGCGTGGAGGGCGGAAGCCGCCTCCCCACAGGCTCTATAAGCACTGCCAGTTAGACCTGACGAATACTTAGAGGCCCGTGAGGGGAGACACGGATCACCCCGCAGGGTGGAAGCGGCTGTTGGCCATAGTTGCATGGCCACAGACCGCTCCACCGAGGGGATGCCCGCATACCCCAAAGCGGCTCCACCATCGAGGGTGGTGAGAGTGGAAGAACTACAAGATTTGTTTCGGGCAGTGAAAGGTGCCCTCCACGATCTTGTCAGCTCCTCGTGCACTTCCGGGAAGAATGGCACCGGAGGGGGGCACTGAGAACCAGCGCAACCCCCACCGAGAAACCACTCGTCCAGCCTCGAAGGATCGGGACGCGGTGGTGGATTCCACACGAGCCCGACATTCTCGGCGGCCCGGGAAAGCATGGCCGTCATCTCTGGGTCTGGCTCGGACAACGCTACCACACCCGAAGGGGGCAGCGCAGCCGAGTCGTCATCCCCGGAGAGAGAGGGCCCGCCCTCCGATGCAGTGATCGACATCTGGTCGTCAGGGGGACCACCGAAGGAGACGCCTGGTGCACCCCGAGCAGAGGGCCCAGCACGCTCCTGCGGCAGCTCCACCGGCTGCGGAGTGCTTGAGGGGCGAGGAGCTCCACTTGGGGAAGTCCTCACCGTAATCCTCAGATCACCTCTGCACCCACCGGACCCAGCGGCGCGCACGCTGGACCGCGGCAGAGGCAGAGGGACTCCGCCATGTTTGACATAGCGGAGTCTAAGACGCAACTCCGAGATGGTCATGTCCCCACAAGAAGAACATGAGCCATCCACGAAAGCCTCCTCAGCGTGCTGAATGCCCAGACACGTGAGGCAGCAATCGTGACCGTCCTGAGGCGCCAGGAAGCGACCACAGCCAGAAACGCACGGGTGATAAGACATCTTTAAAAAGACGCGATCACCCGTGTACTCTCTTAGAGAAATTTGCTCTTAGAAATGCTCTTTTTTGAGGTGCTGAAGCACGCAGGGGAGCTTGGCCACTGCACACTCCAAGTGTGGCTGCCAGCGGGAAGACGATTCTGCTCTCCCGGACACCGTGACCACCGCTGCTGCACCGTAACGCCCGCACTCGATCAGGAACACTTCTTGGGAAAGGGAGCAGTAGCTTCACTACTACCGCTCGGCTCCGAAGCGAAAGGATAATTGATGCGGTGCATCAGCTGCCTCTTATGCTCACACTGTGATTAGCGGCAGCTGGATGCAATAATCGCATGCCAATGTCCATTGGCTCGTTTAGTTACACTCGAAGTGGATTGGTCTCTCTGGCGAGATCCCAATTTCGTCGGTCATCCGACGTGACTCGGAGTGACCGACTGAAAGGGGAACCCTCGTTCCCTGAAGGAGGGAACAAAGACGTCACGTCGGTGACCGACGAATTGGGATCTTGCTTCGAGAGACCAATCTACTTCGAGTGAAAACTAAACGAGCCAATGCACATTGGCATGCGATAATTGCATCCAGCTGCTGCTCGTCACGGCAAGAGCATAAGTAGGCAGCAGGTGCAATGCATATTCAGGTTTTCGCTGAGGAGCCGAGCCAGTGACCCGATGCCCAGCGGTGGTACAGCGGCCATAGCAACGGGACGTGATGTCTCCGTTCCCTCCTTTCAGGGAATGAGTGTTACATACGTAACCTAGGCGTTCCCTTTCAGTCGGTCACTCCGAGTCACGTCGTAACCCTGCCAAAGCGCCATGGATGCTGCCCCTTCCAGCGCCCCTAGAAAGCCCCCTGATTCCCCCCGCGGCTACTGGGGCGGAAGACAGAACAGGGCTTACGCAAAGAGAGTCTATTACTGTTTACTGTTACTCCTCTTTACCCATACAGTAAGACTATTGGATAACACTGGGAAAGCGTGCCCTTTCCAGGGACGCTGCGGAATCCACATCCTGCCCACAGGAAGGTATCATGTGGAGATTACACATACGGACTGGCGTCAAGGGCAGTACAACATATGGAATGTCTCTGAGGTGGCTCAGGCCCGGCTTGGAGGGAGTCAACACCAGCAGGGACGGCAGAGCGGAGTCTGCCAAGGGAAAGACACGGGCTCACCAAGATGGGAGCTGTACCGTGGAAGAATAAACACATAGAATCAATGTGTTTTTATAGACACAATTCTATTAAAAATTCTATTCTATTATTTGTCTATAAAGCTCTTAACAACTCAGCTCCGAGTTATCTCTCCGATTTACTCACCATCTACAACCCAGCTAGGTCACTTAGATTCCAAGATGGCCATCTTCTGTGAATACCACGGTCTCGCCTGCAATGCAGGGGTGACAGAGCCTTCGCAGTAGCTGGTCCTAAGCTATGGAGTACCCTGCCATTATCTGTCAGAACTGCCTCCACGTTAGCCGAATTCAAATCTAGGTTAAAAACGCATCTTTTTTCTTGAGCTTTTAATTCTCCGTAATGTGTATGTGTTTATTTGTTTTTATACTTACTGTATTTTACTTTACTTTGTACAGCACTTTGACCAACAAAGGTGGAATTTAAACGTGCTTTAGAAATAAATTGAATTGAATTGAATTACCGTGGGGATCACAACATATGGCACCTAGGCTATCACAGGGGTTAACCAATGGACAACTTTACGAGTGTTAGGCCTGGCGCCGGACGCTCTGCCACGTCTGGCTGCCAAGGGTGCCGGAAGAACTCCACAGGGTTCGCCTTGTGGGAAACTGAAATGAAGCGCAGAATAAGTGCCCGTATCCGGTCCGTGGAGGGGACTGGCACAACAAGCGAGACACCAAGCAGTTCCTCTAGCCATACTGGCTACTCGAGGCGAGTACATGAGAGGACACTGGCTCTATACGAAGGTTATAGAACCTAGCAAACGTGTTTGGTGTCGCCCAGCCTGCAGCTCTACATGTGTCTGTCAGCAAGGTGTCTTATGCCAACGCCCAGGAGGAAGCAACACTCCTTGTCGAGTGTGCTTTCAACCCGAGGGGGCAAGGCACGCCTTGGGTTTGATACGCCAAGGCGATGGCATCCACTATCCAGTGGGCCAACCTCTGCTTGGAGACAGCCTTTCCCTTCTGCTGGCCTCCATAACAGACGAAGAGCTGCTCTGAGGTCCTGAAGCTCTGCGTACAATCCACATATATGCGCAAAGCGCGAACGGGACAGAGCAAAGCTAGGGCTGGGTCTGCCTCCTCCGAAGGCAGCACATGCAGGTTCACCACCTGATCCCTGAAAGGTGTGGTGGGAATCTTGGGCACATAACATGAGAGTTAGCCGGCCTGAATTCCAGGAATGATTCGTTGACCGAAAATGCATGCTGGTCCCCTACCCTCTTTATGGAAGCCAGCGCAGTTAAGAGCACTGTCTTTATTGACAGAGTTCTCAGCTCTGCAGACTGCAACAGCTCAAAGGGAGCCCTCTGCAATGCCTTAAGCACCAGAGGGAAATCCCAAGAGGGTACTGGGTTAGGGCGAGGAGGATTTAGTCTCCTCGTGCCCCTCAGGAACCTAATGATCAGGTCGTGCTTCCCCAAAGACTCTCCGTCTACAGGATCGTTATGTTCCGCAATTGTGGCAACATACACTTTTATGGTGGAGGGAGACAGCCTTCGCTCCAGCCCCTCCTGGAGGAAGGAAAGCACCGCTCTGATCGGGAATTTCCGAGGGTCTTTCTGGTGAGAAGAGCAGCATTCAACGAACAGGTTCCACTTCAAGGTATAGGCATGCCTCAAAGAGGGTGCTCTTGCCGAAGTGATGGTGTCTACCACCGCCTGGGGTAGATCACCTTGGACCTCCGCATCCCATCTAGGGACCACATGTGGAGGTTCCACAGATCTGGATGCGGGTGCCAGAGGGGGCCCCGTCTTTCCTCAGAGGAATTTGCCAGGGAGGGGCTGTTGCGAGGAGCATCAGTTTCGAGAACCAGGTCTGGTTGGGCCAGTAAGGTGCAACTAGCAGGACCTGTTCCTTGTCCTCCGTGACTTTGCACAGTGTCTGTGCAAGTAGGCTCACTGGGGGAAATGCATACTTGTGTAGGCGCCAGGACCAGCTGTGCACCAGTGCATCCGTGCCGAGGGTTACCATGATCAGGGAATAGAACAGCTGGCAATGGGACGTGTCTGGAGAGGCAAACAGGTCCAATGCAGATGGGGGCCCATCCACAACCCCGAATCTGCTTGCCCGTTGTACGTGGCACCCCAGCCTCTGGTGGAGACATCCATGAACACAACAGCATGCATGGACACCTGTACTAGGGGAACTCCTGCCCGTAGAAATGCAGGGTCCGACCACAGGCTGAAACCTTGGCGACAGACCAGAGTGATCACTCGGTGTGCCGCATTGCCATGCCCATCTCGGGATTCGGCCGTGAAGCCAGTGTTGAAGTGGCCTCATATGAAGCAGTACGAGTGGCGTTACTACGGTTGTGGATGCCATATGCCCCAGGAGCCTCTGAAATTGTTTCAGTGGGGCCGCCATCCTGCGCTTGAGAAAATTCAAGCAGTGCAGCATTGACCAAATACATTCCTCTGTGAAGCGTGCTGTCAGGTTGACCGAGTCCAACTCCATACCAAGAAAAGAGATCCTCTGTACTGGTGAGAGTTTGCTCTTTTCCCAGTTGACCCGAAGTCCCAACTGGCTGAGGTGACTGAGCACCATGTCCCTGTGTTCGCACAACTGCTCCCGGGACTGAGCCAAAATGAGCCAGTCGTTGAGATAGTTGAGAATGCGAATGCCCTGTTCACTCATGGGAACAAAGGATGCCTCCGCCACCTTCGTAAAGATGTGGGGTTACAGGGACAGCCCGAAGGGCAGGACTTTGTACTGATATGCCCGTCCCTTGAACACGAAGCAAAGAAACGGCCTGTGCCGAGGGAGAATCGAGACATGAAAGTACGCGTCCTTCAGGTCGATCGCTGCAAACCAATCTTGGGGATGGCATTTGAAAATGCATTTCTGAGTCAACATTTTGAAGGGCAGCTTGTGAAGGGCCCGGTTCAAAACTCGCAGGTCCAAGATTGGTTGTAACCCACTGCCTTTCTTGGGTACAGTGAAGTACGGGCTGTAAAACCCCGACCTCATGTCGGCTGGAGGGACCGGCTTTATCGCGTCCTTCGCCAGCAAGGCTGCGATTTCTGCCCACAAGACAGGAGCATTGGTGGTCAGCATGGAGGTGAATTGGATGCCCCTGAACTTGGAGGGATGCCAGGTGAACTGAATCGCATAGTCGAGTCTGATGGTCCAGATGAGCCAGCGAGACAGACTGGGGAGTGCTAGCCAGGCTCCTAGAAACCGTACAAGTGGAACCAGATGAACCACAGACGTACCCACAGTAGGGCAGCGTGGTGGAGGACAGGGACTCGACTCGGAAGGCATCGCGTCCCGAAGCGGGGTCTGGGTGTGCGGTGCAACACCTACATGGCTCCATGGTTGGGCAGGGGGCACGGGAAAAGGCATGGCGTCCTCGAACCAGGCCATGCTGCCCGCTGGCGATGAGGCTGGCCAGGCATAGCATGACACAGCGTCATCTGCGCCCTCTTGGAACCCAGAGATTGGAAACTGCTCATTTTTTGATGGTTTGGGAACAAAAAGAAAAGGAAACAAAAGATTCTCCACCCACCCCTCCTCCATCTCCCGAAGAGCTGTCCCCTCCATCTCTGGGTTGCCCGTCTCAGGGCCGCTTGCATTTATGCTTTCCGCCTGGTTTGGCAGGGGTCTGGATGGGCAGCGCAGCACCCCTGCGGCCAGCTCCCCACTGTGACCTCGGTGGACGCTGCTGCTGAGTTTGAGCAGGGGTGGAGGAAGCTGCGGGGGGGTGGTGTCCTTGGCGACGAGCAGGCAGAGCAGCTGCAGCTGGCAGTGGGGTGAAAGCAGCAGCGGTCTGCCGGGGCAGGATGCGCTGCCGCGCCGTCACACCAAGACTCTGAAAAGCTTCTCCCTGAGCACTCGTAGCTCGTCAGTTTCTCACGAAGACGACAGGTAGAGCAGAACAGTTAACAACCGCTCGGCTCCAAAGCGAAAAGCTGAATATGCGTTGCACCTGTTGCCTACTTATGCTCGTGCCGTGACGAGCAGCAGCTGGATGCAGTTATCACATGCCAATGTGCATTGACTTGTTTAGTTTACACTCGAAGTAGATTGATCTCTCGAAGCGAGATCCCAATTCGTCTCGGAGTGACCGACTGAAAGAGAACAAATTACATTACAATATTGTAACATTGAACATAACATTAATATTGTGTTTTTACAGTATGTGTTGCCCTTCTGTGCCTTGGCTGCACAAATGTGCTGCTGTGATTTAATATGCTGGGATACTGTCATTTTTTCCCACCGTGTCCGATATTAAAATCAGTGCGACACACTTTGCAAAAGGCGTGGGCATTGTTTACATGGCTTCGAGGCAAGAAATTAAATTCTTCTGTCCAGCTGTTGTTAAATTTACAGGTATATATTTTTTTCTTCGCCGGAGCACCATCTGAGTCTTCTCCTTCCATTTCTACCACTGATGCTAGATTCAACTTCCTTTGTCTACTACCTGCGCAGAAATCATCAGCGCAACTGGGTTGTAGGTTGCCAGGTTGAGATCACAAATGGTTTGAAATTTGTATATTGAGTCAACTGTGTGAGGTGATGCGTTTCATAAAAGATCTGGCAGCTGGACAACCTTGGAATAAAATAATGATGTGATTATTCATATAACTAGGTTTGGTCAATACAAATTACGGGAGTTTCTCGGGAGAAATAACAAAACGGGAGGGGGGCGGGAGATGGGTGTGAAATACGGGAGACTCCCGGGAAAAACGGGAGTGTTGACAGGTATGTATGCAAAGCAGAGATGTAAACGCTACGCCCTCTTCTGAAGACAGGACAAGAATATGCCACTCATTTGTATTTAAAGTGATACACCCCAAAACAGCTCTTTTTGTTGACAGGCCCCAAAAATTACATTTTAAACATGTTATAATAAATAATCTGTGGGGTATTTTGAGCTGAAACTTCACACACACATTCTGGGGACACCCAAGACCAATATTACATCTTGTAAAAAGGGCATAATGCCCTTTAACAGTATATGAAACAATTCTGTGTTAGAATGTTGCCTAGCGTTTGAGTGGTTTAAACTTTACTTTTATTTTACTTTTAGTCATTTAGCAGACGCTTTTATCCAAAGCGACTTACAAATGAGGACAACAGAAACAATCAATTGTAGTATTAAAACAACTAAAACTGATCCAAAACTAAAAGCTAAAACTTTATAAATAGTATATATACACACACATTAAAAAAATTAATTAAATAAAAATGAGAAATGCATATGACAAAATTTCTAAACTTAACATTTAAATAAAGCTACAAACAATTCAAAATATTAAGAGAACAAAAGGTATAAGAGTGTAATAATGATTCTAACATAAAACTAAGCCAAACACCAAAAACAACTACATGTATGTACACACACACACGCATATCCACAAATTCAATATTATTTCATTTCCATGTAGTTTGTTGAAGTACTAAAATAACTCAAATTAAAGAAAACTAAAACATAATAAATAACTTATACAGACATAATAGAAAAAAAAAATTAATAAAATGACAAACATTACTACAACTGTAACTAAAATGAAAATAGATAACATATACAAATCAAACTACATTAGTTTAACAGTAATCCTAAAAAAATAACTGTGCCAAACATACAAGTAAGAAATGGTTATAAAAACTGAAAGAGAAGTAATAGGAAAGAGAATAAATGAAAAGCGATATTTATCCCTTGCCGGTGTCCCTGTCCGATGGAGTCGCATGGTAGAGTCGATGGTCTTTACACACTTCGGTCTTCACACTACGAGGGCTGCTGCGACCGTCCTGTCTAACAAATCACTAATTGAATTCAGCTGGACACACTTTCCTGTTAATCACAATAAATGGCCACGCAAGTGCAGACACTAACAAGGTATGTACGAGACCTTTGTAAACTTAGGTAAACAAAGTAAACAAAGGTAAACTTACCTTTGTAGTCCACCAAAAAGTTCATAAAGGGGAAAAAAAAAAAAAAAAAAAAAAACTGAAAAAAAAGTCTGCAATAAATAATGAGACAGAGCAATCCTAGAGCCTTTATGTAAACAAGTCGCGTTCTGCATACGTCAAATCTATGACACCAACACTGCAAATATGCAAACAATCCCCTTGTCCAAATACCCATACTTGTGGTCTTTGCACTTGTCCACTTGATTATTTATATGACGTATTTCCTGTATTTGGCCCAAGTGTCCAAGTGAGGATGAAGACCACAAGTGTGTGCAGAACTTTTCATTACCTGATTGGATGCCCTTATAGTGTTGTAAAAATACAAGTGTTTACAAAACTTTATTTTTATTTTAAACACTTTGCATTTTAAAATCAACTTCTAAATGTCTGTTCAGTAGTCCCTATAACACGACACAATTTAGTTTGCGGCGCTTCTAATTAGGCGCTGAAAAGCAGTTTTCAAATGTTGTACAAAATAAATACTCACCACTACTCATCTTTGCACCAATAAATTGTGCAACACTTTGTTTTTCTACCAAATTATATGTAATGATATATAATTATTATATTAATATTTAACTTACATTGGAAAGGTTTCTGTGAGCTCTCACGAGTTCTTGGCAAAAATCTCACAATTTATTCCAAAACATGATGCATGATGGGATACACTAAGCCTCGAATAGCGCTCTGGAGCGGTATTCGAGATAGTGTGGATTCAGTTTGCTTTAAGGGCACTGCGCTTTAGCGTGTTTAAAACCTGGAACAGTCTTGTACACTTAGTTCTTGTCGTGCGCACGTGCTCTCAAGTGGCCAAGACAGCAAGTGTGGGTATTTGGACAAGGCAAATAATGTTAACCCGCGGTTTAGTAATGTACAGTGTGAAACGTTAGCTTACGAATACTAGAATTTGTTAACAACAGGTAAATTATGAGCACTGTGAAAAAGACAAAATAACCCTGGATTCTATTTACCCTGGGTTTAGAATGACCCAGGATTAAATATTTCAAGTGTGAAAAGCCTTTAGTAGGCTATACAGCTTTCACACTCATCTCCAATCTCATCACTTAAAAAATTTGTAAACAGTCTGCATTATTTTATTTCGTGAATGAGTGTAAATAAATAAATAAAAATAAAAACATGCATTATTTAGCTAGCCACATCATACTCATTTTTAACTGTTTAAGATGCCATTGGTGATGCATGATGGCATCAAGTTTCAATGTTAAACAGATGTTAAACAGAAGTTCTTATAATTCAAGCTAGTGTATAACATAGGTTATTAAATCTAAAGATAAACCAACACATTTTGCATTTAACTGCCTGAAGCTGTCTAAAATTGATGGGTGACTTCAGAGACAGCGCTTTGTAAATCAATAGTTGTTATTGACTAGCATGTTGAAATCACTGCAGGTTCTCATTTCACATAGGCTCTGTAATACATTCCTACTATGCAGCACATTTTTTTGTTCTGATCATGCATGTCGCAATATACTAGATAAAAAAAACTCACAATTTTTAAAGATTATTTTAGTATCTTTTATATTTTATCACATTGTAACAAATTACATTTTTAGTGTTTTTTTTTTAATTTTATTTAATTTAAAACTATTTTTGCAGTATTCTATCTAAAGGCCTTAATGACATTATCATCCAGGAAGTGACATCACTTTAGAATGAAAACAACAGCAGAAACATGTATGAACAATGGATTTGAAGCAGTCTGTGGTGTTTTGTTTTATTAATTGATTTGTCTCACTCATAAAAATTTAGTCCTGTGGTTAAATAAAAATAAATCAAAATGACTTACTGAACATTTTACTGGTCAAGGCAATGAATCTGAATTTGTGTGAAACCTGCATGGGGAGCTTTTTCACATACGTGCAAAACTCTCCTATCATGCAAATTCCTATTGAAATGGCTCCTAAGAAATGCATTTGATTAAGGTCAGGTGAACACTGAAAACAATCTACAGACAATCCGAGTAGTCAACTAGTCATTCAGGCAGCTGATTTTCGAAAATATGCACTTTTGCACACCCTAACAAGGACTCAGGTCGTCCTGGAAGTGAGCAGTTTACCTACCCTGTGCCAAAATGCAAAAACGAATGCAGACAGCAGCAAAATGTCATGGTGTTCTGATTAGCTGTATGTCATGCAAATAAAAGTGCTGCTTTCTCATATGCCATCCTGTGCTCTGACATTACCCTCCTCTTCTGTTCATTTAACAATAATGCCAAGGGGATAAAGTACTGTCAGTGCGAGTATGGGTCCTTTTGTTCCAGTGGTTACTCCGGTCGCTCATTAGAAGTCTGCTGAGTCATGCATATAATGATATGTTCTGAAAAACCACTTGCATTCAAATCAGAGTTTTGAACCCGAATCCCTGCAGGTTTGTTGAACAATAACTTGGTAATGTAGCTCATAATCTCTCTATGTCTTGCTGACATGAGCAAAATGATGTTACATAATGTGTTTACAAAGAGAAATGCTAAAATGCGCAAGACACAAAATGGGGAATTCATTAAGAATAAATTGTGCTGATGATAGCATCGCTAATTGTCTGCATTGTCTGTGTTATTTTAGCACACAATTCACTAAAGGAATTATGCAAACACCCCAACAATTTAATTTGCAGGCCAGTTTTGAGTGCTTGGTTGTGATACAGTTGACTATTGCAATCTAGCATACTGTAATCAGGGGTAGCGTGTCTGGATTATGGCTAATTTTAAAGGAATAGTTCAACCAAAAATGAAAATTTGCTGAAAATGTACAAGATGGATAGCTGAGTTTGTTTTTTATCGGGACAGATTTGGAGAAATTTAGCATTACATCACTTGCTTACCAATGGGTCCTCTACAGAGAATGGGTGCCATCAGAATGAGAGTCCAAACAGCTGATAAAAACATCACAATAATCCAAATAATAAACACCACTCCAGTCTATCAATTAACATCTTGTGAAAAGCTGCATGTTTGTATGAAACATCAATCATTAAGACGTTCTAACTTCAACCGTTTTTTTTTTTTTTTTTTTTTTTTTTTTTAAATATGAGTCCTCTAACTTTCATTTTTGGGTGAAATATTCTTTTAAAACTTTCTTCTATCATTCAGTGAATTACTGCTGCCGTGATTGAAAATATACTCCTTTCTTCCCAGTAAAATCTAAAAGCTATAAGGATTAAATATCTTTCATGGCACTGCCAAAGCATAAAAGTTTCACCTCCGAAAACATTTAAGGCACATTTTTGTAATCAAGCACTTCACATATTTTCCTTTAATAGTCCTTTAACACTGATATTAAATTAAACTCCAAACAGCAATGTGAATTGCAGAACATTCCCTTTGATTTTTATGTGAATGATTTTAATTGGCTTTTATTTGTTTCAAACTCATTAATTTAACACTATTAATCATGTAACAGAGAGCATATTTGCAAGCCATCCACTTTAACACATATTCTCCTCATGTTAGCATTGTTATGAAACTAATTATCAGAGGAAATTGTTTTAGAAGTGTTGAGTTTTGGCCTGAATTCAGGGTTCATCTCAGGGCAGATCCTATGGGTCTGTATTACTATTGAAATGCAGAGTGTTTTGTTTTCTTGTGCCAAGTTTAAAATATAGTAGAAGCAAAAAATGTTAAAAGCAGTGATAAAGTTATCAGTAAATAATTTTTTCAGAAACTGCAGCTATGTGCACATTGTTTGAAATGCTCAAAATGTAGGTCAGTCACCAGACTGCAAAGTTTTTTTGGAAAAGGATATTTCAAGATACAGATTTCATCACTGAAAATGAACTGATGTGAGTTGGACATATAAATCTTGGCTGTCACACTGTTTCTAACTTTCATATGGGATTAAGACAGCAGATCTCATCCCAGTTTGAATAGTCCTTTGCCTCTGAGAATCCCATCTAGTATCTGTCACCCTCCCCATATATAAACCCCTGAAATGTGAGGAAGCATGCCACTAACTGTCCTCAGTCCTCTTGCTTTGGTTGAAGTCATTACAAAGTGCCCTTGGTCATCCCCCCTCGTCTTCCATTGCCTCTGATTTATTTGGTTTGTTATGCTGCCAGTTCAGAGCCTGGCTGGTGGGTATATGGCACTTACTGAAAGGAATCTGTCTATAAACAAAGTCAGTCTATGAATATGCATATTGGGCAGTACTTTTAGTAAGGAAAGCTTTTATAAAATGTATTACTGTTACTATGATCTACTGTGTTTACACAGTCATTTTTTAAAGAATGAATAAATCATAAAGTCTGGACATGAAGGCTTTTGGCATCTGTGATATCAAAGGAAAGAGGTACATGCATTTTTCACAATAAGTAATAAATCAACTACAGTTTGTGCTGGAGTTTTTTATTTATTTATTTATTTATTTTTCAAAGCTACTTTTACATCTGAAAAAAAAAAAAAATTAGGTCTTTGATTTATTTATTATTATTTTTTTATCATTATTTAAAAATCTACATTTATATTACATTACATATCCAAATAACCATTTTTGAATTGTGAATAAATTATAATTATCCATTATATTTTTTTCCATTGAATTTTCTGTTTAATTTAATAATAATTTTTTGTGTTTTATATGTTTTATGATATTTCATTATAGAAATATTTATAAAAGGTTTTGCATGAAGATTTAGAATTTTGTAAAACAATTATTTTATTTTAATATTGTGCCTGCTATTCATTAAAAATGTGTTTTTATTGTTGTAAGCTGCTTTCAAGTTATATTTTACAATATATGCACAGAAAAATGGTTTAATATTTACTTTACTTTTACTCAAACTTTTCTCTCCAAAATTTATTTTAAATGTCACAAATTGTTACAGAAAATGACAACACATTGAATTAAACACATTAATAAAAAGTAAACTGATATTTTTTCCAAATAATTCAATTATTATTTTTTTATTTATTTATTTATTTTTTTTTGTAGAATAATTGCACACCAAAATGTGTTGCTGTCACAGTGCACACACATGAGGGAAGCGAGGAGACGAGGATAAACTCAAAATACAGTCTTTAATAAATCCAAAACAGACAAGGCAAGGCTGGGACACACAGGAACACCAGGGAGTAACGAGTAGACCAGACGAAAATGAACAGAATGGGCAGGAACTAAATACACACGATAATTAAACACACACCTGAAAGAAATCATAAACAATCAAACTTGACGAGGACAGGAACAGGAAGGACCAAATAAGGTCATGGAGGGGGAAACACACAAGACAAGACAGACAAGACTGTGACAGGTGCTAACTGTATTTAAAGTAATAGATTTTGCTCTATTTTGAATTCAGTGGCTTGTGTTTTTGTCATAGCAGATGTTGTATTGGAGGCGCTGTGATCATACTGTGCCATTGAAGCAGTGCACCTCCAGCAGATGCCAACACTCATGTGTGTGCTACCTGTGTTATCCGCATAATCATATGGAAAGAACCCAGAAGCACTCAAAGTGCCAACACAGTATGTAGATGTATACAACATAATGATGCTGACATTCTATACACAAACAGGGCCGAACAGCAGAAGACATTCTTTTCATCACATCTGACCCAGTTCCTTAAGTTCATGAGCATTATGTGTGGAATATTTTTTATTTACAATTAAAAACAAACAAACAAACAAACAAAAACTCCTGCTGTGGCTGATGGGAATCAGAATTTATATGGAATAGAGGCTGTTGGTGTCGAAATCTATAAGGCAGCCACGGACTCATGAGAAATCCAGTGTGACATTCACATGGAGAGTTGCTGTAACCCATCATGTCTTCTAGATAGACACCATCATGCTGTATTTTGCTCAGTTTCTGTCTGTCTATATTTGATTGTACACCTCCCATAAACGGGACCTTGCTGTAAACAATGTCGCAAGGTCGTAGCTTTTCTTGTCATGTTATTGAAATTGTATGTCTAAGGCAGGATCTGCTGATTTATTTGCGTGTATAAAATATGTATGATCGCTGAGGACTGCTGTTGTAGGCAAATTAACTTCTAGGTTTCAGAAAATCCTTTCATTTCTTCCTATTTTTCTTTAAAATGGCATTATGTTCTTCTAACCTTGCATGTAGCATATGGATAAAATACAGATTGTTTCAAAGCAGCTTCACGTTAATTAACAGCAAATAATATTGCTAATGTTCATCTGTAAAGCAGCTCTACAGAAGATAATAGTGTCATTTTTCAGCACAATTTAGTAACTGTGTCAGTTTTGCAAAGTTCAGTTATGAAGCTCGTTCAATTCCAGTACATATTAGGTACTAATATGCACCTTTTAGGAGTAAGTAGACCCTAAGAAAATGAGAAAGTTGTCCTTTTAAGTGTGCCAAGCTCTTGTACCATGAACCTTGTACAATTTTTCTGGCAGTTAAGAATAAAATTCCATGTTGATCTGTGAACTTCAGTATAGTTACTGTATACAGAAGCTTCTGTAATTGTGTGGATCTCTCTGTCAGCAACATAATGCTTCTATTGATGGAACAAATGTATTAGTGCTGACTCCAGCCACCACCTCTCCCAATTACACACAATAACATCAGAAATTACTCTCCATTTGAAATATGGCCCAATATTTTAGGCTTGTAAAGCCATTAGCCAGCAGTGCAGAAAGCCATTTTATACTTAGCTACAGTTATCCACACCCATACTGAGACAGAGTGCTTGTTTAAATCAATGATGGAGTCTTCTCACTCGTCTAGATATTGTCAAAGAACTATTAAAAATGAAATGGTGATCATTATTTTTGAGGTATACGGTCTGTTTCTCAGAGCTGAATGTTCAATCCAATATTGAGTTCCACACAGTGCTGAGGCTGTCTGATGCTGGAAACTTTAGCTGGCTGTGAGACGGAAAGTTTCTGACGTAAAAGTTTTTATTTGATGAGTGATCTGGAGAGGTGCTGAGTGAAAGTGAACAAGGTGCTAGAGAACGAGAGGGTGAAGTCAGACACAAAACGTCATTAAAACAACAGCGCACATAGAAGCCAATAACAGAAATGTGAAATTCACAACTGTAATGTATAACTCAGACGGCCCTCTGTAATAATTACACACCAGGGCTTTATGAAACACTATAAACACCAAAATAACCCAACAAACGCTCACTCTTGACTCCAAGCCTCGACCCCACTCACCACAGCGAGAGCCCAAATCACTTTAGAGGATGTTTTGTTGTTGTTATGAGAAAACAAATTGTGATATGCAATTTTTCTGACACTGCATAACAAATTTCATTTATGTTGATAGATTTGCATTTCCAGAAGGAAACTGCAGTGGAACAGAAGCATATTGTTGAAGATTTCAGTAAGCTGAAGGCTGGAATATACTACACAACTTTTAAAATCTGAAGAGATTTTAAAACGTTAGGCATCATACACTTACCGGCAAACATGTTTGAAATCCTCAGACTGGATAGATTCATAGTCTAAAGCTAAAAAATTGGAGTGTGTGACCAAAATGCTGAACATTCTAATAATGGAACCGCTTGGAACTTATTTTATGTTTAATGTACAGCTGTGTGGTGCAGTATTTTGCACTAGAAATGCTTTAGACAGAATCGCTTGTATCTTGTTCTGTGCCTGGTTAGGATGTGGCGTGATGGAGTCTGTACATTAACTGATTCCAGCTGGCAATAATACAAGAAAACACATGCTGGTTTCAGAAATGTTACATAAATAAAAACTAATTAGCAAATTAGTTTTGCTGTTTTTAAGACTTCAAGGTAACTATTGAATTATGAACCTTTATTTTGCTTGTGCTTCCAACACAACACAGGAAAATAGTTTTTGTATTGATTTTTTTGGTGTAAATGTTTCTGTATTATATATATATATATATATATATATATATATATATATATATATATATACTGTAAACAATGACTGTGAATTTAATGATAAAAGACTGTAAAAATGCTACAGTAAAAACCTGTTAAATGGTTAATGGTAAGTTCCCCTACTATATGCGGTGAAAAACTGTATTGGCCATAACATGTAATTTTTACGATAGTATACCATTTTTGGAAGTGGAAAAATAACATATAATTTACAGTGAATAACCGTAAATTGACATTCCCAGAATTCCCTGTGTTACATTTCAAATTTTATGTTTTTTTTTTTTTTTTTTTGAAATAACTATGTTTCTTCTTAATTTTTTCTTATCAGTTTTGCACATTAGGGTTATATGTTACACCTAATGTTGTTAAATTAATGTTTATTGCATTATTTCAGTTTCATGTGTGTTACCATGATGGAGCTTAATGTTTGTGTGAATGACACTGTGCACCTTCTATATGTTAATATTTAAAAGCTGCTTGTGATAGGCTTTGGTTCATCATGTGACTTTCTCATCATCACCTGCTATTGGTGGTTATCAGTGTATTACAAAGGTACAAAACAGATTTCAGTACTTCAATAGGTTGGTATATTAACATTATATCAGTTAATGAAATTACGGTATTTAACTGTAAATTTAAGTTAAAACCATAAAACCTAAAATGATGCTACCATATTTTTTACAGTAAAATTCTGGCAACCACAGCATTACAGCATTTTTTTTACAGTGTGTATATATATATATATATATATATATATATATATATATATATATATATATATGATTGGTTGAGCCGCGTTCGAAGCTGTTGTAAATTACTCTACAAACCTACACCTTTGTTTACTTTGTGGGTTCCTTGGCAACCCCTTTGTTGCAGCCACAACTGTTTCTGAGGAACTGCATTGTTTGGTGGAAGAATGCTGTTTTTATTAATATCATTACACTTTATTTGTTCTGTTTTATTTTGTGAAACCTTACTACGTATATGGAATATCCGTTTTATAAAAGCAATAAGCCCCGTGAAGCAGTGGTTTACAGTGAATTTATAACAGCTAAGGGGTGTTGTTAGGCACAACGCGAAGTGGAGTAATGGATTAATATAAACTGTGCCTTATCAAGTCCATTTTCCAAAAAATGAAATGGGGGGGAAAAGGGTAAACATTTTGGTCTTAGATTTTATTAAAATTATTAAAATGTAATTGTTCTTGGAGAAATTGTTCCTGGAGGAAGTTATCCATTAGCATTCTCATTCATCTCACTGGCAGTTGCTTAGCTGCTTTATCTAGTATTATATAGTGAAATATTTGTTGCTTGTAGCTTGCAAACATTTCTCAGAATATATGGCGTTGAGGTTTTATTGAATCATGCTATACAGCTAAACCTTGACTCTTGGATCACTTTCATATTGTATAGCTGCCCATGTGGCATTATCATTGTGGTCACTGAGAGAACTGACTTAACCTCATAGGGACTTTGCTACAATTCACGACCATGTCTCTCAAATCTTGCCACGTTTTGATTTTTAAACAGATAAATCTGCATATGACATCCACGATAGACTCAGATCCATGAAATTTATGTTTGTGATACACTGTCCTCTCTGGATGATCGGAGTGTTTGCTTGTAATTGGATTTTGGATGGAAGCTGTCCTCTAGGCATGAGAAATGTAGGTCGACCATAAAAAAGTCTCACCCTGTTGAGAAGAGGATTTGAACTGGTCCTGTTTACACCGTCTCTGCAGCTCGATTGTGTTGAGATTGGAAGGTTAATCAGAGACAACACTGAAGGTGCTATGAAGATTTTTATGAAAACTGACTGACTATTGCTACTTATATAAACACATCTCTAAACACTTCAGTACTACAGTTGCACTAGAACGGCATTGTTATACCCAGAGGAAGATTTTTTTTTTTTTATTACTCAGAGGCTCACAGCTCTTAATGGAGTTCTCAGTTATGCATCATTTAAGTATCAGCTTTGTCTCAGATGATCCTTCTAAAATTCCTTAGGTGAAAAAAAAAAAAAAAAAAAAAAAAAACTGTTAACATGCAGTAATCATTGAGCTATAACAGTAAAAAATAACTCATGTCATTTGATCTTGAAAGAATCTGAAGAGAAATGTTTGATTTCTGACTTTTGATGACAGTTTTTTTTTTTTCTTGCTGCCGTCTGGGATAAAGTATTTTTTAATTAAAATATCTATTATAGAAATATGTTGAAAAATGTAAAAATATTTTGAACTAACCTTCATAAAATGTTACATTATTTAATACTTTATTGACATGATTTATTGACATGGGATTTCTTTATGATATAATTTCCTGGTTACACCACAGGAATTTGATTTGGTAGACAAAAGCTTTTTCACTGATATTTTTCACTGATAAGAAATAATAATAAAAAATCATGCCTACCAACTTAAATTATGTATAAATAAATTATTAAAATAGTATCTACTTGTGTCTGCATGATTGCATTTTTTGAAGTTGTATTTGCTTTCATTTTGTTTCTTGCATGAAAGTACAGTTTAGAGGCAAACATGAATTTGAAAATCTATCACTAGTTGAAAGCAGTGTTATTTTAGCATCATGTATGATTATAGTTTTTGTTAATATTTTAAAAAAAGATTTTAATTTGATATTTTCTATTACCATTTTAATTTGTTAAAGTTTTTGATGTGTGTTTTTGAAAAAAAAGTTAATCTAAATAAAATTGAGAAATACTATAGCTGAAATAAAATTAATAAAAAGTTTTTTCAGTTAATTTTTATTTTGTTTTTCAGTACTGAAAATTGTTTTAGTTAATGATAATAACATTGTTTGAAAGCAGGCAAAAATGCTGTTTATTGCATCAGATCTCTTGTTGATTACCAGAAATAGCAGCTGACGTACAATTCACCACAGTGTCTATTTTGAGAACTACAAAATCTGTCTGGTTTCATGTTCAGGGACAACAGAAAATTCCAAATGTTCCATATGTGATTTGTACACGGCAGTGAACAGAAGGAACTGCAACTGCGCTTTTCAGAGTGTTTCCGTGGAGATGGCACTGAGGATCAGTACAGTAGAAGCGTTTGTGATTACGTAAATGTGTCTCACCGATCCAGCCTCCACTCTCTGCTATCACTACGTTTGTTTCTACCCTAGCATGGCCTTATTGTCATGATCCTGTTGCCTAGGTAACAGATTTTTTGACAATGAGGATGTGTAGGTTGCCAGAGGCAAAGCCAGAATTTCGGTTTATAGATTAACAGGTCTGCGTTTGCTTTACACATGCATTTATGACTGACTTTTATTAAAATTTTAATTATTCACATGTTTTATTTTTACAAAATATCACTCTCTTTCTTAAGCTCCCTACATTTTGCTGCCGTAGAGTGTAAAACTGGAGTAGTGTTTGTGAAACACCTCCAAACCACATCTAATGGCCTTGCTTGTGGTTCTTTGAAGGCTGGTAGATGTAGTGAATAATGGATTAAGTTCAGCATGAAGAGCAAAATGTGTGTAAAAAAATGTGTATACTTGAACAATTTGAACTCCAGGCAAAAGTGTACCATTATTATTATTATTATTATTTTGCCTGAAATGTTTATATTATATAAGATTTGTTGGGTCATGAAGCTTACGTTTTTTTTTTTTTTTTTTCAGGAATAGAACAAATACATAAAGGGTAGATAGAGGCACTATAAGGAGGCGTATAGTGTGATTTTTCGCCTCGTCTGACTTTGTGCTGTTGTGTGTGTGTGTGTGTGTGTGTGTGTGTGTGTGTATCTGAATGGTGCGGTCAGAGCGATAAAATAGGCATTGGCAAACAGTGAGTCTAGTCTGAGAACTTGAGAAAGTGAGAAATCTCTCATAACTTGATCCAGCAAAGTCCAAACAGGATGATAGATGAATATGCAAAACGCGTACAAGGATACAGGTTTGCTGTCATATTCCAGAAGTACAAGACCAGCAGAAACATTTTCAGTGAGTTTTTATATAAAGAATGTTCTGAGATTATCTCAACCACAGTTTCCAAACTGATTGCAAGTTTTTTCCCATCGAAGGTTGGTATTAAATATAGCCAAACACTATAGTTTTATATAAGTAAAATCTAGGCTTTTGTTTTTCGGTTATTTATTGACTTAAAGGGGTCACAAACTGAGAAACAAAAATTACCTTGTTATTTTGATGTATTAGAAGTTTCAGAACTCAAAACTTTCTTGTTAGTCTAAAAACAGCTTATATTGAAGCCAGTCTGCCAAAACGACAGCTTGTGGATTGTGCCACTCTATGGCGTAATAGTGTGGATAAGTACCACCTCCACAGAAGAAGATCAACGCCTACTTCTACATCACTGCCTGTCTTTACATTGCTTTCCTTCTGATCCCAACGTTGGGAAAGAGTGGATGAACTGTATTTTTAATGAAGTTCCAGACTGCGTCAGTAAGAAAGGTCCTTTGTTAGGTTCATTTAACCAAGGATTTGTTAACAAACAATGAAAAATTCGATGTGGGAATTTCAGAAAGATTGAAACTAAAAGGCGATGATGCTGTTCTGACTATATTAGAGCCGACAGTTATGTCGCAACACAAATGTGAGTAACTGTTTTTATTATGTGGTCACTATTGCTTTGTCTGTTATTACAGATCAATTTTAGCATTTCCCATTCATTCCCTATGGGTGCCCATTTTTGTCCACAAAGGAAAAATTAAGGAGTTGTTTTTTTTCAACCGCTTAACTTTGTTGAATCGAGTCAAAAATTGTTTTGTGTGCATTCAGGGGGCAAACTTAGGAAAAGTAGCCAAGTCTCATACCACTCAGATTAAGGAAACTATTTAAAAAAAAAAAAAAAAAAAGGTTTTGCCCAAATTTGTCCGGAAGGATGCTTGAGGTTTAAAGTGTTTTATTTTATTTTATTTATTTTATTTTTATTTTTTTTGACAGCCAATTGTCACTGCTTTCTCTTTATGAAAAGAAGCAGTATTATTTTAGAAGGTCTCCTTTTGTGTTCCAGTGGAGGAATAAGTCATATAAGTTTGGAACAGCATGAGTAAATGATGAAAGAGTGTTTATTTTAGGGTGCACTATCCCCAAATAACCACTTAGCAATTCTGTTTTTCAGAGGCAAAAATGACTATGTGATAAATATGTGATAATTTAAAAGAACTTTCTTTAAACAATATTATAATCTTTATACAATGTTTTCTTTTTTCTTTTCTTTTTTTTTTTTTTGTATGGCATATCCCTTTAAAGACCAGTGTAGAGGTTTCCATCCTTGTGAGATGACTGAAAATAGCCTGTTTTTCTGAAGAACATCCCCTTGATTCACTGCCTGTAAGTTTATTTCCATTTAATCGAGTTTGAAACATCAGAAGTATATGTCTCCTGCAAGACTGCAAGTTGAAGACTGACCTTGTGCGTTTCCCAGTGAATAATAATCATGGCTGAGGATGTTATGTTATTTGGATTGGATGATAGTGATTATACAGCCAATGGATCCCAGTAAGGCCTGTGAATTATTCATCCCTCCCCTGGCCGGGTGAATGATTCATGCTGAAGAGGGACCCCTCCTTCCCCTACGGTTCACTCAGCAGAGGGGGCAATATAATTGCGGCTTCCTGTCCAGCAGTGCGTTTTAATTAAAGATCACACATCAACCTGCGTCTCCTGTACCTGGGAAAATCCCCAACCTCTCTTCCTGTTAGAGAGACTTGTAAGAGGCCTGTAGAAGAAGAGGTCCTCCTCAGAGGCTGATGATAGTGCCTTGTTAGAGGTGGAAATGCCCTTGGGTCAGTGGATGTTTTGGACTATTTGAAGATAATTTGAAGATAATTAGATCTGAAGATATATTTGAAGATAATAGTTTGAATTGGCATTGAAAACTGTGTCTTTGAGAGCTTTGAGATCATAATACGAAGTAGCGATAAAAAATAGTATTGCACCAAAATGATAATCATTTCACAAATTTCAGTAACTGACTTGAGACTGAAAACAAATGATTTATTAAAGTTGTAAATGAAGCAAATATTTAATAAAGAATGTTTTGCAAGGAAATACTGTGTCAGTCTTTCCACTTCAAAATTATCATTAATTATCATTTTTGTCATCACAGGAATAAATTGTAAAATGTATTCAAATAGATAATATTTCAAAATAATACTATTTTTACTGTATCAAATAAATGAAGCCTTTGTAAGTATAAGAGACATTTAATAACATTTTTTAAAATCCTACCGACCCTAAACTTTTGAACAGTAGAGTATATATGGACATGGTCAAAGCATTTATTACACCAAAGCTTGAAGTTTGGTGTTGATGCAATCCTAAAACACAACAAATATATACAGGTGCATCTCAATAAATTAGAATGCCGTGGAAATTTATTTCAGTAATTCAACTCAAATTGTGAAACTCGTGTATTAAATAAATTCAATGCACACAGACTGAAGTAGTTTAAGTCTTTGGTTCTTTTAATTGTGATGATTTTGGCTCACATTTAACAAAAACCAACCAATTCACTACCTCAACAAATTAGAATACTTCATAAGACCAATAAAAAAAAAAAAAAAACATTTTTAGTGAATTGTTGGCCTTCTGGAAAGTATGTTCATTTACTGTATATGTACTCAATACTTGGTAGGGGCTCCTTTTGCTTTAATGACTGCCTCAATTCGGTGTTGCATGGAGGTGATTAGTTTGTGGCACTGCTGAGGTGATATGGAAGCCCAGGTTTCTTTGACAGTGGCCTTCAGCTCATCTGCATTTTTTGGTCTCTTGTTTCTCATTTTCCTCTTGACAATACCCCATAGATTCTCTATGGGGTTCAGGTCTGGTGAGTTTGCTGGCCAGTCAAGCACACCAACACCATGGTCATTTAACCAACTTTTGGTGCTTTTGGCAGTGTGGGCAGGTGCCAAATGCTGCTGGAAAATTACATCATTTTTAAAAAGCTGTTCAGCAGAAGGAAGCATGAAGTGCTCCAAAATTTCTTGGTAAACAGGTGCAGTGACTTTGGTTTTCAAAAAACACAATGGACCAACACCAGCAGATGACATTGCACCCCAAATCATCACAGACTGTGGAAACTTAACACTGGACTTCAAGCAGCTTGGGCTATGAGCTTCTCCACCCTTCCTCCAGACTCTAGGATCTTGGTTTCCAAATGAAATACAAAACTTGCTCTCATCTGAAAAGAGGACTTTGGACCACTGGGCAACAGTCAAGTTCTTCTTCTCCTTAGCCCAGGTAAGACGCGTCTGACGTTGTCTGTGGTTCAGGAGTGGCTTAACAAGAGGAATACGACGACTGTAGCTTAATTCCTTGACACGTCTGTGTGTGGTGGCTCTTGATGCCTTGATCCCAGCCTCAGTCCATTCCTTGTGAAGTTCACCCAAATTCTTGAATAAATTTTGCTTGACAATCCTCATAAGGCTGCGGTTCTCTCGGTTGGTTGTGCATCTTTTTCTTCCACACTTTTTCCTTCCACTCAAATTTCTGTTAACATGCTTGGATACAGCACTCTGTGAACAGGCAGCTTCTTTGGCAATGAATGTTTGTGGCTTACTCTCCTTGTGAAGGGTGTCAATGATTGTCTTCTGGACAACTGTCAGATCAGCAGTCTTCCCCATGATTGTGTAGCCTAGTGATCCAAACTGAGAGACCATTTCAAAGGCTCAGGAAACCTTTGTAGGTGTTTTGAGTTGATTAGCTGATTGGCATGTCACCATATTCTAATTTGTTGAGATAGTGAATTGGTGGGTTTTTGTTAAATGTGAGCCAAAATCATCACAATTAAAAGAACCAGAGACTTAAACTACTTCAGTCTGTGTGAATTGAATTTATTTAATACACGAGTTTCACAATTTGAGTTGAATTACTGAAATAAATGAACTTTTCCACGACATTCTAATTTATTGAGATGCACCTGTAGATATAAGTGCAAAGTATATTGTTATATAATCAGTTTCACTGGCTAAATGAGTAATCAGACAGGAGGATCATCAAAATGATGGGAGAGCGATGAAGCACTCTTTCACAGCTCTCCGATTATCAACACTCCATCCATCACTCCTCCATCCAAACCACTCCTGCTTCCTCGAGTATGGAGGACCCCATACGCATTGGCAGTTGCTGTGCCAATAGATGTGTGATATAGTTCCCATGGTGATTTGTTGTGGAGATGAATGCGCTAGTCTTTCATCACTGTCATCTTCACAGGTTATAAAAGCCCTGAACTCTTGAGTTCATGGAGTAGACACTTGATTAAACAGAAATCAACTTAAGAGCTGTGTTGAACCGAAAGGACATTCTTCAGAACACAGGCTATTTTCAGGTAGCTAACATGAAAACCTTGTCGGCATAACTGCAATACAGGACTGCAAAGAATCCATACAAAGAAATTTGTTGGAAAAGGTACATCATTGTAAAAAACATCATGAGTCATTTTAAATGATTATTAACACGAAATGAAAATGAGTAAAACATAGATTTTTAGTGATTATGCAAAACTTGTATTGCGAATGTGTTATTGGTGCTTGCTAGCACATCGATTTATGATTGCTAGATGGTAGCTTAAAATTAAAATAAAAAATTTAATTTAATTTAAAATACAATAAAATAATAATTCACCCAAAAATGAAAATTCTATTATTTATTCACCCTTTTCAAAACCTTTACTAAAATGAAAACAAAATTAAAATATAAAAATATAAGCTAATTCAGAATAGTAAAACAGTATGTAAATAAGATAATAAAATAACACCGCATTTGACATTTGCTTTCCATTGAACACAAAAAGCTGCAGTGGTTAGAGGGATAGTTCACCCTAAAATGAAAATTCTGTCATTAATTACTCACCCTCATGTTGTTCCAAACCCATAAGACTTTCGTTCATCTTTGGAACACAAATTAAGATGAAATCCGAGAGCTTTCTGACCCTACATAGTCAGCAACGCAACTACCACATTTAAGGCCAGAAAGATAGTAAGGACATTGTTAAAATCGTCCATATGACATCAGTGGTTCAACCGGTATTTAATGAAGCTACGAGAATACTTTTTGTGTGCAAAGAAAACAAAAATAACAGCTTTATTGAACAATTGACCCTTCGCAAAGACCTGCCCACTTAATTACTGTTGCTATGTCTGACAAGCTATGGCGCCCTCACGCCACACGTCATGTTCTCATGCAGTGAAAAAAACATTATGCAGCAAAGAGGAAACTGACAATGTGCTGACAGTCAAAACATAGTTGTCACAGTCTTGTCCATCTTGTCTTGTGTGTTTCCTCCTCCATGCCCTTATTTGGTCCTTCCTGATCCTGTCCTCGTTAAGTATGATTATGTTCCAGCTGTGTTTAGTTTATTATGTGTATTTAGTTCCTGTCTGTTCTGTTCAGTTTCGTCTGGTTTACTCGTTACTCCCGGTGTCTCCGTCTGTTCCAGCTCTGCCTTGTCTTGCCTTGTCTGTCCTGGATTTAATTAAAGACTGTATTTTGAGTTTACCCTCGTCTTCTCGCTTCCCTCAGGTGTGCACTGTGACAGAAGACCAGACCTAAACAGTAAGCGGTGCCCCTTCACCTCGTTTTGTTTTGTTCGTTTTTGGAAAGTTTTTAGTTTGTTCCTGTTTGTCTGTCCCGCGGCATGGAAGTCACCGCTCGTCATCCTGCCCTAGCCCGCTATTCAGCAGGATTGCCACAAGTGCCGCGACTCTGCCGTCCGCATCTCCCTCAAGCCCGCCGTCCACGGGGATATCATGTCGCCGTCCACGTCTCCCTCAAGTCCACCGTCCGCAGGAATATCATGCCGCCGTCCGAGGGGATATCCTGCCGCCATCCGCAGCTCCCTCAAGCCTGCCACCATCCGCGGCTCCCTCAAGAACCAGCTCGCCGCTCACCCGAGCAAGCCACCGTCCGCGGCTCACCCAAGCCTGCCGTTCGCGGGGAAATTCACGCAGCCATGGCCTCCTGAGATCCCTGCACCACCATGGCCTCCTGTGCTCCCTGCAACGCCATGGCCTCCTGAGATCCCTGATCTGCCATGACGCCCATTCCTGTCTGTTCCGTCCTGTCATCCTGTCTGTGTCTGTCCTGGGGGGCCTCCAGAGTGCCCACCCCCCCTTCCTGGTGGTACTGTTACGGCATGGGTCGCGCCTTCCGGGAGGGGGGAGTAATGTCACAGTCCTGTCCGTCTTGTCTTGTGTGTTTCCCCCCCCATGCCCTTATTTGGTCCTTCCTGTTTCTGTCCTCATCAAGGATGATTATGTTCCAGCTGTGTTTAGTTTATTATTATGTGCATTTAGTTCCTGCCTGTTCTATTCAGTTTCGTCTGGTCTACTCGTTACTCCCGGTGTCTCTGTCTGTTCCAGCTCTGCCTTGTCTTGCCTTGTCTGTCCTGGATTTAATTAAAGACTGTATTTTGAGTTTACCCTCGTCTCCTCGCTTCCCTCGTGTGTGCACTGTGACAATAGCAGGTTACTTCTGGTATGAAACAAAGTCTTAGTTTTCAAATGTTGTCATTTTTTAAGAAATTCATTTTGTGGCTCTTTAATATGTCATGATGACAGATCTCAGCCTCAGTTCAAGCGGCACGTGAACCGATCATCTTTTCATATTTACTATTTTTCAAGTTTAAGTCCACCGAAGTCTACTCTCCTGTCTGATTTGTTTGTCGGACAAAATGGCGGAATCTGCATTATGATTGGTCAGATCACTTGTCAATCAAGCTCCCTGCGAAGGGTCAATTCCTCCTCTTCCATGTCAGTCTTCGCAATGTTTACGAAGGTCTTACGGGTTTGGAATGATGTGAAGATGAATAATTAATGACAGAATTTCCATTTTTGGGTGAGCTGTCCCTCTAACTGCTCACTGGAAGTAGGCAATAATTAATGAATAACTGATTTAGTAACTTGTAAATAAGTGTCTGTTTGGCTTCGTATAGTGCACGAGTCACTGGATAATTTTTTATGGTGCATTTCACTCATTTTTAGACTTGACAGCGATGGTTCTCATTCGCTTTCATTAAATAGAAAGGAACAGCCAGGATATTCACCTAAAATTAATCTTTCAAAGAAAGTCATACTGGATACTGGATTGAAACATCAGTTCTCACCTTTATGTCGTTCCAAACCTGTATGACTTACTTTCTGGCTTTACAGAAGATATTTTGAAGAATGTTGGGTCCTAACAACATCAGACCACATTGACTTTCATTGTCTGGACAAAAAAACAAACAAACAAACAAACAAAAAAAAAAAACACAAAAACATTTTTTTGAAATATCTTCCACAGAAGAAATAGAGTCAAACAGGAATGGCATTAGTAGTAGTAAACACATTTAATAGAATATTTAATATGTTTACACATTAAGCATTTTTCACTTCTTGTTTTGCCTACCAAACAAATGCACCACTCTCAGTTTCTCAAAATAACAAAGCACATCTTGACATTTGTTAAATGAGTGTATTTCATTTATTTCTCATTGCTGCATTCTAAACAGCCACACTGATCTTTTCTCCTGTCCTGTGTGAGATGATTTTCACTTCCCCCACTGCTGTATTTTTCCATTGCCTCTCCATAACTATGGCAACCCTGATGAGTCGGATATCTGGGACTATAGTAAAAAAATAAAAACAAATAGATATCGAAAGCTGACTTTTGGCATCATAAAGATATTGACCATCTCTTGCCATTTCTTCATCTTAGCATTTTCCCCGTCAATGGACAGTGAGAGAGAAAGAAAAAAGAGAGAGGTTAAAAACGCCTTGCAGACGAGCAACCCACGAGTAGACGTCAACAGCACCTCACCACCTACCAGCAGCTTGTAATGCAGATAGTGTGTGTGGGAGAAGAGGGAAGCGTACATGCTTGGAAGTCTATAGTGTACTATTTCTTCCTCTGTTTCTACACACCACTGATCTATCCAAGTTCATCTACATGTTGCTCTCGGTTGGTCGTGTTTCATGCATGCTCATTACTCAGCATGAAAGAAAAAAAGCGTGACTCTGCATAGCTGGTCATGCGCATATGCTGTGATTTAGACGCTGCTCCTCAGCACGGGATGCTGGTGTCTGCAGCAGGCTGGTTAATTAGTAGTGATGTGCAAAACAGCATATTTTCAAGATCGTAGTAGTTGTTAGTCTATTTGGTTTTAAAGGGATAGTTCAGTCAAAAATGACAGAAACTACGACCATAGTTTGCTAACAGTGTTTTGGGAAGCACACCCCTGCGTCAATGCATTTTGCACATTGCACGGGTTTTTGTGTTTATGAACCACTGGATAGAGTGCAACTCCACATATACAAATGTTCAATAATAAACAGTGAATTATTGCAGCATTTGGAATTTAAATGTAATGCAACACATGCAACTATGTGGTAACTATTGCAGCAGTGTTCTATGTGAGAAAATAAGGCAGGATGATTTAATCATATTTTGGCAGACTATGTTTTATATCAGCTCCATGTGCATCTTTAATATAGATTAGACTTTTTAAGCACAGGTTAGACATATTTTTAGTAAGTTGTGATTTTTTTAGTTTCTTTCATTATTGATTAATCATTATGTGGTCTTGCTTGGTTTGTTGCTTGGTCAGGGCATCTTATGACAACTGTATATCACTATGAGATGTCTGTAAAGTGTGAAATACTTTTGTGCAATCCAAGCAAAAAATCTTTCAAGTTCCTGGAAAAAGTAAGCCTGTGGCTTTTTTCCCCTCTTTATTTCAAACATCTTATCTGAATAAAGTGAACCTTATGGTAGCAGACAGTGCTTTTAAGGGAGTCTTTATTCCACTTTTAAGAACCACATTACCAATATATATGGACTAAATTCAGGTACACTGGGACAATTTTTCAAACTGAGATATTATTATTATTGTTATTAATAATAATAATAATAATAATAATCTTTGAATATTTAACCTTTATAGTCTTTATAGGCTCAGCATGTTCCACATACAATGAAAAAAAGTCTTTGTGGCAATCTAAGCAAAATATTCATCAGATCCTCTAAATTGCCTGTTACACCTTTTTGTACGTTTACAAAAGTGTGATGTATTTTGTTTTTTTCATATTCCTTAATGTCACTGAATGTGATGTATGTGCTCTGTAGTCTTCATCTATGTAAGAAGTGACTAATTATTATCATCCCATGAGAAGGCATGGTCTCATAATTAATTATTCATGACACTGCATGACCTTTGACAGGTGCTTCAAGCAGTGATTTGGTACAGTACTGGAGGAAGGGTTGCAGTTTTTCATCTTGATGATGCAAAAATGTGAAGATGTTGCATTGTTTCTGTAGCAGTGACCATAGAATGACAGGCTTTCGATCAATGACTGATGCTTTTGAAATTTGAGTTTCCAGATTCATGAAAAGGTGGACTGGCAATTTTTTGAAGCAAGACATGGTCTGACATTAGTGTTCAGAACAAATATACACTACCATTCATGAAGGAACTGTAGATTTTTGAGAAAAAAAAAAAAAAAAAGAAAAAACAAAAGTGAAATATTATTACAATTTGAAATAACTTTTTTTCTATTTTAATATATTTTAAAATGTAATTATTCCTGCGATGACTGTGCTGAATTTTCACCACCATTACTCCAGTGTTCAGTATCACATGATTCTTCAGAAATCATACTAATATGCTGATTTGCTGCTCAAGAAACATTTCTTCTTATTATCAATGCTGAAAACAGTTGTCCTGCTTAATATTTTTCTGAAAACTGAGATATGCTTCTGTTTCATACACACACACACAAAAGTAATTTTATTACATTAGCCCATCTCTGCTTTGTTGAAGAGCATCATTTGGAGCAGCAAAGCTGGAGGCCTGCAGGTCTTAACATTTGCTGTTTGATGCACATCTGAGGTCCCAGTGGTCGTGGGAGGTGAGGAAATCTAATGATGCTACACCTGAAGGAACTGGCAACAGTTCCCCTCGTGATTTACAATCCCAGCCAGGCACCCTGAGGACAATAGCACAGCATCTGCTTAGACATTGACATCCATAGACCTGATGGCGGTCTACCTCTTCTAAATGACATTTTTTGTTTCCTCTGAGAAGAATCAGTAAAGGGGAAGAAAAAACAGCCATATATGCCGTTCCATGTTTGTTAAAAACTGAAAAGCAGAGCCATTTAGGCAGGAATTTGTTTTGACAGATTATAAGGGAGTCGTTATACAGAGGCAGTTATTGCTCTCTTTATAGCAAAAGCATCAACAGAACAAACACAACCGTTCTTTTGGTTTTATTTCAGATTAGTCTTATCAGTGTGTGATTAAATGGATCTGCGTCCCTCCTGTAATCCAGCTGCGGTGAATGAGTTATGTCTGCGGGCTAATCATTCGCTCCAGCCTTGTACGTATCGTGTATGAGTAAAAAACACATTAATCTTGTGTAGTTATGCTCTTACATAACCCCAAGCAGCTTTCCACATTGCCATAAAGCTTATTATTTTCCTGACAGTATCAGTGGATGAAATTAGATTGTGTTTCTCACAGTAAAATTGTACAAAGGCCTACAGGATTGAACCTCAGAATCTTGGTAATGTTTTTTATTTTTTTTGTATGCTAAAATACCTTCTACTATCCTAGTTTAAAAGTGCACTCATTATTATTATTATTATTATTATTATTTTGACTCATGTTGCATCAGTCATTTTTGATTTACACTGAAAGGTAGTGGTGTGGGAGTGGCATCATGAAAAAGCAAATGTTTTAATTTACGAATACCATTGTAGAAATGTGCTAATCGTCACCAACTGTTAGTTTATTCTGCAGGCAAATTCTCACTTTCCACTGTCTAATGTGTACCATAAAAGTAACATATAAAAATTATATATATTATATGAAAATTCTGTCATTTATTTACTGTTATGATCCTACTGACGTAATGACTTTAACTACATGGAAGAAAATGGTTCTTTAAAATATCAGTATCTTAAAATATCTGATTCTTTAAAATATCTTTTGTGTTTCAGCAAACATGACATGATGAGCAAATGACAGAATATTTCTTTTTGGCAGAACAATTTCTATAATTATGTAGAGAAATGTATATGTGTTGAGGCCTTATATTAAATCACCTGCATTAGTACCAACCATGCATAAGCATTTTAGAAACACTTTGGGGCATTCACTCTCTTTTTCTTAACTTACTCAGTTGAATTCAGGGGTTTGGTATCTACAGATGTCTGGAGAACATTAAAATTTCATGGCCTGCCTCTGCATGTTGGTATAGTTTCTCTCTATACTGCCAATTTAAAACATGGTCATACACTGCAACAGACCCACAGAGACTGCTTGAAGTCTGCACCCATGGTAAAAATGATGCAAATATAGCTCTACCTGCTTTTTTAATGCTACCTTATTATCTAATCAGGCTGAATCGTGTGAGAAGCATCTTCGTTGCGAATGATTAATGTAATATAATGCGAGAGAGAGAGAGAGAGAGAGAGAGAGAGGAGAGAGAGAGAGAGAGATGTGTGTGAATTGTCTGCGTCTGTGTCTCTCTCTACAAACGATGAAGCTGAGTTTAGTTAAAAAACAGCGATTTTACCCCCCTCTTTGCTGAGAAATACAATGTAGCGATTCAGTATTGATTAATAAAAGTTGTGTGGCAGCGCTGACAACAAGTTTATGAGCTTCTGAATGTTACTTTTTGCACAGCGCTATCTCTGATCTCTGTGTGTGAGTGGTGTGTGAGCGCATCAGTTAAAGCAGCGCATTAATATAGAACGGGGATTAAACTGAACGGTTTCCATGCATTGGCCTTGTCACGCACACACATACAGTGGTGTTCAGTACGATCACACTGTATATCTGTTATTCAATAAACTTTTGAAAAGTTTAAAAACTTTATGAAAAAATCTTCAGAAAATATTTGCATAAAAATCAAATATTGTTTTTTTATCGTATCATTTAAAAAAATTATGTACTGTATAAATACAGAATGCGTTGAAAAAAAAAAAAAAGGTCATGCCAAAGAGGTTGCCGACCCCTGCTCTAGTCTTCTGTGTCACTTGGTTGACTCAAAAATTGATTGTATTGTAAAAAGTGGTCTCTATATAACAGGTTTAAGGAGCAGGCTGAAAAACACTAGGGCTTTGTGACAGGAAAGTAATTTCAGGTGGAGCAAGTTATTACATTTTGATGAAAGATTACATACATTTGATGAAAGAAGACATACACGCACCGAGCGTGTAGTAAGAAAGTAAAGATAAATCTTGAAACCATGTTGACTGTAATCACAGTGATGAATAGGGCAATTAAAAGTGCATTGGAGATATCTGGGATGCTGCGTTACTGGGTTTAAGGATTTAAGAAGGAAACTGATGTGAATCTTTCAGAGAAAAGATTTTTAGTAACAGCTTAACTGTTTTCTAACCAAAGCTGAGGTCGACATCTCTGCAAAGTGCAGAATGATAGTGGCAGTGAAAAATAAAGAGAGGACCAGATGATGGATGATAGAGTTCTTAAGTGTATGAGCTAACTTCTAACCTTTGATCTAAACAGCACTGCATTATGAATGATGTAGCGCTGAGTTTATGGCTGACTTATCTGAACATAACTTCAAACCTGAAACCATGCCAGTGCAAAGCAAATGGTGGCCAATAAACAGCCCAAAACAGCCTCAAACCTGAATGCTGCAGAACAGTCAAAGACAGTTACTGAATCCAGTAAATACTAACTGCAAAGAAAATTAGTTCAGCACTTCATAACTCAGAATTGTGAGATAAAGAAGTTGCATTTACCTTTTTTTTTTCATTGGCAGAAAAAAATAAAATAAACAGTTGCAAGATGTAAACCCCAAATTCAGAGAAGTAAACTCGGAATTCTGAGGAAAAAAAAATCAGTGAGATTTTGCGAGATGTAAACTGAAAATTGCTGACTCTGGGTCAGAATTCTGAGTAAAAGTCGCAATTCTGACTTTTTTCCCCCCTGAATTCTGAAATTTTGCAATTCTGTTTTAAAAAGTTGCAATTACCTTTTTATGTTTATTTATCCCATGACAGAATTGGGCCACTGATTAGTTGATTTTGAAAAATGTAGTTTTGCACTGCTTCACAACAAAATTCGGTTTGTTAACTAGCTAATACTTAGCCACAATGCTACTGTAGCAATGCTGGTTGATTTAAGACTGCAGAGAATAACTTGAATGTCTTTGACAAATCTGGCAATAACACGTTGGCTTTAGTAAGTTTCTACACTCTTAAATATTTATTGGCATCTGTGGTACCATGAAGAACCATTAACATCCATAGAACCTTTTCATTGCACATAATATTTTTATATAAATAAAACAATCAAATAAATAAAAAATTAACAAAAATGTTTCACTGAAAAAACTGTCTACTGAAAGGTTATTTTGCGGAACCAAAAAAGATTTGACTATATGGCATTGCTGCAAAAACCCCTGTTGGAACCTATTTTGTCATTTAGAGTGTAATTTAAAATTAAAATTGTGTGCTATATGGCAGATGTAATATGGTGGATATCTCAAAATAAACCAAATGCATCTACATATTCTTGTAGCCATTGATAACTGTTTTTTTTTTTTTAATCTTTTGACCGTCCGACCTGATTTTAGTCATGATGCTTAGAGCTCGTAAACCTCTTTTGACCTGCACAAATACAATTTCATTCATGTCCTGTGTAAATACATGCATCACTGTTCTATTCTTCTCTTCTCTAACCCTTTTTTGATATGGCTCTTAGAGCTTGGGCTGTGCATGTTGTTCTCACCTCTCTTGGATAAAGGCAAATGAACAATTTCTCCAAGGACTTTAAATGGATGCCAGCAAACCTGTGAAAGTCCCAGAGTGCCGCTCCCTCTGGTCTCAGGTACAGTTATCAGGCATACATCATTTCCTCTCAAGGCTAAGTATTTCTGTTCTCCTCAAGAGCTTCTCCACAAGTGAGTGTGCTAAAATGCCTGGGAGATTGGCCCACACTCTTTGCTTATATTGGAGCAATTTATCAAAGGATTGCATGGAAAATTTTGAAGATTTGTCCATGCATCTTCTTACATGGGCTAAGTTATTTGGTAATCATTATTTCCTTTAGGAATGTGCTGTGTTATAGTATTACAAGGGAAAATGTATTAAGTTAACAATATTTTCATTCTTTCCACATGAAGAGATATTGTAGAGGATACAGCAGCACATTTAATGGAGCCTGTATAGTACATTGATTATGGCCTAGTGAGTTAAAACCCAAATTCATCAGATTTATCAAACTAGCAAAATAACCATAATTTCCACCAAATACCATCCTATAAAATATTCCATAGCGATACATTAGGGGTCATAAATATCATATAGACTTGTGAATGGGGTCAGTAAGCAATCGCCAGCAACAAACATAAGGGTTGTTATCAAGGTACCTTGTTACAAAAAACACAAACTTCTCTAGACTTTGGAGTGGCAGATTGTGCTTTAATTAAATTTAAAAGGCTTTTAGCTAAAACTGATGTTTTCCCTGGTGTCAAGAAACTTTTAAAGGGATCATATGACGTTGCTAAAAAGAACATTATTTTGTGTATTTGGTGTAATGCAATGTGTTTATGCGGTTTAAGGTTCAAAAAACACATTATTTTCCACATACTATACATTATTGTTGCTCCTCTAAGCCCCACCTTTCTGAAACGCGCCGATTTTTACAAAGCTCATCGTTCTGAGAAGCGAGGCGTGCTCTGATTGGCCAGTTATCCAGTGCATTGTGATTGGCCGAATACCTCAAGCGTGAGACGGAAATGTTACGCCCCTTATCGTATTGTGATACCATGTCCTGGCACGATGACACAAAAACAATAAAACCCATTACAAACGAGGTATTTGTTGCATCCAGTGGGGACATAATCACTGATTATAATGACTTATACTGTCTTTTTACACGTCGCGTTGCATCACGCCGCGTAAACATTACCATGTCTGCATTTGTGATCGGAGAAACGACAAACAACAAGCACTACTCTACACTGCTCAAAACTCGCGTTTGGCAAATTCTTTAAATATGAAAACATACTTACAGGCTGTGAGTCAGAAGCGCCAGACTGTCTTTGCAAAGTTGGAATTGCCCCACTTTATAGAAACAGTCTTTGAGCACAGCTGGCAGGCTACTCCCAGGTTCAGGAAATAGTCCTCCGTAAAATGTGCTGCACACACTCTAATATTTGGGTTGAACTGTTCTGGAACAGTGCTGTAAATACAACTTAACCACTGATTTCTAGTTGTGCCCTCTTTTGGAAGCCCAAACAAAGTAGTTTTGCTTTCACAACGAAACACAGCGTCTCCAGGACATGGTGCCGGCGGCAGCAACAATATTACAGCGAGAATAAAAGTCCCGCCCTCTTTCTTTGCGTATACATTTGGGCGGTGTTTTGCAAATCTCCCCACACCGTGACATAGACATGTGGGGGCGTGTTTGAATGAGCCATTTTAGGGGAGCGTAGTCGAGTCTTAACTTTTATAAAGAATATCTCTTTGGCTTTGAGACTTTAGTATTTGCAACTTCAGGGATCTTATCTATGCACAAATGGCTTGTAACACTCCAAAGAGAAAGGAAAACTTGAAATCGCATCATATGACCCCTTTAAGATATGGAGTTTGGATCAAAGCCACTAATGTCAAGTATTTAGCTCTAAAAGCTGATTTAAAGAGCCTATAAATGTTGCTTTTCACAGATACTTATTTACTACCAATAAGAACAGTCTCTACTCTAATATATATATAGGCATGGAAATGAATTTGGGAAGTTCAAAGGACTTAACATATCTTCCACAGGCCCAATCTGTAGGATAGTCTATGGAAATGCATGCATGACATTGAATAAACGAGTTATCAGATGCAATCTGAAGCACTAGCTGATTCCTTTACCTGCGTTTTCCACCAGGAACCCAGCAAATAAATGTGCAGTCAATGGCACAGCCAGCTTAAATTAATTCTCCCACCATTCCATCTTTAATAATTGTTTCTCGCCGAGTGCTCGCTAAACTAAAAACATATTTCTCACCTACCCCCTTTCGACTTGGTTGTTGACATAAAGTAGAATTATAATCTAAGTGAAAATAAAGTACGCTAACATATTTCTATGCTTTCATTTCAAAATGTCAGCTTAGTTCTGACTCAGTTAAACTGCTTTGTAAGACGGAGTACGTGGGTGTTGATCCAAGGTGGGACTGCCGTGATGCTTCCAGATGATAGCAGTTAAGGATGTGTCAGGAAGTGCTGAAGCAGCTTGTTCTATCTCTCTGTCATCGGAGTGCCTGCAGCTCTCGGTAATCACCTGCATCTCAAATATTCATAGCTCGTCTTCCACTTGGTGAAATTGGGATCACGGATTTCTTAACTCCGTGGAGAAAAGAGGGGATGATGGATTTGTTTTATGACTTCATAAAGGAGCTAAGGAGCAAAATGACTGGAGTGTGAGGGGACTGCTTTGCAATAAGGTCTCTACTCTCCCTCTGTTTTTTATCTCTCCCTCTGTTCACATCTAGGTACAGACTGAATGTTCCTCCTTGGACTTTAGGGAAGAAGAATGACAAGCTATTCAAGAACTGGACTTTATATAGTTTAAATCTAACAATTCTGTGAATTGTGAGAAAAAAAGTCAGAATTGTGAATTTATATCTCTCAATTCTGACTTTATAACACAACTGCATATTTAAATCATGCAATTATGTTATAACTCACAATTGCATGTTTAAATTGTGTAATTCTGACTTTAAAACTCACAATTACAAGAACAAAATTGTGAGATAAAAAGTTTTAATAATACGTTTTTAATAAAGCAATTATTATTTATTCAATTGAGGAAACGGGCTTCCATGTTTATGTGTATTCTGAGAGATTTTCTTTTTTTTCTGTTTTATTTCAACTTCATTAAATTCCAACTGAAATAACAATTCCACATCGAGTTTGCAACCTCTAAGGGTTGAACTGGAATTTCAAAGACATTCTCAGTTAAATTATGAATGGTGCACAACCCTTGCCACCTCTGCAGGCTCCCTCTGAGGTTGGCAGTTCTGCCCACACTATGCTCTTCCTGATCCTACGGAGGATACAAACCATTGAAAGCACAGACCTCTGGGAGTGCAGAGTCTTAATTGGACCTTTCGCTCCCATCCCTACCCACAGGAAAGAAAAATCAAAAGTGAAATCGCTTTAACATCTCAAATGTTTCTCCTAGACAGAAATGAGGTTACTTTAAGATCGAATGGAGATTTTTGCTTGAGCAGATGTCTTGATGTCTCAAACTTGTCTCCTGAGACAAAAACTCTAACGCTCTCACAATGGTCTCCTTTAAAGCTTTAAAACAGATCTCAACAACATCACACACTGTGCTCAGATATTTCAACTAGTCTAAAGACTCTGGTGGTCTCACATTTGTCTCCTTTAAAGCTTTAGAAGAGATCTCAACAACATCACACTGTGCTCAGAATTTTCTCCTTAACTAGTCTCTGGATCTTTCACATTTGTCGGCTCTAAAGTTTAAATTAGAGATCTCAACAACATCACACACTGTGCTTAGATTTTTCTCTTTAGCTAAATAATCTGGGTGTCTTATATTTGTCTACTGTGAAGCTTTAAAAGCAATCTCTACAACTTTACTAAATAGTACTAAATAAAGGGGGGGGGGGGGGGGGGGGGGGGTCATAAATTCAGAGTTAAAGGATATAATGAGAGAGAAATTGTGCAGAAATAAGGACAATGTTACTTTTTATAGGACAATGTTTATGTACTTAGGCACATAATTTGTTGTTTCTTTGCTGAAAGGCACATAAATGGCTAATGACTCAGTCTTGATTATTAATTGACTAATTTGATTATTAATACATATTATATGGTCGAAATGTTTGAGCTCATATTGAGGCATTTGACTTGGTGCACACTTTGTAAAGTTCTTGAGATCACTTCTGAAATTTAGAGGAGACAAATGTGAGAGCTTTTGAGTCTTTAGTGTAGGAGAAATATCTGAGCACAGTGTGTGATGTTGTTTTGTTGAGATCTCTTCTAAAGCTTTAAAAAAGACAAATGTGAGAGATCCATAGTCTCTAGCTAAGGAGAAATATCTGAGCACAGTGTGTGGTGTTGTTTAGAGCTCTTCTAAAGCTTTAAAGGAGACCATTGTGAGAGTATAGAGTTTTTGTCTCAGGAGACAAGTTTGAGAAGCAAGAGACTCAAGCAAAAGTTTCCATTCAATCTTAAGGTAACCTCATTTCTTCTAGGAGAAATATTTGAAATGTTAAAGAGATCTCTTTTTATTTTATTTTTCTTCCCTCTGGTTAGCTTCAGTGTCATTTATTCACATAATTTCAATCAAAGACAATACATGCATTGCCATATTTGAAGTTGTTTTATGTAGACAGTGTTTTATTGCACAATGATTTAACAGAGGAAACCATAACCTATATTTATATACATGCAAAAATGGGCTGTACAAAACAAAATTTTAATGCTAAACAAAGCAAAAAAATAAAAAATAATATATATATATATACTAAATATTTTTAGTATATATATATATTTTTAGTATATGCTCTTATACTAAACATCTTGCACTTGTCCTTTCTAGTGTGTTTAGAAAATGGGGTGCATACACAATGATGGACATGGAAGATAAATGTAAACATTTAAACTAGTAACCCTTGATATTCTGAAATGTTCAATGCTATTTAAATGCAGAGGTGTAAAGTATTGGAGTAAATGTAACTAATTACTGTACTTGAGTATCTTTTCGGATACTTTGTAGTTTTACTGAGTATCAAAGATATTAGCAAATTTACTCTCTACTTCTCTACATTTTTGAATGAGTATCTGTACTCTTTACTCTACTACATTTGAAATGAGTGTTGCAGTTACACATTACATTTTGCATGGCACCTAGCTTTTCTGCAGCAATTTATTTCTGCTACAAAAGATGTGATATTGCCAACTACAGAGGACTATACCTTGTGGGTTTTGCCCTTACTCACCCAAACTTTTCGACAAGGCTACTTTACATGAATGCGAGCGCATTAGCAAGTATTTGTGAATCACAGGTGTTTTATATACAAGGACGTGTCTGCAGCTGGCAATGAGGCCAAAACCAGCACATCCAGTGCAAGAAGACTTTGACTTTTTTATTTTATTGAATTTTTTTTAAAACTTTTTTTTTAAATTATTATTTTTATTTTTTATTTTTTTTTTTTTGCAATTTTGAAGTGTTCAGTTTTATTTTGGTTTTAGAAAATAAATGAGATTGCTCTCCTCACAAATCAGCTCTTTCTTGTTTGTGTTACATGTTCTCTGTGCCCATGTCACTTCCTGTCTCCCATGGTGTTTGTAGTCAGTTTATATCTTATCTTGTTCAGCTTGTCAGCCTCCTGTATATATATATACTGTATATATATAGCCCTAGTGTTTCTTTAGTTCTTTGTGAGTTGTTGAATGTAATGGTTGTCTGTTTGCCTGTCATTCTGTTCTTTGTTCCCTTTGGTTTTTGGCTTATTATTTGTTGTAGTTTTTCCATGAAATCCCTGCACATAGATCCTTACCTCTGCCTGTTTTCCCCAGCTTCTCCACGATGTTACAGTTTTTGACTGGAATGTCTCTTTGACTTGTGCATCTTTGAGCCTATATTTAGTATAAGTAAAATACTTAAGTACTGTTAAAATCAGATACTCTAAGACTTTTACTCAAGTTGTTTTGGAATTGGTGACTTGTAACTTGTAGTGGATTAACTTTCACTGTAAGGTATCTGTACTTTTACTCAAGTATGGTTTTCAGGTACTCTTTACACCTCTGTTTAAATGAAAGTTTTAGTATTTACAATATTAGGAAAATTTTAATGTTTCTCCTAAAATAAAACTGAAGACATCTTAAGACAAAGCTGATATCTCAATGAGAAATATAAGAGAATCAGCCCTTAGTATCCTGAGTGTAGAGTGACCTCAGTCAGAGCCATAGCCTTGTGGACAGCACATCGACGTGAAGACACAACTGCACCTCAGACAACATGGATTCAAATCCCAGCTAAAGGTACTTTCCTGCTCCTGTTCAATTCTCACCTGTCCAATTGTTTCCTGTCTCTACTCCCACTGTCCTGACCATTAAAGGTGAAAAACCCCATAAAAAAGCAACCTCTGAGCAGTAAACATTTTTATAATGGAGTCTTGCAAGAGATTACAGCAAGACAATAAAGAGATCTCCCATGTTTCTCACAAGTTTCTCGCCCATTATCATTTTGGATTCCTTTCTTTCAGAACTTTCTCATGTCTCCGTTGTGTCTACTTTTATTTCTCCTCAGGATTTTTAGGAGAAACATCAGAGACACTGTTGAGACTAAAATGAGAAATACATGAGAATCTCAATTAAGTCTCCTGAGGTTAGAAAGAGCAACCACTGAGCAACAAATTATTCCTATAATGGAGTTTTGATTGAGATTGCAGCAAGACAATAAAGAGATATTCTGTTTCTTCCACCACATTCTCAGTTTGGACTAATTTTTCTCGAATATTTCTCACGTCTCATTTGTGACTACTTCTATTTCTCCTGAAGGATTTTAGGAGAAACATCTGAAATGCTGTTGATACTAAAATGAGAGTTATATGAGAATCTCATCTAAGTCTCTTGAGCTTTAGTAAAAGCAACCACTGAGCAATACATTTTTCCTATGGGTACAGCTGTCACGTGTTTTCACAAGCCCACACTTCCCTAGATAACAGAGTAGCCACTAATGTAAGCGGGAAGTCTACAGGGAACAGAAAAAGAAAGAAAGACATATGCAGGAATGTGAAAGGAGGAGTAAATGAACTGCAATAAAGAGGGTCATTAGTAGTTGGGACATATTTATGTTGATTGGGCTGAACTGAAAGCCTGCAGACAGCCATTTGCACCTCCAACCTCAATGAAAACTGGATGATTGTGCTGGCCTGTGAAAAACTCACTGCCATGATGCTCTTATATTCTGTCATTACAAGGGATGTGCAAGACTAGTTGATTAAACAGAACTGCTGCTGCTAGTAGACATTGGAAATACTAGCAGACTAGTCAAAATTTTGTCATTTAGTTACATTTTAAAAATAATTATTTTGAAGAGTGTATTTACTGGAGCAGAAAACATACTAGAGCAGAAAACATTTGTTCCGGAACTTTTCATCACTCAGGTGCAATGCCATATCGCGTGAGCTACCGAGCAAACCTAGTGAATTAGAAAACTCATGCATATGAAGCTGTATAGCCTATGTGACGACAGCGTTCAAAAGTATCAGTTTTCAAATCGTGCAGGATGTTAAAATTGTTTTGAAGTCATAACATAATATTCTGCAAATAATTGCGTGAAAATTAGCCTTTATTAGTATACTTTGTGTGAACAGGAATAAAAGTTGTCAGAGTTTTACTGCCTTTAGTGTTCATTTCAGCTGGAAACTGCAGTGATTTGTACATATAGGAAGGTTTTGCAGAAATGTATATGAAGAGTTCAGATGCAAAAGCCTCTAAGTGCCATCTGAAATTTTCTTCTAAAATGAGCATTTTTATCAGGCTCCTATATTTATGTTCAGTTATTTCACTTTAATTGCATAGAAAAGGACCTATACATTGCCATTAGAGTAAAATTACTGAACCTTAACATAGGAGCCTGATAAAAATGTTCATTTTAGATTAAAATTTTAGATGGCACCTCAGAGGCTTTTGCATCTGAACTCTTCATATAGAGGCACATATTTTCAATGAGCCTAGGTTGGCTTTTGTTGCCGTCAGTGTGTAAATTTTAACCATTTGTTGGAAAAAAAAAAAAAAAAAAAAACCTATTTCAATATCTGAAACTATTTGACTATTTGGTTAATAGTTTAAGTATTAAGTATTTCAACTGGATCACATATACACACAATATGTTTGACTTCCTTCTGAGAGTTTCTTAGACTATTCTACTAGACTATTCTACTAAATGTCAGTAAAATTAGTCGTAGCACACATCTCTAGTCATTACTAAGACATTGCTATGCTGTTGCTTAGGTGGGTGGCTGCTAGGTACTTAGAGTGTTATGGGTGGTTCTTAGCAGTCATATTTGGAACTGAATGTTCTGAAAGATAAATTCCTTATGAATAGTAAAAGACACTGACAAAAAAGTCTTTGTAACCTGTATAATTTGTCATGTGACTTATTAAAATACTGATTGTGTTTGAAAGTAAAATGTGAACAGTTCAAAAGCAGTGCTCTAACAAATCCAGGGGTTGCATAAAAATGAGCAAACATATTGCTAGCATAATCTACTCTGCTCAAAGCCCATTGAAATCTCGAGACAGAGGCAAATTCTGTAATGCAATCTGAATTACTGAGTTGAGCTTTGCATGTGGATAAGCAACATATATAAAAAAGAAAGGATTCTGATAGATCTCTTTGCAGCGTTCTCTCAACAGGCTTAAAGTGGAGCCCCAAGGGAGCTGAAATCTCATTTAGACATCTATCCTTTGCCCTTAAAATCTCTTTCAAATAATGTGCAATAAACAATGTAAGCAGTTAGCTCTAATATGACCAGTGTAAGATTTAATTAGCTGTGAACAATAATAAGCGTTCAAATGTGTACAGTGGGGCTGCTTGTATCTAAGATAAGTGTAGTGCTATTCAGAAGCCTTACAGCCTACAATCAGTGAGGAGATTAAAAGTGTTCTTGAGTTTAAACTGAAATATGTCATCTCACTCATGCGTTGCACTAATGTGAATTGCTTGTTTTCAGAGATTTGGTGCATTAACTGCTGTGCATTGAATAACGTAATTTTGGGCAAGAGATCTTTGTACAGACGTAGCACTGCTGTCACTAGAGACTCTAGCTTTTAGGAAAAAAATTAGATGGTTTTAAGAACAGTGACTTTTACATGATGAGGTTTTTTTTTTTTGCATCTTGAGCTATTTTTAAAAAGGCAGATATACATGTCAAAAAATCCTAATGTTCCCCTATCTATGATGACCAGATGACTATATTAAAAATAAATCCAGGTACATTGTGGGTGTCAAATGTGCACTAGTGTTACGGAAGCAGACTTCACACAAGGGGTTAATTCAATGCAGATGGATTTATTAGACAGCAGAGTAAAAGCAGAGGAAGGGATGGTAAGTAGGATTTTCAAATATCAGATCAATGGAGAGATGAGTCGATAACTGGAAGGTATTTGCCTTGACAGGAACTTGTGGACGCTGGAAGAGCCACACACACACACCTCACTGTTAAACTTGGACAGACTGGCAGGAGATAGCTGCAGAAACTGGACACCAGAGATTGGAGGACACTACGCTGGAGAGGACACAGGAGGTAGGTTATTAGGCAGGTAAGCCGCTGAGATAGCTTTAGGAGTCCACTTCATTAGAACGAGACCGGACATTGAGTGCTGTGAGGTGTGTGGCTTTATGGTGCTTGGTGATGAGGCTCAGATGGCGTGCAGGTGTGCTCCATTAGTATTCAGGTGATGGTGTGCATTGTGATT
Source organism: Spinibarbus caldwelli (assembly GCA_039654775.1). NCBI lineage: Eukaryota > Metazoa > Chordata > Actinopteri > Cypriniformes > Cyprinidae > Spinibarbus > Spinibarbus caldwelli. The sequence continues at coordinate 17,767,889 of CM077254.1, forward strand.
GGCTGGTGTGGGAGCCTGGCTGATCTGTGACAACTAGTGTGTGGCACGAGAAATAGTTTGAGTGTGATTTATGATTTTATTCTAATTCACAACAGTCCATAAAGAACATGGAAAATTTTATTGAAAAATTTTAATTCTTTAAAATGTATGCTGATGGCCATGGGTTTTCAACTGTTTTTTTCTGCACCTTACGTCATCTGGCTGATAAATTGGTGTCGTCTGTAACGGAAGGCCAGGTCTGGTACTGAAGCCATGACGTTATTCCTCTGGGGCCGAATGGCATTGATGACAAACACACTGTTTTTCTGGACCCCTGCCTGAGCGACAGAAGGCAGATAAGTGGCTGTTTGGTTATGCAAATGCTGATCTGCTGCCCAAGAAGATGTCACTGGTTTTAACTATACTTTATAATGTAACCGTGCAAAGAGTGACGTCATATGATAGTAATCGTGGTCCAAAATGCTCACAGTAATTTTGGTGAGCAGTGGTTGTCTATTACTTGTGCTTTTTCATTTTTTGATAAACTATGCCTTTAACTGTTTCATTGTTACATGATCCATAGGCATGAGGAAGACGGAAGTCACATGAAAGTGGATAAATTATGATAAATTTATCGTTGTTGAGCAAACTAACCCTATAAGAAATGTAACATGATGAATATAAAGAAAAATACTGGCCCTTTGCTTAATACTGATGGTGAATGATCCCTATGATATTTAAGTATGTTCAGGGTGCTGAATGTCAGGTTATAGATAGCACTGTTTAGCTCTCTGTCAGTGTGTCACAGACAGATTCTGTCTTTTTTCTACCACAAGATGTTTATATGTTAAATGCCACCCAAATGCTAATGGCAAAGCCCTGACTGAACATCTGGAGTGATTTCTACATGGTTTCACACTTACACCTTCACATTTACCCAGACTTGTACATGTTTTACAGAGTGTGTGAATAAATTTCAAATATTTACCTAGAAAAAAAAAAAAGAGTTGGGATTCTCCTATAATACTTGAAAAATGATCGCTGTATGGATTATTTAACTTAGTTTGTTTCTCAAGTGATCTTCCAATAAATAATGGATATCCTGTTTGGCCCTGTGCTGCAGTGATTCACTGAAACCTGTAGGATATTGCTGTTCTTGTTCATGCTGTTCTTGTTGAGATTTGGTTTGCTTATTTATAGGGAGGTTGTAGGGAAATGATTTCTCCATTTTGACAGTGATGTACCTTGAGACAGACATCTTAACTTAAGTTGTCAAAGTGACATGAAATGTTAATGCTGTGAAGAAAGTCACATATCTCTCTGTGGCATCAGTAGCACTGAATGTAGAACGTAGAATGTAGAATGCAGAACAAAGAACGCTTTTTGACTTTGGGGAAAAGTTACTAAAATACAGATACTTGGAAGACCACGTAAAGTCACAGAACGGGGTCACTGAGTGCTGAGGCGCATGGTGCGTAAAAGTCACAGATGCTCTGTTAATTCCAAAAACTGTGTGGCAAGAGCTTCATGGAATAGATTTCCATGGCTGAGCATCTGCATGCAACCCTCACATCAAGTACAATGCCAAGAGTTGGATGTAGTTGTGTAAAGCATGCCACCACCGGACTCTGGAGCAGTGGAAACCTCTTCCGTAGAGTGACAAACCATGCTTCTCTGTTTGGCAGTCAGATGGGCGGGTCTGGATTTGGTGGATGCCAGGAGAACATTGTAACCTGCCTGACTGCATTGTGCCAACTGTAATGTTTGGTGAAGGAGGGATAATGGTATGGGGCTGTTTTTCAAGGGTTTGACTAGAAATCTTAATGCTTCAGCATACCAAGGCATTTTTGACAGTGCTATGCTTCCACCTTTGTGAGAACAGTTTGGGGAAGGCCCTGATTGTGCCCCTGTGCACTAAGCAAGGTCCATAAAGATATGGTTGGATGAGTTGTGTATATATATATATATATATATATATATATATATATATATACACACACATCAATTTTTTATGTGCTTGATCTTGTATGCAATGAATCAAATCTATAGATACTACTTTTTTCCAGGCTATTCAAGGAATGTGGTTTTTGTTAGAAATTTCTGACGCTTTATTTAGCCATCTATGTCAGAGTGGGGGTATTCCTGTGGGGTTCATTACGTTGCTGTGATTTTCTAGCAGTTTCAGGGTCTCTCTGGAGAGTTGCGTTGGCAGGCTGCGGGTAAAAAGTGCCTTTTTGCTCACATTTCCCCCACTCTTTTAATGAGGCTAAGATCTCTGTCATAAATCTGTCCTTTATAAGTGGCCCTTCATTTTCAGAATGTACCTGTTCGTTACTTTGTATCAGTTTTAATTATGATGATTCAGTTAATGCTGGTGTGAGGAGCCATACTCAGCAAAGGATCCAACACGATTAAAAATATACCGGACCCCACTGGGAGGAAAGTTTGTGCTAACCTTTCCACCTTCAGTCAGAGACATTTACATTACATTTACATTTAGTCATTTAGCAGACGTTTTTATCCAAAGCGACTTACAAATGAGGACAATAGAAGCAATCAAAACCAACAAAAGAGCAACAACATTCAAGCGCTATGACAAGTCTCGGTCAGCCTAACGCAGTACACATAGCAAGGTTTTGTTTTTTTTGTTTTTTTTATTAAACAAGTAGATAAAATATAGAAAAGAAAGCTAGTGTTTTAGTTTTTCAAGAAAAGCTAGCAGTTAAGAATAAATATGCAATTGATAGAGGGTCAAGTGTGTGTGTGTGTGTGTGTGTGTGTGTGTGTGTGTGTGTGTGTGTGTGTGTGTTTTTAAATAAAAAGTAGGGAGATAGATAAAATAAAATTAGAAAAGAGAATGCTAGAGTTAGAGGGTCAAATAAAGATGGAAGAGATGGGTTTTTAGCCGTTTCTTGAAGATGGCTAAGGATTCAGCTGCTCGGATTGAGAGACGGTGTGGATATCTGTTAGATCATTAAGGCTTTCAGTCACCGTTCTGGTGTAATGGTTCTTCTGTTCTCACCACCGATGGAAAACAGCAGCATGTTGGTGAGCAGAAAGCATTGCCACTCAGTCACAGTGTATTCTCTGTCCACATGATTACTCTGCTTCAAAGCTTTACAGTTGCTTCCAGGAACAGAGCAGAATACCTTTAAGGATTCTGAGATTTCTTAGCAAGAAGGAATTGACGTTTTCTAGTATTGTGTATAGTTACATTTTCAAGGTTTTACTGCGTTGTTTTACATATAAGGATATATTCTATATTCCTTATATTCTAAGGATTTCATAATAAAACAGGTGAAAAAAATCCTTAGACATTTATATATATATATATATATATATATATATATATGAAAACTATAAACTTTGACCAGTAACATTCACTTCCAATCAAACCATGTGATTTGAGTGTGTGTTGAGTCACTTATCAAAGTTTAGGGGTTTGTTTAGATACAGTATGTAAAAGTTTGAGCAATAGTAATAGTGATACTTGTCTTGGCAAGCACTGCTAATAATTATAACATTTATTGAACTTCCACACCACTGTCAGTAATTTCCACTGCAATGCAGGAGAATTAAAGCAGGTCTTAGTTTTATATGCAGGAGATTAAAACAGCTGAGATGATCTTGAGAACACTGACAGATTTAAATGATTTGTGTGAGGGATTGAGCTACAAGGTGCAAGGTTGTCAGGACTGAACCTTGTGAACTTTATCATTTTTATGACCGAGACAAATAAGCAAATCTGCAGAATGTAAATCAGTATCACTGGAATGATGCTGGAAACTTCAGAAAGTCTGCCAGCAGAGAACTTCTGCAAATCTGCTGCAATTTACTGTTTCTCTATTCTCACCTGTCTTTACTCTGTATTTTACCATTTCAAAGAAATAAAAGTAGCATGTGCGATTTTGAAATCCGAGCAGATGTCTTTTTTGACATGTTGTGTCACTTGTCTGAAAGAACGAAGTGAATTTACTCTTGGTGTTGTATGGTTCTGAGTTTTGAGTTTTTATATTCAGGTTTTTTAAACACAGTGTGCTTTGTAACATGAACATCTTTCAGGCATAGTTTTCACAAGATCATATCAATGTCAGCCATTTTGACTTTGAGGTTTTGTTGTTGCTCACTGGAAATCAAACTGTTGACATATTTCAAAGTTACTTTTTGCACATAGTGAATACAGTTCTAAGAAGCCTGATGCACACATAGCTGGTCATCCTGTTCTGCTGTACCGTCTGACATCTCTAAATAAAAAAGTAGGCCTTAAACATCAATTATAACCTGATTATTACAATAGAATGAATAGGATACCAAACAAGATGAACATAGAACTAACTGTTAGCTTACACAAGGACTTTGTTATTGTTTTTTTGTTTTGTTTTTTTTTAACACCAAATGTTTCATTTTTAATAGAATTGCATGTTTTAGAGTAAAACATTTTTTCACATTTTATATATTAATGCACATTTATAGAGATTTTGCCATTTTATTCATTCCTTTTTCCCCCTAAATCAAATCAATTGTTAATACGCACTGATGTTTATACTGTTGTTTTCCTAAAATCACATCACTCTTCATAGATAATAATGTTTCTAGGGAGTTTTTATTTTAATTTGTTAGTTAAAATGACAACACAAAAGACTATCAGGATGGAAAAAAGTGATATTGAGAAAGTTTAATTTAGTTTAGTCTTCCTCCCGCTCTCTCTCTCTCTCTCTCTCTCTCTCTGCACACAAACAAATACATTACAGACACAAACATGCACAGAATAGTGCTGTCCCACGATTGCAGTAGTTTGCAAATGAAAAGCTGAATGACAGTTCTCAGTATAGAGATGTTGCTGTTCTTGAAGCAAATAAATGTACAGTTTTGCTGTTAAAGACACTGATGGATCACACTTCGTTTCTCTCTCTCTCTAATAACTGCATTAATTTGCATATCTCTCAAACCTCCCTTATAAGGTCTAAAATAACGTTTTGGAATTAGCAACAGAGACATGGGATGAGATATGTAAGAAATAATTCCTACACACAAGAGCATTTTAAGGACAAAAACCTGACAAATATCTTGAAATAAAACATCTTAACAATGTCTTGAGGGGTAACCATGGTATAAACGGAATAATTGACTCCGCGCTGTTGAATTATTGAAAAATAATGTACACCCGAGGTGTAACGGCTACTCTGTTTCACATTGTAGCCCTATTACCACTTCTGGTTGGCATTACGTTTCAATAATTCAAAGGCCTGTTGTCAATTATTCCTACATAAAGTCTGACTCAGGTCACATCCATCAGTGAACTGTTGACTGTACCTCTAAACATCTTTCTGTGGAAAATCTCTCTAATTATAGCCTGTCAGAAAAGAGGCAGAGAATGAGACCTTTAAAAGGTGACTCTGACATAAAGGCTCTTTTTTTCTTCCTGACGAGACCTAATCAGAGGTATAATCTGAGAAAATGGCTTTGGATGATGATAATGGTCAATCTGTGCTGTTTGTTGCAGGACATAATCATTTTGCCCATTTTCCTAACACCTATGAAGGTGAAGTGTGTCATTTTTTTCTGATGTTCAAACCCTTTCTCCTGTCTCAATTTATTATGTAGAGAGAACTGTAGGTTGATTTCCTGCATAATGTAAACACTTCAACAAGCTTGGCTCAACCAGTGATGTTAGTTTGAACTCAATGTTTGTCCAACCAACTGAATATATTATTTTTCCATTTCTGTTTTAGGATGCTACTGGTGCAAAAATAATACACTTCAGCTTTAAGATACAGTGGGGCAAAAAAGTATTTAGTCAGCCACCAATTGTGCAAGTTCTCCCACTTAAAAAGATGAGAGAGGCCTGTAATTTTCATCATAGGTATACCTCAACTATGACAGACAAAATGAGAAAAAAAATCCAGAAAATCACATTGTAGGATTTTTAAAGAATTTATAGGTAAATTCCTCGGTAAAATAAGTATTTGGTCACCTACAAACAAGCAAGATTTCTGGCTCTCACAGACCTGTAACTTCTTCTTTAAGAGGCTCCTCTGTCCTCCACTCATTACCTGTATTAATGGCATCTGTTTGAACTCGATATCAGTATAAAAGACACTTGTCCACAACCTCAAACAGTCCAACTCCAAACTCCACCATGGTCAAGACCAAAGAGCTGTCAAAGGACACCAGAAACAAAATTGTAGACCTGCACCAGGCTGGGAAGACTGAATCTGCAATAGGTAGGCAGCTTGGTGTGAAGAAATCAACTGTGGGAGCAATTATTAGAAAATGGAAGACATACAAGACCACTGATAATCTCCCTCGATCTGGGGCTCCACGCAAGATCTCACCCCGTGGGGTCAAAATGATCACAAGAACTGTGAGCAAAAATCCCAGAACCACACGGGGGGACCTAGTGAATGACCTGCAGAGAGCTGGGACCAAAGTAACAAAGGCTACCATCAGTAACACACTGCGCCGCCAGGGACTCAAATCCTGCAGTGCCAGACGTGTCCCCCTGCTTAAGCCAGTACATGTCCGGGCCCAACTGAAGTTTGCTAGAGAGCATTTGGACGATCCAGAAGAGGATTGGGAGAATGATGAAACCAAAATAGAACTTTTTGGTAAAAACTCAACTTATCGATGTTTGGAGGAGAAAGAATGCTGAGTTGCATCCAAAGAACACCATACCTACTGTGAAGCATGGGGGTGGAAACATCATGCTTTGGGGCTGTTTTTCTGCAAAGGGACCAGGACGACTGATCCGTGTAAACGAAAGAATGAATGGGGCCATGTATCGTGAGATTTTGAGTGAAAACCTCCTTCCATCAGCAAGGGCATTGAAGATGAAACGTGGCTGGGTCTTTCAGCATGACAATGATCCCAAACACACCGCCCGGACAACGAAGGAGTGGCTTCGTAAGAAGCATTTCAAGGTCCTGGAGTGGCCTAGCCAGTCTCCAGATCTCAACCCCATCGAAAATCTTTGGAAGGAGTTGAAAGTCTGTGTTGCCCAGCGACAGCCCCAAAACATTACTGCTCTAGAGGCCAAAATACCAGCAACAGTGTGTGAAAACCTTGTGAAGACATACAGAAAACGTTTGACCTCTGTCGAGGGGTATATAACAAAGTATTGAGATGAAATTTTGTTATTGACCAAATACTTATTTTCCACCATAATTTGCAAATAAATTCTTTAAAAATGCTACAATGTGATTTTTTTTTTCTCATTTTGTCTCTCATAGTTGAGGTATACCTATGATGAAAAATACAGGCCTCTCTCATCTTTTTAAGTGGGAGAACTTGCACAATTGGTGGCTGACTAAATACTTTTTTGCCCCACTGTACAATAAAAACATTGCTGTTTTGATTCAGTTATCTTCAGGTTAACCATTTTGTCTTTCTACCCAGAGTCCATGTAGAAACTACATCTTCTGAAAAGATTGTACAATGAAAGTGTTAAAGGAAAATGTGTGAAGACAATGCATCTCTTGGAATTTAATTATATTTCCAGATTGGATCTCTCAGAGACAAAGAAAATTAAGATTTGCTCACACTAAGGTAAGAGTTTAGCACAATAGACTGACCCAGAAGAGATATATAGAGGTAGTTCAGATGATAGAGGGATAATATTTTCTGAGTTAGGATTTCTAAAATGGGAGGATTGCAAGACATTTGGACTGATTTTAAATGCTTTAGAAAGCTCGTAATCACCTCTCAGCTCTCATTTGTTCTGTTTTGTGGTGCAGCGTTCAAAGATAGTAGTTTAAAAGCTTCACTCTGGAGACACAAACATAATTAGAGAGGTGTTAAGTCCCTTTCACATGACTTGCATCAGAGCTTCAACACACATGAGCACAGCAAATAGTGCCACGGAAGGGCAATTTAGCATGTATCGGGACTGACTTACTGTAATGCTTTTTTTTTTTCTTTAAATGTTATGAAATGCTTTGTGTCTTACACAACTCTCAACCTGCATGTTTTAACATTAAATAGAAAAGTGGTAACCTGCAGTAGTTATCTTAAGGAGATATTTTCAACTGATTTAGTTTTGTTGGTGTAACCCAGGGGTGTCAAACTCAGTTCCTGGAGGGCTACAGGCCTGCAGAATTTTGTTCCAACCCTGCTCCAACACACAAACCATGTAGTTTTCAAATAAGCCTGAAGGACTTGATTAGCTGAATCAGGTGTGTTTATTTAGGGTTGCATCTAAACTCTGCAGGGCTCCGGCCCTCCAGGAAATTAGTTTGACACCCCTGGTGTAACCTATTATTTAGGTTGATTCGTGATATGTGCATTTGGGTTGATTTTTCATAGGTGGTTATTTTTGAATATATTTTGAATTACATATTGCATTGTGTTGCGTTTTACTGTAGGGTTAAAGGAAATATTTATAAACTCAATGGATAATGTCCTGGCAGAAAATCACCAGTCCCTTTTCCGTTTTTCTAAGAAAGGTCTACATCTACAGTACATAAGAAACAACTTGTGACTCAGTGATTTTAAATCCTTTTTTGACTTGAATAAAAGCAATTCATTTAGATATTATCACACCATTTTAAGATCAACGTTTTACAGGTGCATTTAAAAAAAAAATAGACTATTGTGAAAAAGTTCTTTTTTTTGTAACATTTCAAAAAGTGAAACTTTCATATATTCTAGATTCATTACATGTAAAGTAAAACATTTCAAAAGTTTTTGTTGTTTAAATTCTGATGATCAGCGCTTACAGCTAATTAAAGTCAAAAATCCAGTATCTCAGAATATTAGAATATCTCCTAAGATCAATGAAAAAAAAAAAGGATTTGCAAAACAGAAAAGTTCAAGTTCTTTAAAGTTTGTTCATTTATGCACTCAATACTTGGTCGGGGCTCCTTCTGCACAAATTCCAGCATCAGTGAGGTGTGGCAGTGAAGCACTCAGCCTGTTGCACTGCTGAGGCACTATTGAGCCTTCAGCTCGTCTGGATTGTTGAATCGACTGTTTCTCATCTTTCTCTTGAAAATGTCCCATAGATTCTCTATGGAGTTCAGCTCAGGCATGTTGGCTGGCCAATCAAGCACAGTAATATCATGGTCAGCAAACCACTTGGAAGTGGTTTTGCTACTGTGGGCAGGTGCTAAAGTCCTGCTGGAAAAGGAAATCAGCATCTGCTTAAAGCTTGTCAGCAGATAGAAGCATAAAGTGCTCCAAAATCTCCTGGTAGACAGTTGCATTGACTTTGGACTTGATAAAACACAATGGACCAACACCAGCAGACGTCACGGCACCCCCAAATCATCACTGACTTCGGAAACTTCACACTGGACTTCAAGCAGCTTGGATTCTGTGCCTCTCCAGTCTTTCTCCAGACTCCAGACCTTGATTTCCAAATGAAATGCAAAATTTACTTTTATCTGAAAAAAGGACTTTGGACCACTGATCAACAGTCCTTAGCCCAGGTAAGATGATTCTGACGTTGTTTCTGTTTAAGAAGTGGCTTGGTAGCCCTTTTCCTGAAGACGTCTGAGCGTGGTGACTCTTGATCACTGACTCCAGCTTCAGTCCACTCCTTGTGAAGCTCTCCCAAATGTTTGAATCAGCTTTGCTTGACAGTATTCTCAAGCTTGCGGTCATCCCTGTTGCTTGTGCACCTTTTCCTACCAAATTTCTTCCTTCCAGTCAACTTTGCATTTAATATGCTTTCATACAGTGCACTGTGAACAGCCACCCTTTCAGTAATGAGCTTCTGTGACTTACCCTCTTTGTGGAGGGTGTCAATGATTGTCTTCTGGACCATTGCCAAGTCAGCAGTCTTCCCCATTATTGTGGTTTCAAAGAACAGGAGATACCCGGGATTTATACTGTAGGGATGGTCATTTAATGAAACTCAAATGTAAATATTCTAATATTTTGAGATACTGAATTTTTGACTTTCATGAGCTGTAAACTCTAATCATCAAATTAAAGCAAAAAAACAAAAAAAACAAAAACCTTTTGAAATGTTTTACTTTACATGTAATGAATCTAGAATATATGAAAGTTTCACTTTCCGAAATAAGTTACAAAAAAAAAAGAACTTTTTCATGATATTCAAATATTTTGAGATGCACCTGTATTTTCAATAAGAGAACACTGATGCAAATCATGTGAGAGGGCTTTCAGACCTATTTAAAAAAAAAAAAACTGTGGATGCCATGATGAAGCAGTAATTTCCGTCTGTGCAGGCTATATGATTGGGAAGCTTCATTTATATTTTATAAATTGGTCCAACAGATATTTTTCTTTTAGCTTTATCCAACTGCTTTTCAGCAGACTCTGGTTAATTTCACTGTCTTGCAGTCATAAAGTTATTTGGTAGATTGCTTATGTGTCACGTTCAGTGGAAGCATCGCAACGCGTTGTCACAACAGTAAACTGTGTTAACGGTAAACAAAAGAGTGTTTTCTAAGAGTGCGCTTTCAAATGGCATGGACTCACTAATTGCAATTGTTTAAAGCACCTTAACTTCAGCCTATAGTGGTTTTAAGTTGACTTCAATATATGTTAAAACTCAAGATGATTGCAACATGACGTCAACATGTACTTTTAAAAATAAAGGTTCTTTTGGCATATAAGTTTCTGTGAAGAAACTTTAACACCCATGGAATATTTTCACTAAAAAAATGTTCTTCACAATGATTGTTTTGGAAACCCAAAATGGTTCTTCATTATTGTGAAAACCCCTTTTGGAACCTTTGTTTTCAGTTAAAGAATTTTTTTTTTTCTTTATGTGAAACAAGATGCTCAAAAAATGGGACTGGTTTAATGTTGACTTCAAGGACAGAGATTCATTGTTGCCTCAAATTTTGGAAGCATTCTGGAGTAAAATACCTCAAACATGATGGAAACCTCCCCAATATTCCTCTTCCTTTGTAATGCAAAAATCAAGTCAGCATTACCAACCACTTACATTTGTGAATAGGAAAATTCATCCATATGGAGAGTTGTTTCAGAGGTAGACTAAGTTATTATGTTTTGATTTAAGAAGACAAGATGTTTTTTTCTTGATACCACACACTGATGAATTATTCATATTAAGACAATAAGAAAATGATCGGTGTCAGTTTTGATTTGTTGTTGATTGTATGTAGTAATTCAAAGGAGGCATCACAGTGATTAGTAAATCCTTGCTACAAACTCAGCTGAGAGATCTGTTGTGGTGAGAAGGAGATCCAACCAGATCAACATCAACTTGCAAACCCTAGGGTTCTTTCATAAATCCCATCACAAATCCTGTTTCTTATTTAAGTCTTCTAGGAGGAGCCTCTGACATATTGGGTTGATATATATGATGTGGCCCTAAATAAAAAAATCATCACTGGATGCGTTATAAATTGTGAGTGTCAGGGGACATCTTATGTGGATTTGTAGAACAGTGGGTCACATCTCAGGAGGTGTCAGGATTGTCTTGTGTCTTGTGTTTCCCTACCTCTTGTATGCCCTTATTTGGTTCTGGTCCTGTTCCTGTCGTTATTAGTTAATTCTCTTCCAGCTGTGTTTATTTAATTATCTCGTTTAGGTTGTGTATTTATAGTGTGTTCTGCCATGTGTTTCCAGTCTGGTATTGAACGTCATCCCTTGTACTGCGTGAATGTCTTCCCTGCCTGTTATCTGTAGTTACCTGTTGGATGATTAGTTTTGGTGAATTCCTTGTCTCCCCGTTCCTGGCTTCCGTGTCTCCTCGTGAATCGTGACAGAATACCGGACCAACCAAAGTAAGCGGCGCTCCCTTTCCCCGTGTTTCTTTTCTGTTTTTGAAAAATGTTTTTGTTTTTCACTCTCCCCGTGGCATGGAAACCGCCACTTTCCCAAGCTTGCTGCTGTCAGCGGCTTACTCAAGTCCGCCTCCGCTCACTCAAGCCTGCCGGCCACTCTTCAATCAAATTCGGCTGCCAAGCTCGCCGCCGTCCGTGGTTCCCTCAAGCCCGCCGGCGGTTCCTATGGCAAGCCCATCGGTGGTTCCGTTTCCTCGAAAGTGCCTGCCAGAGTGCCCTCCAGTGCCTGCTCCTCGAAAGTTTGCTCCAGTGATGGCTTAAGCCCCTGACCAGAGTCCAGTGATGGCTTAAGCCCCTGACCAGAGTCCAGTGATGGCTTAAGCCCCTGACCAGAGTCCAGTGATGGCTTAAGCCCCTGACCAGAGTCCAGTGATAGCTTAAGCCTCTGACCAGAGTCCAGTGATGGCTCAAGCCCCTGACCAGAGTCGAGAGATGGCTCTAGCCCCTGACCTAAGTCAAGTCATGTCCCCAGAAGTCATGTCGTGTCCACCGGAACAAATCTTGTCGGTCTTGTCTTGTCCGTTAAGGTTCCTGAGAAGTGGGCTGCTTCTCTTGTCATGGCCACGGAGGCCATTCCCAAGCCGCTTGCTTCTCTGGCTGCCGCAATGGAAGTGGTTCCTGAGTGCACCCCTGAAAAGGCCCCAGTCACCACGTTCAGCTCAGGGAGGGCTGTGGGTCTCATGTCCAGCCCAATAGGGACCTCAGATTCCGAGCCTAGCCCAAAGAGGGCTCCTGTTCCAGTGGATAACCCACGAAAGACTCCTGTTCCCCAGGTCAGCCCAGTGAGGGCTCCTGTTCCCCAGGTCAGCCCAGTGAGGGCTCCTGTTCCCCAGGTCAGCCCAGTGAGGGCTCCTGTTCCCCAGGTCAGCCCAGTGAGGGCTCTTGATCCCCAGGTCAGCCCAGTGAGGGCTCTTGATCCCCAGCTCAGCCCAGTGAGGGCTCCTGATTCCCCGTTAAGCCCAAGGAGGGCTCCTGACCTCCACTTAAGCCCCGTAAGCTCCTCCAAGTATTTTTTTGGGGGGGGGGTAGTATGGCTTCAGCCGTAGAGGCTGGGGCCGCGGCCTCGAAGGTGGATCCGCCATGGCCTCCTGAGTCCCCTGATCCGCCATGGCCTCCCGAGCTTCCTGCTCCACCGTGGGTCCCGGAACGGGCACCGCCTTGGAGGCTCTCTGTCCTGTCTCCGTGTCCTTGTTCCTTGTTCCAATAGACATTCCCAGATTTGATCATTATGTGAATGTTTTAAAAATGTTGGTGAATGTGCTTTGATCTTTCAGTAAATTTCATGGATGATTATTTTGAAGATGCAAAGCAGCACTTTTTTTGTCCCCCCACTTCACCAGTCATGATATCCATGCTGTGCATATTTGCCTGTGATAATCTGTAACCATAGTAACACAGGCTTGTGTAATGTGATGTTAACAGTGCATGAGCACTGTGATACCACAGATGAGCACTACCCTATATTCAAAAAACAGAGCGTGTATTTTTAACATGGGGGAGAGACAAGGAATAAAAAAAATAAGATAAAGCTTCTGGCCTTTTGAGTTTTAAAGGTAATTTTTGACTGGCAAATTTCATATACTAAATACCAATAAAAAGGAGGACCACCTTAGTGGAGATAATACTGGTGGTATGGATAGACACTTAAATATAGATAAAACATAATGCTTTTTATGTTTCAACAACTCTAAAGACAATATTTTCAAATCCATCAAGGTGTAAATATTAAATTAATGGAATTAAATGGGTCATTTTGTTGTATTAACATTAAAAGCATAGTTCACCCAGAAATGAAAATTTCCTGAAAATGTACTCACCCTCAGATCATCCAAGATGTAGATGAGTTTGTTTCTTCATCAGAACAGATTTGGAGAAATTTAGCATTATATCACTTGCTCACCAATGGATCCCTTGCAGTGAATGGGTGCTGTCAGAATGTTTATTACAAACATGCTTTTCACAAGACACTAATTAATGGGCTGGAGTCGTGTGGATTCTTGTGATGTTTTTATCAGCTGTTTGGACTCTCATTCTGACGGCACCCATTCACTGCAGAGGATCCATTGGTGAGCAAGTGATGTAATGCTAAATTTCTCCAAATCTGATGAAACTCAAACAAACTCATTTCCATCTTGAATGGCATGAGGGTGAGTAAATTGTCAACAAATTTTCATTTTTGAGTGAACTATTCCTTTAAATGAGATTAATTTAATGTGATGATTAAATGTAACAGTGTGGTAATGCAACAGTGATTCAACAACCAAAAATTCTGGTCTGTTTCATTGGTCCATTTTGATTAAAAGTCATTTCTGTTTTGCACTGAAAAAAAAAACCCGTGTAGAATCAATTTTTACTATAGTTGCTTGAAAATTTCACAAACAATTACAAAGAAATGCCAAAGTAGAAATAATGTTTTCTTGTAAAAACATAATTTAATAATATTTGTTTTAATTTACATCTAAAAATCTTTTTTTATTTTTATTTTTTTTTTAACAGTGATATGAAACTGATGGTGGGTGCTTGATTGAGTTTACAGTACAGTAACACTAAAATGTGTCAAATGAATATGAGGATGTGTGGATTAGTGTGGTCTCTGGTGGATTTTGGTGTGAGCTCTGACAGTTTTTAGAGGCTGGTGGCAGAGGACATCCCCTGCAGAATGACAATTTATGCAAGCTGTTTATTTGTCAACACTACTTGGTTCTTGAAGTGTTGCTGCCTGCTAGGCTCTAAAAATACAATACATTTGAAAGATAAGAGCTCCTCCAAAATGTCCATACCACTTCTGGATAGTACAAACATTCAGATTTATTTGAGGAGATCCTCTTCTGTCCATGCCTTACAATAACTCAGCTTCTAGTGCATAATCAGGCAAAATGAAAAAAAGGGAAGTCTTATTTAGTCATGAGAGACTAGATTTGTTTTTTTTTGTTTTTTTTGTTTTTTTGTATGGCATAGATAAAAATTCAGCCATACAATTCAGCCATTCATTCAAGATGGCCTTCACATGCTTGAATAATATTTCTTGGTTTCATCATATTTTCTATGTGAGATGAATTTTAGTGAACACGAGTAGCCACTCAAGCAGATATGCTACACTTATGCTTCAACTAATTCTTTTAGACATTGAGACCCTTAGGGGCAAACTGTTATCGCAAGAACGTAGCTTGCAACAACAAATTCCCCATGGTGGCTGAGTTCGACCCCTTCTGCTCAGCTGTTTCACTGAGGATGAAGAGGCGTGAAATGGTCTCTGTAAGATAGTGATCCAAAATATGTCCTTCTGAACACTTCAAACTCAATTCTACAAAACTTACAGTGGAATGTGTAGGAGAACAGTTTCTTTCAATCATAAAGTGACTCTATAGTACACCTTTGTGTATATATGAATTGAATAATAATATGAGAATCTTCATCAAATAATGACTGGCTAAAGGGGGTAAACATCATGTAAAGATCAACAGCCGTCATTCGGGAATTACATGCGTTCATTCATAAAGAAACCAGTCAGACAAACAAGCAATTTTTGTGCTTAAGAGATTGTCTTTGCATGCAGTTACTTTGTAAATTTGTTTCAAGTTGAAAGTGGCAGACCTTAATCTCACTTTCTCCTTATGATGATGTGTGAAAGTCTTTCCTGTGATGCATGATCAGCTGTTGACAGTGAATTCCTTTTTCCCCCAAATTAGACACTTGTATAAACCAGTTTTACAATAAAAAGCCTATGTTTTATGGTACTTCACCCTTCTCTTCTTTGACTTTGCAATCAATGTACTTAACCAGCCATGTATTAAGTCATTCATTTAAAGTAGTTGAATGAACATTTATGGAGAAATATTAATTAGTATTAATTATTCCTTAGTTATTTTAATGGTGCGTTGAACAAATAATGTTAATGATAATCATTATCATTTTGCTGTTCATGCTTATCATCATGCTTATTGATAATGGAATAAAACAGTTTGGTGTTTTCCTATTTATTTTAATATCCCTTAATCGTAATTTGTCTTTATGATGATGCACAAGCTGATCATATTTCATATGCTGCCTTTCATATGCTGCAAATATAATATTTTCTTACACAAACTATTCAGTTTCATCCATTTGAACATTAGAATTATATAAAGGAGGGTTTTTCTTTCATGGCATCTCATAAAGTGGCTATATAAACATTCTCTCTCTCTCTCCCTTGGTTTTATTATTTTTTTGTTTATTTGTTTTTTTGTTTTTTTTGCCCAGTGGGACTAGTACATATGTAAAAGTGTGATTTGCCTCATTAACTAATTAAAAGAAAAGAGTATCATGCTTTAAATATATATAACACGTTATGTTCTTAATATTTGCTCTTATGACATTAGATGGCCACACCCCTACAAACGCCTGTCACATTAGCGCGCATTACTTCTCTCACGCGCGCTGCTCTCACTCTCTCCCTTTCTCTCTCGTTCGCGCGCTCGTCTCCATCATCCTCGCGCTACTGAGAAAAAACCCGCCAGCGCGAAACAGATGGGAAGCCATCAGCGGAATTTGCGACCGTTACCGAGCAGAGACTAACCGTCAAAACTTAACGGACACCGAAAAGAAGTTCAGTTTGTCCAGAAGACTTCTGGACTGAGAACTTGAGGACATTTCACGTCTGTTCACGACTGGAAAAGTAAGTTTTGTATTAATGACACCGTGTTGAACAGAACTTATGTCTGTGGAGTGGATTAGTACGTAAAATCCGTCGAAGAAAAGCTTTTTGTAGGCTATATTCGACAAATAATAACTTTAAAAAGCAGATCGATGCTGAACGTTACTCAGTGTAGCCTACACTGGTTTGGTCACACTTTACATGAGTGTTGAATGAATGTTGCAGCACAGTGTAATTACATAAGTACTGAGTAATATCAAAATACATTTAAAATAGACACTAAATTTAAGAAATATGTTCATCTTTATTTATATATTTATTTGATGTGACGCGCTGCATGAAAGACGCACTGCTGCCTAAGCCTGTTTAAAACAAAATGGTTTTCTTGTAATCTTAAAATGAAAAAGAAAAAAAAAAAATCTATACGATAAATAATATAGTATAACCTATTTATATTAAATAACAGTGATACTGAAAAGTCATGTAATATCTTTTAGCAGCTTAATCTGAGGGTCTTTAGCCTATTCGACGTTATGATGTGATTTAATATACGCGAAGTTGCTCATTTTAGTCTAACAAATTAGGCAAAATAGTAACTGGTAAACGTTTAGCTACTTGTTGAAAGGAGAGCCATCATTAGGGAATGATAGACACGTGCATTAATTCATAATAAAGGCACTAGCTCTAAACAATCTGTGCTTAAGAGCTTGTTTTATTCTCGTTTGTTTTGAGAGAGAAGACCTTAATCACATTTCATCTTTATGAAGATGAAGTATAAAAGTTGACCATCTCGTGCAGCATGATCAGTTGTTAACACAAAAAACCCCTCCCCCCAAATCCAATTGGTCGCTTTTAACAAACAGTTACATAAAGCAATATTGTGTTCATGCAAATATATTTTATAGTGTTAGACCCATTTTTACTTAACCAACTCAGTTTATTCAATAGTTGCCTAAACATATATGGTCTGTTATTCATCAATGACAAGTATTCAATCTTTTAATGGTGACTTTATTTCGTTCCCACATAATGTAAATGTTAACCATTATTATGTTGTTTCTATTATTATTTAGAGTATTGTTGAGATTGTTATGCTAATAGAAAACAGTATAAAATAGCATTTGCATTTTCATTCTTTGTTATTGTCATTTTCACTTTGCATATTGTGATATGCAAGAGTCTATTAGTGTCACGTAATAATCGTATATATTAGCCATTCACCAGAACTCCTAATGTACTCCTTTGGGATGTACCATCAGTCTTTTCTGCTTATAAATTAAACCAGGTAGGACTGGGTTATAACTTAATTTCTTGAAGTTTGTAGTACATAAATTAAGTGCTTCTTGTGGGCTGTGCAGATAGTGTTGCTGTCCGTGGTGCTGAAACATGGCTGGCATCATAAAAGCATCTATCTTACAATGCAGTACTACTCCGGTGACAATCACCAGAGTTCCTCCATACTGTTGGACCATGAGCTGAGAACTGAAGTCCATAATGTGAACAACTGCCCATACTGCCTCTGGATAGTTGCACCAACGTTTTGCAGGCATCCTCTTGTGTCCATGTGTAACAGGAGCTGTGAAAAAAAAAAATAAATAAAAAAAAAAAAAATAAAAAAAAGAGACACTCACACATGGTTGGTTTAACTCTTAACAGCATATGGGGTATATCTCTGTCTCAGGTGGTCTTTTGCAAGCACGTGGGAAACTCTTGACCCCTTTTGTCATTAAGCTTGTGCATGCTGTTAACGAGTGTTCTTTGACATGGATAATGAGCAGTGTATTGTTTTAAGTAAATTACATGTACCCTTGAATTGTATTTTACAGACTCTGAGCACATTTATTAAAGGAATAGCTCACCCCATAATGAAAATTTGCTGAATATTTACTCACCCTTAGGCCATTAAAGATGTTTTTTTTTTTTTTTACTTTTGATTTATTGACTTTGCAGCATTGTTACAGGTACCCAAAGACGTTTGTCATTAGGGGACACTGAATTATTTTGCTGTTACAATAAAATGTCAATACCAATTTAAATGTAAATTAGTTTCTTCACCTGAACGGATTTGGAGAAAGTTAGCATTGCATCACTTGCTCACCAATGGATCCTCTACAGTGAATGGGTGCCGCCAGAATGAGAATACAAACAGCTGATAAAAACATCACAATAATCATCAAGGAATCCACATGACTCCAGTGCATCAATTAACGAAGTGAATGTAATGTAATAAATCTTCGAAGATGTTTTTAACAAACCGTTTCTCTATTCATAATATTGCTTTCACCAGTGAAAAAAATCATTTTGTGTGAATCAGGAGATAAATATGCACAGATCAAGCACCATTCATTAACAGTTTTAAATAAAAATGTTGGTGGATTTTGATGTGAGTGGACAACAGGGAATGGACTTTTTCACTGGAGGAAATGTTATTATGGATTATGGAATGTTTTTTTAGCCAGAAGCGATGGTTTAAAGTTAAAATGCCTCAGTGATGGATTTGTTTCATATGCAGCTTTTCACTTCACAAGATGTTGGTGAACTGGAGTGGTGTGGGTTATTGTGATGTTCTTATTAGCTGTTTGGACTCTCATTCTGACGGCACCCATTCACTGCAGAGGGTTCATTTATGAGCAAGTGATGTAATGCTAAATTTTTTCCAAATCTCTTTCGATGAAGAAACAAACTCATCTTGGATGGTCTGCGAGTGAGCAAGCGAATAGGATTGGGAAATGCTGCAAGATTCATGTCGCCTGCTATGCCACGGCTCCTGAGTGAGTTTTGTGGTCTGACTTACTGTATTCCAGTAAGTAGATCCAGACAAATATTGTAATAAAGTGGACGACAGCAAATTAAGCCAGCAACTTGACCATTACAGTGAATGTTTGCAGGGATTTGTGCTGGGAATCTTTTATTTATTATTATTATTATTTTTTTTATTATTTTGCACAAGAAGTACTTACAAATGACTCCATTCAGTAGGAAACCTGGCTGATTAATTGAAATGCTGATGCTTTATAAAAAGCAGTAACACTCAAAAACTTTTCTTAATGAATCAGTTCTCTGCGTAAGGTCTGACATTGCTTTTTTCATCTCTTAGGAATTCAAATGCACATAGAATACCATGCGTATTCACTATTGCTTTATTTTAACACATACTGTAGGTAGAAGTACATTGCACTCAGGCTCTAAAACATTGGACAGCATCAAAATATAAGAACATCTTTTATGTTAAGATGAAATCTGCACATAATATGTTTTAACTGGTGGAAAATGATCCAGACAGAAAAGCCTAATGCCATCTTTGCACTGCAAATGCAGCACAGAACCTGCATCTGTGTTACCACAAAAAAGTTCCTTTATACACGCTGCCTATTGCTGTTCAGAGAAATGTACATAGAAATTTCAACTGCAGAAATAATACTTTCTAAATAAATTCTAAATAAATATGAGTATAGAAATAAAAACGCAAAACTATAATTGATAAATAATTAAATACTGGCAATGACAATTAAAAAAGGCTGCTCTGTTGTTGCATTACTACAGGGCTGTTCACACAGAATGTGTTCTGCCATCCACCTGCACTATTTTTTAATTTTTTTACTTTTTAAAATGTAAACATGTTATATGGATGTCTTGTGCCATAAGCAGCATTTTCAGGTTAAAAGAAGTTTGGCTTTTCATTGTTCTGTTCAATTCTGCTACACAGCGCCTCACTGTTAAGGAGTTCAACTCTGAATGGTGTTGAGAACAGTATTGTGAATAGATTCTGAGGTGGGCCAGAGCTGGCGTATTTTAGTAAAGCTTTTATGTAGCATTGATCCTTAAAAGTTACTGAGCAGCCTTAAAATGACTTGTGTATGTTTAACTGTAAATTTTAACGCTGTAGTCAAATAAAAAAAAAAAGAATGGTCTTGATTCCATCAGCTTCAAACTGTCACTTAGGACCCTATCATACACCCGGCTCAATGCGACACTAGATGCAACGCACACTAGATGCAAAAAAAGTGTTTTTTGCTAGTTTCAGCCTGACACAGTTATCATTTTCACGTCCAGCACCACGTTGTTTAAATAGCAAATGCACTTGTGCCCATCTGTTCGCCCATGGACGTGCTGGTCTGAAAACAAGGTGTGTTCAGGCGCATTGTTTGCACGTTGCTAATTTGAGGCAGTTGACCAACTAAAACCTGGTCTAAAGTCAATGGCGCAGTATTTTTTAATTTTTTTTTAAGGGTGCGTTAGTAATATGTGCCTATAGGTATAACGCATGTACACTCTTTATTACACACACAGGGACGCGCAGCAGCACACAAAGATGCCAAATATTAAAAATGAAAGGACCACAATGTAAAAGATTGTTATTGTGTGAGCAGATCCGTTTCCCCTCTGGAGAAGCATTCAGTCTTTGCTCTTGCAAATTCCACCATGTAAATAGCAAATCCGCCATGGTGCAAGCGCAACTGGCTTTTAAAAGGAATGGGAGATGGGGCATTTTTGGCAATTTCTTATTTCGATCATCGATAGATTTCAAAAACAATTAATCGAGTACTCGGGGGGCGGGCGTGTGCGGGGGGCGGGGCATGGCCGTAATGGAGATAATGAAAATATCTGAAGACTGTTATGAAAATGAATGTTAAAAATAAAAAAATGACATGAAAACATGTCTATGAAAACATGAACACATGATTAGAACACTGTTAGATTATGATTATGATGCAGCAATGTTATTAAAAAGAAGCATCTAAAAAAGAATAGCTGCCTGAGGTGAAGCTGACTTTATGCCAATAAACTGAAACCCGTTCTATGACATTTCCTATGATATTAATCAGATAACTTAGATACATAACATAAACGTAACATTACAACTTGTATCTGCACAAAAGGATGCATATGCCAGTGAATTTTAAGTTTAACTTTAAGCTATAGCGCGAGAGAGAGACAGTGAGAGAGAGAGAGTGAGAGAGAGAGAGAGTTGCGAGAGAGAAAGAGAGTGATGCGCTTTCAACAACGCGCTGAAACACGAGTTAGGACGGAATTTACTATAGATTTCATATCCTATAAAGTTCTCATTATAATGCTATGTTTATGAAATTCCAGTGAACTTTAAGTAACGCGCTATAGCGAGAGAGAGAGTGAGAGAGAGAGCTCCCACCATGATGCGCTTTCAACAGCGCGCTGAAACACGGGTTAGGACGGAATTTACTATAGATTTCACATACTATAAAGTTCTCATTATAATGCTTATGTCATTAATGTTTATGGCAGATTTGTGCTACATTTTCATTTACATTATCAAGTGATTCCTAAAATCGCCTGCGTGTTTTCGAAGCCATACGAAGTACGAAAACAATTTTAATTGAAGTATGCCTACTGTTGAACAAATATGACGAAAAAAAATCACTGCTGCATTATTATAGGATCAGTATTTTTAAAAAAGAAACATCTAAAAGCAATATGACCTCAAATAACTCAGTCAATATCGGAAATTGCATTTGAGCATGAAACTAAACACTGGTAATATGCAGCACATTCACCATATAAATAAATGTTAATATCTCAACGCATCCTATATTAGATTAATCAGATATGTATGTAGCTAACCCAGACATCACTACGTGACTTCAAAGCCAAGCTTTTCTCTCTTCTCACATCTATACTTTGATGCTGTTGCAAGCTAAACAATCAGAGCTCAGGGTGCCGCCCAAAGTGCTGCTATAACCAATCAGAATTTTATTATTTTTTTTCCACGATCATCGTTTTCATGATCGATCATTGCTGTCATGGCCGAGTACTCGAGTACTCAATCGCTCTTGCACATCCCTAGACTCTGATTGGTTTATTGCATGTTATGTCCAAAACACACCCATGACTCATTAAGAGAATAGGTACAACCAAAATTTGCCAAGCGCCAAATGCGAGTAAAAATCAACGTTGGCGAGTATATGTAACAATGTCAGTCACCAGTTGGCAGGTAAAACTTTTCCGAAATATAACAATGCAATGTAGTGGGAACAACAGACAGTTTTAAAAGGGATTCGCTGTTTCTAACGTAAGCGAATAAAATAATCTTTTCTGAAGACAAGATCATCGTGATTAGCTGTTCTGTCATAAGCGACAAGAGCGAATCAAATAATAGGATACAAACGGGCTGATAAGGTCAGAGCAGTGTGATGGCCCGCTTGTCCCTAGACATGGTTCTAATAACTTTTACCTGAGAAGATATTGCTGCTTCATTTCGGAAGATTAACTTTTCCCTTCTTTATTCTTCATAACCCGAGAATGTGGCGACACATACCTGGGGTTTCGCTGCCTAAACGGTGCAGTGAAGTATAGTTTAAAAGGCTGCGCATTCGGCTGTAAACATACGCTGAGTCGCTTCAGACAGCGCACTAGTAGCGCTTCAACGGTCGAAAACACACACAATTATGTCAAAATACGCGGTTTTGACGAGTCACCTCGTAAATGTAGTCTTAAATGTGTAATAAAGTCTTAAATGATGGTAAAGAGTTTGGAGAAAATAGGGTATGTGTCAGATCCGCATCGTGTGTATCAGGTTTTAAAGAGACAGCACTGCTTTTAAAGTGAAACCTGCTGAAGTCTGTCATTGATGTAAAACAAAGAACATAAGAAAAAGAGAAATCACTTGACTGCTCTAGTCGCTGATTAATAAAGATTAATCTGTACAGTTTATGCATATACAATTTATAGTTTATGTGAAGATTGTTTTAAAATCACTTAATATTTCAGAGCTTATTAATTGTTAAAAAATAATGGCTTTCAATTATACTGTAATGTTCAATGGCTATAATTAATAGGTAAAATTGAGGGAAAATGCATTTAATACACCAGTAGCAGTATTGGTATCAATACTTCATTAATAATAGGCTACTTAGTAAAATGATGCCATTGAAAACATATTTAAAATATACTGTATTTATGTGGTTGAATTAATTTGGAGGTTCAATGTGAAATAATGACAATATAAATATGTGATTAATCATGATTAATTACAGAAAAATGTGTGAATATTTTTTTAATCGATTGACAGACAGCACTAATGTTAACCTTTTATAGATTTCAATTTAATTTCTAATTTCATAGGTCCTCTCAGAAAGAGATCAGGACGGCCCCCACCCCCTTGAAATTTTCAGTTCGATAATCCGGCCCTCAAATGAAGCTGAATAGCCCTGCTCTAATCCATTAACGTGTGTGCAGAAAAAAAAAAAAAAAAACGTACCACATACGCACAGCAAACTGAGTATGTGTGAAACAGGCGTAACACGATAGCCTGCTCCGTTTGCTGAAAACATGCAAAGGACAAGAATCTCAATGTTTTTTAGGGACCAAAAAAGAGATAAATCAATGAATCTGTTTGTTGTTTTTTTCTTGTAAGTAAAGGACAAATTAAAAAGATTGTAAATATGTTTAGTCATTGTAGTAGTTAAGACTACAATGTTTTTGCAAAAAGAGTTTCATGGCCGGTGAAAAAATCTTTTGGCCAGTAAATTTGATCACATCACCGGCCATTGGCAGGTGTGGCAAAAAGCCCTGGGTATAACCCTTTTGGACCATGTGCCTGGCGTGCTGACCATATTTTCTACTAGTAAAAGTGGATTGGGACATGCCCTAAGTGCACCTGCGCCATGCGCTTCAGACCACGTGCTTAGATCATTAAAATAGAGCTCTTAATCTATGAGTTCATACAGTACAAGCTGATATTTGTTTTAGCATCTTCTGTCAGGAACCAACATGCTCATTTGTATATTTCTTTGTAGGTCATTAGTGTTGAAGACCTCAGTCAATAGGTAACTGACCCCTGGGGCTCTGTGTTTGCATTCCTTTGACCTTTCCTGAGAGATAACAACTCTAAGAGAATATTGATCTGGTGGAGGTACTAAAAAAATCACACAAGGGGGGTTTCTCCTGAAGTCCATGATCATCTCCACAGTTTTGAGCGTGTTAAGCTCCAGGTTGTTAAGGCTGCACCACACAGCCAGCTCCTTAACCTCCTGTCTGTAAACAGACTCGTCACCGTCCTGGATGAGGCCGATCAGTTTGGTGTCATCTGCAAACTTCAGGAGCTTGACAGAGGGGTCTTTAGATGTGCAGTCGTTGGTGTAGAGGGAGAATAGCAGTGGGGAGAGAACACAGCCCTGAGGAGCTCCAGTGCTGATGGTGCGGGTGCTGGATGAGAATTTTCCCAGCCTCACTAGCTGCTGCCTGTCTGTCAGGAAGCTGGTGATCCACTGACAGACGGAGGTGGGCATGGGGAGCTGAGTAAGTTTATTCTGAAGGGTGTCCGGGATGATGGTGTTAAAAGCAGAGCTGAAGTCTACAAACAGGATCCTCACATAAGTCCCTGGTCTGTCCAGATGCTGCAGGATGAAGTGCAGTCACATGTTGACTGCATCATCCACAGACCTGTTTGCTCTGTAGGCAAACTGCAGGGGGTCCAATGAGGGTCCAGTGGAGGCCTTCAGATAAGCCAAAACCTTTCAAAGTTTGAAGTCTTTCAAATGATTTCATGGCCACAGACATTAGAGCCACAGGTCTGTAGTCATTAAGTCCAGTAATTTTGGGTTTCTTTGGGACGGGGATGATGGTGGAGCGTTCTAAGCATGAGGGGACTTCACACAGCTCCAGTGATTTGTTGAAGATCTGTGTGAAGATGGGGGCCAGCTGGTGAGCACAGATTTTTAGGCAGGCTGGTGACACACCGTCTGGGCCTGGTGCTTTCCTTCTTTTGATCTTTCTGAAAACCTGGCGCACGTCATCTTCACTGATCTGAATTGCAGGTGTGGGGGAGAGGGGGGTTGCTGGAGGTGTTAATGGTTGTGTGGAAAGGTGTTCAGGGCGGGTGTGGGGTGTTTTTGTTCAAACCTGCAGTAGAACTCATTCAGATCGTCTGCCAGTTGTTGATTCTCCAGAGTGCTGGGGGATGGTGTCTTGTAACTGGTGATATCATTCATACCTTTCCACACTGAAGCAGAATCACTGGAAGATAATTTGTTCCTTAGCTTGCCAGAATAATTCCTCTTTGCCACTCTGATCTCCTTTTCCAGTGTGTATTTGGCCTGTTTATACAAGACTTTATCCCCCTTTCTGTAAGCATCTTCTTTGGCCTGACGGAGCTGTCTGAGTTTTGCAGTGAACCAAGGTTTATCATAGTTGTAAGTTAGATGAGTCTTGGTAGGAATGCACATATCCTCACAGAAACTGATATATGATGTTACAGTCTCTGTGAGCTCGTCCAGATCGTTTGCAGCAGCTTCAAACAGTCCAATCAGTAAGGTCGAAACAGGCTTGTAAAACCCGCTCTCTGTTTCATTAGTCCATCTTTTAACAGTTCTTAATACAGGTTTAGCAGATTTAAGTTTCTGCTTGTAGGTCGGTATAAGATGAACCAAACAGTGATCAGAGTAAAGCTGCTCGTGGGACAGAGTGATATGTGTCCTTTATTGCTGTGTAACAGTGATCCAGTATATTATTGTCTCTGGTGGGACATGTGATGTGCTGTCTGTATTTTGGCAGTTCGCGGGAGAGATTTGCTTTATTAAAGTCCCTGAGAATGATTAAAACAGAGTCCGGGTGTTGTTGTTCTGTCTCTGTGATCTGATCAGCGAGTTCCTGTAAAGCTGAGATCAGCTGAGATGATGTGTGTTTAAAGTAACTTGTGTTGGCCAGGAGCATGTTAGCTTTAGCACAACCCAGAGATCCTTATCTAACTGGTATTTAGTGAATTTCTTCTTCACAGTAATCAGCATAAGCAGTGATTGATCAGCATAATATGCTAATTGTTAGGGGTGGGAGAAAAAAAATCAATTCTCCGATGCATCGCGATTCTCTCAATGATTCTGAATCGATTCTAAAAATTTCAGAATCGATTCTGAGCTTGTTTATTCCCCCGCATATGGCACGTGTGCACAGCTTCACTGCATAGGATATGTGCCGTCAGAGCAGGACAAAACATTTGATATGTCGAATTAGATCTGTGCATTAGTGTGAGTTCAGCCTATTAAAGCTGCCACTGTCTATGATCTCATCAGTAATAATCAAATGGCAATAATGCTGAAAAAAAAAACAAAAAAAAACCCACAACTATGATTGTCAGTAAACTTTTGGATACTTAAAGAACACTTATTTTAGAAAAAGTAATTATTTTAAAAAGTAGCCTGCTTATGTAATTTAATTAAAAAAATATAAAATATTGCACAAAATAAATTTGATATAAAATTTATATGAAAATGTAGCCATGTGCAGTAATACTGAAAAATGAGGATGTGATGCATTGTGTTGCATGGTGATATCGAACTGAATCAAATCATTGACATGATAATCTTTTTTGTTAACAACTGTTTATTGAATTTTCTTCTGGGAACAATAGTATAAAACAAAAAGCAGCAGTGCAAATTTAGAACACACCCAACCTATCCCACCCCCTGGTAGACTTAAAAATAAATAAATAAAATAAGGTAAAGTAAAATAAATAAGACATGATAATCTTAATCGAAACGAATTGTGAAACCAGTGCCGATTCACACCCCTAATTTTAAGATGGCAGTACTGTCACAGAGATTCCAACTATAAACAAAAATCATAGAAACTCCAATTTTGGTTAAAATGTAAAGTTGTAAAGATATATTTGCACAGTAGAAGAATTAATTAGGGAAAAATGTAGATCAAGAATCGTTTTGGAATCGGATCGTGACTCCCAGAATCGGAACTGGATCGTGAAGTGCCTAAAGATTCCCACCCCTACTAATGGTGTTGGGAATAAAGTGGTGTAATGGTTAAGCTACACTGAGTCACATGCATAAAACTCATTGAAACAAAGTGCACCATCCTTGGTTGTGTGGTGACTAATAGAGGTTAGATGCTTCCGTTTTCTTGATCTTTATGATGTAAGGAGCCATCATCACTGGCAGCACTGTTTCTCTTGGGGAGAAATTATAAGAGGTCAGAGATTTTACTTTAGCATAGTCGTTGTGACAAATTATTCTACAGTATAGTTGTGACAGGTTTTAATAAGAGAATTATCCTGTTCAGCTCTGTACCACCTACCAGGAGATTTAAGATTTGATACTACTGAATATGTCCCAGCTGGAACATGTTTTTTAGGCTGCAGGCTTTTTGCTGCTTCTGGGGACAGAGTGATGTGTCCAAAATGGTCCATCACCACAAGTGTGTCAATCATCTTTTGGCAGACCATTCCTTTATCCAATAGTAAAAAAGAAAAGAAAAAAAAAACAACATTTAGGCGCTCAGTTACATTGACTGAAGGGAATGGGTTCTTTTATTTTCATGTAAAATATGAAACGTAAAAAATGACATCGAGACTTTCTCAGAGACAAAAAAAATAGTAAAACATAGCTGAAGCTCAGCTCTCTGCTGAAAGGGTTACTTGTGGCATGAGGCAACTTCAAAGCTCCACTCCAGCTGATAGCGCCCATAAATAGCGAATTTGAAGGGGAATTTTAAATCAAAAATTTATTAATATTTCACCTCCGCATTGATTCATGCTGCCACTGAAGACATTTTCATCTCTCTGAATCGTTGAGGAATTATGATGACTTTATTCCCATGATCCATGACATCATCTGAGCATCACATCTTTTCTCACATGCTTTTTAAACTTTTTTATTTTGCAGTGTAACATTTCATTATCTTAACACATCCATCATTGTCAATTTAAGTCAGAGAACTACAGCGAAATAAATGCATTATAAGACCAGCTATAATGGCTATGTTTTTGATATGCAAACAGTTGTTTTTATGAAACAGAAAGTCTGTTTAACCCTCTGGGGTCTGAGGGTGTTTTGGGGGCCTGGAGAAGTTTCGACATGCCCCGACATTTGTGCTTTTTTCAGTTGCTTATAAAAATATAAATGGCTAAAGTCTAATAACACTGTAAACAGCACAAACTGGGCTACAATAAAATGTTAGCAGCATTTATGTACATGA
The DNA here is from genome assembly GCA_039654775.1 of Spinibarbus caldwelli. Classification (NCBI taxonomy): domain Eukaryota; kingdom Metazoa; phylum Chordata; class Actinopteri; order Cypriniformes; family Cyprinidae; genus Spinibarbus; species Spinibarbus caldwelli. The sequence continues at coordinate 17,796,239 of CM077254.1, forward strand.
TTGCGTTTTTGAGAAAGCAACGTTTATGCGTGGTTAGTGAAAAACTAAAATTTTGAAGTCATTGAAATAAGGCCATAAAACACATACAGAACATTTGTTTACAAGACTTTTGAGAGAGTTTTTGCTTCAAAATTATGTGAAAATCAGCTTTACTCGCTCACACAAAACAATATATTGATTTAAATTTTTAAAGACATGTTTTGTGATCGAAAGCCTATATGCGAGGGAGTGGCAATGACCTTGAATATTAAGTGATTTTCACCCTAGAGACAAAATGCCCTCCCCTAATGGCCCCCTAATGGCCTATCAGTGTGCCTGTGACTTTGAGGCAGGTAAGAGAGAATGTGAGGAGATTGAAAAAATGTTTTTTTTTTTTTTAATTAATTATTTGTATTTTATTTACAACACAGTATAATCAAAACAAACATAATGAAGGTCAAAGACACATTATTGAGCACACTGATCTAACCACAGAGATGTGAACAGACTTTGAGTCATTCCTGCAACAGATTCTGTTCATGTCACGAATCCAGTTCATGGTCTTCCGTCCATTCACCATCAGAGGTCGCCCTTCCACCACATATCCTCTTGCACTACACTACTGTTGCATGTCATCCACGAACTACAATACCCATCATCCATTGCACTGACGACGCACACACACTCACAGCTGATTGCACTGATCACTCAGCTGATTGCACTGATCACACAGCTGTCACCAATCACACGCTCACCTAAGAGCTATTACATACACTACATAAAGCACTCTCAGATCCTAATTTAGTTGCTGAGTATTGATCTGCGTATAGCTCTCTTCTAGCGCTAGCTGCCTTACCGTGCCACTCTGTGTTTCTGTTCAGTTCCAGTGTTGTCCTGCGTTTATAACTCCCCTAGTGTTAGCTGCGATACGGAACCTGTTTGTTGTTTTCTAGTCTGTGTTCCCTGTATTTACCTTTGTCTCACTGTTCGGACTCTGTTTATGCCCTGCCTGGACTTTTGCTCTTATACCTGGATTATCTCTCTGCCTTACCCTGTTGGATACTGTTCGCCGATCGTCGACCCACGCTTGTCCTAGGATTACTCTGTGTCTTGCCCATGCCATACCTGTTTGCTGTTGTTTGATCCTGCCTGTGTTCTGACCACGTCACTGTATATAAAAGCTTTGCACATGGATCCGCACGTCTCACGTCTTGTTTGCCCCTTTACAGTTCAACAAGTGAAACAAGTAAATCATACCTGATATTTACTTGTTTTATTTAAGTGTTTCTGCTTCTTTCCATGGATTCAAGAAGAAAAAAACATCATCAGTAGTCAAAGAGCTTGTTTTACCATAGAATATCAGTGTAGTTGAACATCTGATGTTGGTATAGCGCTCTCAGAGGAAAACAGTTTGAAGAGACTGAAAGTCAGCAGGATTCATCTGTGGTGCAGGTATCTGATTCAATAAAATACAAACAACCAAAAAAAAAAAAAAAAAAAAAAATTTGTGAGCATGTTAATATCAGGAGCATCTATATATATATATATATATATATATATATATATATATATATATATATATATAGGTTTTGTAGCCATAGACTCACGCATGCTTTGTACTATCGTAAAAACAAAAACATTTTATATCTGAGAAACTAATTATTATTGTTTAACATGTTATTAAAATCTATTTTTGAACAGCGTAGGCTATTAATAATAAACATGTTCTAAACATACTTAGACTCGTAGCATTCATCATGTTGCAGTGTACTCTTATATTACTTTTATTGTTTTATATAGAGCATGAAAACATCATCGCACCATAAGAAATTTAAATGCAATGAATTGCCTATCATATTCAAAATGTTTTACTCAATTTCAAACATTGTAGTCAGGAATTATAGTTTGGGAAAAACCCAACTATGATTTTGTAGTCATATAGCCATCCTGAAAATCATGTATGATTTTATAGTTGCCTAAGATATGATTCTGCAGCCATAGACTCACGCAACTAGTAAATGTGTTCAAGTTTATGCCACAATAACACGTTAACTAATGCAAAAAAGAAACATTACTTACTCATCAGATTGATCTCCTCTACTGGATGAAATCTTGTTCTGCTTTTGAGGGAAATCCAGCCTTTACTCAGCGCATCTTCTTGCAGAAATGAACAGAAGCCGCGATGAACGATCTCCTCACGCTTTGTGTTGGGCGTTTCCATGTGTGCGCGTCTCACGTGGTTATTTACATATGAACGGCGATAATGAGTTAGACGGCAAAGACTGAACATCGTGTTGGTTTCATACGGATTAATTTATTACAAAATATTTGTTTTCGACATGATGTACTTCATTTAAAAGTAGACACTTCAAGCTTTCTATAGATATAACTCCTATGTCTGTGTGCTGAGTATTTGCTGAGTTACAGTTCATTTTAGTGACGCGTTTCTAAAAGCAGTTCGCGGAGACGGAGAAGGCAGAGAGCGCACCCTGTTTGTTTTCTTTATTCTTCAAAAGCACAAAGTTTAGTTGTTATAATGAGTGTATACAAATAAAAGTAGACCCCTTACAGATTCGAATGGTGTATTGCTCTTATCTGTACGATCAAAAATGGCAGAGTAATTCAAGCTCATTTCGGCCTTATCAGGAAAATCTGCCACAAAACGTGTATCCGCGTTTGTCGACCCCAGAGGGTTAATCCACTTATATTTTGGATGCCCCCCTCATGCCATCTCAAGGGCACACTGTTTTTTATTCTGTAGCATTTTTTACAACGGATTTATACTGCGCTCAAGGTGTCTTGCATGCTCTTTCTCGGTTGCTACCCCAATAGGAATATTCTTTGATTGACAGCGAGTGACACATTAAAATGTCCATGTAAGTTATTACCTGTCATTCGGTTTTTGTTAAGTTGGCTGTCAACAAATGCGGTGATTTATTTATATTTGCAGAGGGACACCGTGTAACAGCACTGGATGATCAGAGTCACACTTTCAGGTGAAGGACAGGGTAAAATCCATTTTCATTAAAACTGCCAGGACTCGAGTATTTGCCCTGTGTTTGCATGAATGTCTATTTAGAGATCAATAAAGAGCAATCTCCTCGAGCTCTGACAGGTAGTGTATTTGTACACAGTTGATGGAGTTACAGCCCACCCTTGTGTGTAAAAGCTGAATGTATTGCTTGATATTCACTCTTAGAACTATTTAAGAAGGCTTTCTGCACTAGACAAGTCAAAGGCAATTGCATGTTCCTCTTCAGTAAAAATGCACCAGAAAACGATTGTGCCACATCTGTGTGGACATGTAGCTTGCATAAGATAAGTGAAAAATATGAATAGATATGAAAAAAGCCTCTTTTTCAAAACCAAAAGCTGGTTTAAACAGACTGCCCAAAAAGACTGTGTTTGGAGGCTGATATGCAATAGTTGCTTTTAATTATATTTTACACAATTAAATTTCAAAGCAATCATGGAGGAAACACTATGTTTAGGGATCTTTAGATTAATGTCTCCCTGTAGCAAGCTGTCACAACAGTAGAAGATACACAATGGTAACTTCCAGAACAGTGGTTTATTGACCACCACAGCTGAGCTGACAAAACTAACCCCAGGTAGGCTGGTTGGCCTGAGATCGTCAGGAGGATCGTCTGGTTTGAGAGCTCTTGGGGGCTGGCTGAGCAGGAGATCTCCACGGTGGAGCAGAAGACAACCACAGCCGAGCAGATAAAACTAACACCAGGCAGACTGGCTGGCTTGAAACCATCCGGAGGATCAGCTGGCTTGAGAACATCTGGATGAGTGGCTGGCTAGAGACCATTTGGGGGACCAGCTGAGAGATGGGCATCCAGAGTGCCGGCTGAAGGATGGGCATCTGGTGTACTGGCTGAAAGACGGATGTGAGGGAACATAGATTAGCCTCCATGGCCGTGCTTGAGTATACAGGAAGTTCGGGGACAACCTTTGTGGCTACATCAGGGCAAACAGAAAACTCGGGAACAACCTCCTTGGTCACATCTAGACAGACAGGAAACTCGGGAACGACCTCTGTGGTGACATCTAAGCAAACAGTACACTCGGGAATGGCCTTCGTGGCCGTGTCATAACAGACAGGAAATTTGGGAACGACCTCCATGATCACATAAGGGCATACAGGTAACTTGGGAACAACCTTCGTGGCCACATCTGGGCAAACGGGAAAATTAAGAATGACCTCTCTGGGCTGACAGGAAGTTCACGGATGAACACCTCCACTTAGACATGAGTGGGTAAACAGTGTTCAGCCCAAACACACATTATGGCCACCGCCGTAACAGGTAGAGCAATCATTGGAAGGAAGATCTCTGAATCCTCCAGGCTTGGGAGTATCTGGCTGGGTTCTGGCATAATGACCATGACATCAGGAGCCTCAGGCATTCATGATAGTGGGAAACTCTGACTTGGTGTGGCCCTGTTGGCTGAGGATTCTGGCAGTAGAGCAGGTACTGTGTTGAGCTCTGGGAAAGAGTGTCACTGGGCTGAGCTCTGGGACGAGAGCAGGCACTGGGCTGAGCTCTGGGAGGAGAGCGGACTCAGGACAAAACTCATTGGCTGGAGCCTTTACTAGACTCTGGTCAGGGGCTGGAGCTGACTCTGGAGCAGACTCAGGGGCCAGAGCCAAGGCCGGTGCGTGCATATAGGCAAACTAGGCAGCTGTCTTGGGCGGCAGTACAGTCATGGCGGCAAAAAGGACAGATATTTTATTTTATCTTTTGGGCATTCATTTGGAATTATTGCACTCAAATCAACAAGGTATCACCCCGTATAACTTTGCTTCATGCCAATCGCGTGCCACCCCCCACCTGAGCGGCATCAATACTCTACAAACACCCACATGTACATTCATAAATGTCATCAAAACGGGATTTCAGCTGTACGAGCATGGCTTGAACAGATTTATTAAAAATGAACTACAGAACTACAGACTTGTGCTTTCCGTGTCCTGAACAGCGTTTATGTCGAGCTGTTCACCGGGAATTCTACGAAATCTTCTGATGACATTTCATACACATAATTTGCATTTGCAGCTGTACTAGTGGGTGTGTTTTTTTTATGTTGCAGTATGAAAAAAATATAAACATAGAATATAATCATCAGAATACACCTGGGGCCCGTTTCAGTAAGGAAGTTCAACTAACTCTGAGTTTAAACTTGAACTCTGAGTTAACTTACCGTAGAATGGGAAACTCAGAGTTTTCGGTTTCAGAACGAATTAATTGTGTTAGTTCATTCAACTCTGAGTACATTGACTCTGAGTTTAGCGTTTGCACCACGACTATGAAAAGTCATGATCAGTGGCGCTCCGAAATTGCGATTCACCATGGCAACAGCACCTGACAAAAAGACGTTTGCGTATTTCCGTCAATATGTAAGTTTAATTCTTAATAACTGTTAATAACTTAATAACGGTCATAGTATCAGAGGTGAAAACTGTAAACTATTGCACTAATATTCATTTTATTGGTATCCCATGGCAAAAAAAAAGGAAAAAGAAAAAGAGAAAAAAGAAACAAGAATGTGGCAGCAGCTAAAAATGAAGTATAAACACACAATTCAATCAAGGTAAAGCTTTAAGCATAAAAGGTTCATGGGTGTAGGCTAAATGGCTTTACAAACATTTGACATTAAAAATATCATTCAGTGTCTATTTCAATGCACTGCAGCTTTTCTCACATACAGTGGGGCAAAAAATTATTTAGTTAGCCACCAACTGTGCAAGTTCTCCCACTTAAAAAGATGAGAGAGGCCTGTAATTTTCATCATAGGTATACCTCAACTATGAGAGACAAAATGAGAAAAAAAAAATCCAGAAAATCACATTGTAGGATTTTTAAAGAATTTATTGGTAAATTCCTCGGTAAAATAAGTATTTGGTCACTTACAATCAAGCAAGATTTCTGGCTCTCACAGACCTCTAACTTCTTCAAGAGGCTCCTCTGTCCTCCACTCGTTACCTGTATTAATGGCATCTGTTTGAACTCGATATCAGTATAAAAGACACCTGTCCACAACCTCAAACAGTCCAACTCCAAACTCCACCATGGCCAAGACCAAAGAGCTGTCAAAGGACACCAGAAACAAAATTGTAGACCTGCACCAGGCTGGGAAGACTGAATCTGCAATAGGTAAGCAGCTTTGTGTGAAGAAATCAACTGTGGGAGCAATTATTAGAAAATGGAAGACATACAAGACCACTGATAATCTCCCTCGATCTGGGGCTCCACGCAAGATCTCACCCCGTGGGGTCAAAATGATCACAAGAACTGTGAGCAAAAATCCCCCATGCTTCACAGTAGGTATGGTGTTCTTTGGATGCAACTCAGCATTCTTTCTCCTCCAAACACGACAAGTTGAGTTTTTACCAAAAAGTTCTATTTTGGTTTCATCATTCTCCCAATCCTCTTCTGGATCATCCAAATGCTCTCTAGCAAACTTCAGTCGGGCACGGACATGGAGGACTGATGGTAGCCTTTGTTACTTTGGTCCCAGCTCTCTGCAGGTCATTCACTAGACTCAAATCCTGCAGTGCCAGACGTGTCCCCCTGCTTAAGCCAGTACATGTCCGGGCCCGACTGAAGTTTGCTAGAGAGCATTTGGATGATCCAGAAGAGGATTGGGAGAATGATGAAACCAAAATAGAACTTTTTGGTAAAAACTCAACTTGTCGTGTTTGGAGGAGAAAGAATGCTGTGAATGACCTGCAGAGAGCTGGGACCAAAGTAACAAAGGCTACCATCAGTAACACACTGCGCCGCCAGGGACTCAAATCCTGCAGTGCCAGACGTGTCCCCCTGCTTAAGCCAGTACATGTCCGGGCCCGACTGAAGTTTGCTAGAGAGCATTTGGATGATCCAGAAGAGGATTGGGAGAATGATGAAACCAAAATAGAACTTTTTGGTAAAAACTCAACTTGTCGTGTTTGGAGGAGAAAGAATGCTGAGTTGCATCCAAAGAACACCATACCTACTGTGAAGCATGGGGGTGGAGACATCATGCTTTGGGGTTGTTTTTCTGCAAAGGGACCAGGACGACTGATCCGTGTAAACGAAAGAATGAATGGGGCCATGTATCGTGAGATTTTGAGTGAAAACCTCCTTCCATCAGCAAGGGCATTGAAGATGAAACGTGGCTGGGTCTTTCAGCATGACAGTGATCCCAAACACACCGCCCGGGCAACGAAGGAGTGGCTTCGTAAGAAGCATTTCAAGGTCCTGGAGTGGCCTAGCCAGTCTCCAGATCTCAACCCCATCGAAAATCTTTGGAGGGAGTTGAAAGTCCGTGTTGCCCAGCGACAGCCCCAAAACATTACTGCTCTAGAGGAGATCTGCATGGAGGAATGGGCCAAAATACCAGCAACAGTGTGTGAAAACCTTGTGAAGACCTACAGAAAACGTTTGACCTCTGTCATTGCTAACAAAGGGTATATAACAAAGTATTGAGATGAAATTTTGTTATTGACCAAATACTTATTTTCCACCATAATTTGCAAATAAATTCTTTAAAAATCCTACAATGTGATTTTCTGGATTTTTTTTCTCATTTTGTCTCTCATAGTTGAGGTATACCTATGATGAAAATTACAGGCCTCTTTCATCTTTTTAAGTGGGAGAACTTGCACAATTGGTGTCTGACTAAATACTTTTTTGCCCCACTGTAGTCTAACACTCATTATACATAATTAAATATTCTCTAATCCAACCGGTTGCATTTCTTAATTAGAGTAATAAAATTAACTATTGACTTGTACTCAAGGCAAGGCGAGGCAAGGCAAGTTTATTTATATAGCACATTTCATACACAGTGGTAATTCAAAGTGCTTTACATAAAAGGAAGTGAAATAGTAAAAAATAATAATAATCACAACAATAAAAACAAGGAATTAAAAAAAAAAAAAAAAAAAAAGGAAATTATATAAAAATTGATTTAAAATGATTTTAAAACAGTTTAGAATAGAAAATGATTATACATAAAATACAGTGCAATTAGTTCGGACATAGCACAGTGCTCATTCAACAAATGCACAGCTAAACAGATGAGTTTTGAGTCTGGATTTAAATGTGGCTAATGTTTTAGCACATCTGATCTCTTCTGGAAGCTAGTTCCAACTGCGGGCGGCATAATAGCTAAAAGCGGACCCCCCTTGTTTTGTGTGAACCCTTGGTATTTCTAACTGACTCAATCCTAATGATCTGAGTGGTCTGTTAGGTTTATATTCAGTGAGCATATCTGCAATGTATTTATGTCCTAGGCCATTGAGTGATTTATAAATGAGTAAAAGTATTTTAAAATCAATCCTAAATGTAACTGGAAGCCAGTGTAAGGACCTGAGGACTGGTGTGATATGCTCAGATTTTCTGGTTCTAGTCAGAATCCTGGCGGCAGCATTCTGGATGAGCTGCAGCTGTCTAATGGTCTTCTTGGGAAGGCCAGTGAGGAGACTTATTACAATAATCCACCCTGCTTGTGATAAAGACATGAACAAGTTTCTCCAAGTCTTGACTGGAAAGAAAACATCTAATTCTTGCAATGTTTTTGAGATGATAGTATGCTGATTTAGTTACTGCTTTGACATGACTACTAAAACTAAGGTCTGTCTCCAGAATCACCCCAAGATTTTTGACTTGCTTTTTAGTTGTTTGACCCCTAGAGTCAAGGTATGCATTCACCTTGAGAACTTCATCTTTGTTTCCAAATGCAATGACTTCAGTTTTCTCCTTGTTTAACTGAAGAAAGTTCTGGCACATCCAACTGTTAATTTCATCAATGCATTGGCAGAGTTGACAGCAAGAAGGTAGAGGCTTGCAAAATAGGGGGAGAACCTGCACCAGCACCACTGACAGATGAAGAGGAGATGGTCAAGTATTGGAAGAATTTTAAAATCCAAAAGGAAAAATAATAACTGTTGCTTTTGTGTTCGTAGGAATTAAAGATGACCAAAACAATTGTGAATAATTTGTGTTTATTTAACAGCTGTGGTGGTGGTTACAGCATCTCGCAGCTACTACCCTCCATCTGGCATCCTTCCATTCCATACAGTAATCAGTTTCATTTTAAGAAGATGCGATGGTGGGAATATGCGTGTCATCAGTGCATCCAACCACACTGGAAATCCTGAAGGAAATTCTAATTACTTCCAGAGGTCGCAGCAAGACGTTATCAAGTGGACATCATTTATCAGATTAGCCTAATTTAAACCGATTGCTACACCACACCACTCACAGTCCTGTGAAACTCCTTTTTGACGGATTTGTGCCCAGGAAAAAATTCTCAGAATGAGCGTGATAGCGACGCACACTTTCCTTATCGGTCTGTATATAGCGGCCTTACTAATGTGCTCTGCATCTCCGATGTTTTAAAGAAAACTACCATTTAAAATGTTACTGCTCAAATAAACATGCATGTGAATATGGCAAAAAAAAATAAATAAAAATAAAATAAAATATATGTATATATATATATATATATATATATATATATATATATATATATATTTCTTGCAGCGTGAATGCATGAATAAGGTATTTAAACATCGCTTATGCTTTAAAACGGGGGTGGAGACTGAAAGAAACTCTGGGTTTAGCGAAGAAACCTGCTCCTGACCGATCTGCGAAAATGCATAAGTGACCAGATGTAAACAGGCCCTAATTGTGAGTGTGAAGTGGGGGCGGCACGTCAGTGTTTTGCCTAGAGTGGCAGTTGAGCTTGCGCTGGCTCTGGAGCCGACACTGGAGTGGACTCAGGAGTTACAGCAGAGTGATGAAAGGGTGCTCTTTGGATTGAGCGGGTATTTGATGGAGTGCCAAGGGTGGGATGGGCTTCTGAGCTGACTTCTGGGCTGGAGCAAAATCTGACAGGGCATTGACAGGAACAGAATGTAAGACTGGAGCAGACTTATAGACTGGCAGGGAACCAAGTGACTTATTCGAAAAGGGCTGACTTAGAACTGCTGATCTTGATATCCTTGCCTTGCAAACAAACCTGATGGAAAAATCCTCCACCTCACTGATTTCTTCAATTGTAAGGGGAGAGCCATAAATCCACAACACCCAGTCTAAATATTGTCACTGGGTGAGGGTAGGATTGCCTGGTGGTATCAGTTGTGCTAGGTGACAGTCTAATCCAATTTAAAACAAGTCAATGAGAGATTGGTCATTCCAGGTGTGATGATGGCTGACTAAGTGCAGGTGGGAACCAAGAGGGATGCTGGAAGATGTAAGTGGTGACAGGACTGTTGACTGGAGATTGGCTATTATTATGTATCAATACTGTATTTTTATACCAGGTGATTAATTCAGAGAGGGATGAGACAGATTATGTAGTGAGAAGGAGCAGTTTCATTGATTTACAGAGATGTAGTCGACTTTGTCAGGCAGAACATATTCAACAGATGAATTGAGTGTGCGTGGGATATGTCGTCAAATACTTCCAAGCGTATTTGAAAGCTCTAATTCAGAAGGCTTTCATTCACGCGGTTCGCTGTGCTTCCACTTACCCACACAAAGACCTCATCTCCATGTTCCTGTCCATGTAAATGTTCTATTTTAACTGCTTGATCGTAGATAAAAAGTGAGATATTTGCTTTTTTTCTCCTAATTCTCAGCGATGAGTGCTAGAACAGGCGGCTCCTAAATTTAGCCTTGTATAACATCATGCTCCCAAACCATGTGCGTTTTCTTTTTTTTTCGCTCACTGATTTACTGGAACTGTAGAGTGAAATGCCATTGAGGGACTTTGTAACCAAGGCAACAAACAATAGCGGTGCAGAATGGTCAGATTAGTGTGTGAGGAGTGAAGGGCTTAAACTTGAGATTTTTTTCTATATATTACTTGGGTTTGAGCCATGTTGTGAAACAACTGACATACCTCTCCTGCAGTGGAGCTATTTTACAACAAAACATCTTTCTGTAGCTGTAAACACAAAACTGGAATACAAGAATGACACTGCCTTGTACCAACACATTAGGGGCTGTTCACACTGGATGCGCTTTTTGTGTGAACATGCACTAGATGGAAATCTTTGATTGTTGTGATGCTTCACACTGTGTGAAAGATGTGTTCATGGACCATTGTTTTCTGGATTTTCTGCCATTACTGAATCTACAGCACCACAGAAAAAGTAGTCTGAGCTTGTAGTCTAAAAATACTGTATGTCTTTCAAATTAAGTTGTCCTCTAAAGGAAAAGTAGTCAGACAGATTCACAAACTCACAAGTTATCAGTCTTTATCTCTCTGATGATTCCCGGACTGATTAAACTCACTGAATCAGTCATAACTCACTGAATTTGACTCACTGAACTGCAGGCCATCATTGTGTTCAACATTTTCTTAAGATTTCTAAACAAATTTCTAAACAAATTTTGTGTGTACTTAAGGTTCAATATCAGCCTGACTGGTTGTTCTTATGACAATGTGTAGTTAAAGAAACTCATTTGCAAGAGAGTTTTATTTTAACAGAACGTGTCCTGTGTGAATAGCTCTTTAGGCTGTTGATAATGTGTAGCAGATAATTAGGTATGTTGTAACCAAGAGGAAAACGTTATTGCTTAGAGGTTGTTTTTTCAAAGCTCAAGAGACTTAATAGAGTAATGGATTTATGTTTCATTTAGCTGTCAGCATCAAACGATACAGTTGTTGACATGCAGTAACAGAAGAAATAGAGTTATGAAATAAATATGGACAGCATAGCTCAGATAAGTTATTGTTGGAATTATTTGTAGAGCAATATTTAAGCTCAGATCAAAATTATTATTATCTTTTTTTATTTTTTATTTTTTGTCTTTGGTATAATCTGTGTGACATTGCTGAGATCTCTTTTGAGAGACATAAGATTACTGAAGATTTTTTCTCTGTAGATAAATGAGAAGACAAAAGTCTCAATTTGATATCTATTTAACCCTATACTTGGAAAAACAACTGCAATATTAAAGAGGTGTCATTTGTGACTTTCTTTCCTCTTGTAAATGTTTGCGATGTGTTCTTGATGGGGTGTTTGGATAAGTGTTGGACAGGTTTGGCAGATTTCCTGCAGTGTGAGTCTAATAAGCTAACCAATCATTTCAAAGGAGGCTTTTTTTCAATAGCAACACCAAAAGCAAAAAATAAACTCTTGTCAGATTGCACACAGTGAGCTGCGTCAGCTGGAGCGCAGTCAAACAAATGCGCACACACACACACACACACACACACACACACACAATCTCTGCTGGTATTAGCGTGGCACGATTAACGGGGGCGTTAGTCCTCTATTAACCAAGCTGTTTCTCACCTTCATCACTCTGCACTCCTCATCCTCCCACCGTGCTGACCTCTGTCATCCGTTCAGTGACTCATCTCTCTCTCTCTCTCTCTCTCTCTCTCTCTGCAGAGCTGTTCTCTCCCAATCGCACTATGTACTGACATAAAAACATTGACTAATCACTGTCCAGTTCAGACCAACACTATAATAATGCACCTCCATTTATATTTAGGCCACAGGAAAGAAAAAAAGCTCTTACACGCAATTGACTGGGAGAGATAATCGAGCGAGGAGGGCTCTTTCACCCATGTGGGTGTGAGGATGCTGGAATTCATCCTTTGTAAAACCTGGTGGGGTTGTTTTGAGCAGTGAAACGGCTTTCAGCTCTATTAACATATGCGGCAGAGGGCATTTTTGTTGGCTCACAATGCTGGTCTGAAAGCTTATAAGTGCAGCAGTCGTTCTTTCATCTTTCACTCTGGCTATGACTGCCTTAAACTGTCTTTCTATTAAATACAGCACCTTATAATGCAATAAAGTAGACGAAAGCTTCAGTGCATGGGCATTTTCACATTACACAATGTCTTAGTTAGGGGAAAAGCATACAAAATGTACAGTATGTGAATCCAATTCATGAGTTTTTGTCCTAACTAGACACAAGGAGTGGCAGGACATTTTGCAGATTGCTTTTTATTTCTTTGGCATCTTCCTGGGTAGCAGTGAAATCTCATTGCGTCATGTCGTGCATCACTTTAAATTCATTGTAAACTGACATATTACTTTTGGTCAGGACACAGTGTGTTTTATACACACACATATATATATTATATATATATACAGAGTGCAAGCTAAAAAAACTATTTGTAACTGTTTTTTAATAATGTTACATATGTTTTTCACCACTTTACATTACATTTACATCTTCATTGCTGTTCTGGACATTTTATAATCAATATTGTGACCCATCTTTTTTTTTTTTAATAAAGTTAATTGTATAAATTTGATTTTGCAGAACAGCAGGATTTGTTTATGGTGATAAAAAGTACAGGTTCATTTTCTTGTGTTGCTTAATCTGTTTCCTCAAGGCTTGATTGAATAGGTGTGAGTGAATAGGAGAGAGAGAGAGAGAGAGAGAGAGAGAGAGAGAGAGAGAGAGAGAGAGAGAGAGAGAGGGAGGAAGGAAGGCCCTGCTGTTCTCAGGTAAGAGCTGGCAGTCGCCCTAATGAGCGTCCAGGACAGATTTTTTGCAGACAGGATGTGTGAGACATGCTTCAGTTCCCAGAGCACTCTGTGTGTGTGTGTGTGTGTGTGAAGCCCGAAGTATAAAATGTGTGCGTGACGCGAATTGCGTCATCAGAACAGTACGCGTGTACTGTACGCACAGCTCGCATGGTGGCAACACTGTCCCGGGCCATTGTTTCACAGTAGAAAGTGAAATAAAAGAGACGGAACAACAACAAAATAGCGGAGACTGCAACAACAACAGACGCTCAAGCGCTTGTGAGCGAGAGGGTATGAGAAAGCTCAGCTTTGGTTTAAAAGAGTTTAAAAAAAACTTGTTATCAGTCGTAACTTAACGGGGAAAAATAGAGCAGACACTGGACATGGATGAAGCTTTCTAGTGCGCATGTGTTGACCGCCTGCGTTCGTGCACAACATCAAATGGAGTATACTTTGAATTATTATGAAATTAAGAAATATTCATAATTATTATGAAATTAAGAAATTTTGAATTATTATGAAATTAAGCATATACCATTTATCTTGCTTAATACGTTAATTTTGTTATTATTTACTATATCCAGCAAAGTAAACCAAAAGATTGAAGGGTGATTCTCGCAAAACTGTATTTTCTGCAAGCTTATTTCAAGATAAATTTAGATATCTTTTCAAAAAAAGGACACTTGGGAGACTCCAAAAGGACACCAAAGAACCAAATGATATAAGTTCATATGGTACATTTGTGCACACTGACTAAACACAGCAACATACACAAGACAAATCAAAACATTATCCTGAATGTGTGTGGAAACAATGTGAATGTACTAAAATGTGTCTGTGCATGAATACAACATATGATCTGTGCGTCAAGAGCGCTCAAACATGGTGTATCAGACTCACGCGTTCTTACGACTCCTGTACATCACCACAATCGTCTTTACCTTGATTGCAATCCTCAACCATCAAAATTCAAACATCAAAAGAAGCTGGTTTGCTTTATCCAGCCGAGAAAACGTAGTTTGCATATCATACAGTGGTGGGATGTTTTGACGTTACGTTCAGTCTGTATTTCACACTGCGCGACGCATGAGTCAGCTCTCATGATCTTCAGAACGAGAGTAAAATCTTTCCGTGCCACGGGCATATGCCACTTGTCATGTCACCGTTATATGCGCATGGTACTCGACCCGGCACGGCCATACGCACATGGCACTTGACCTGCCTTTCGATCTGTCACCATTTAAAGGCAGCTGCCACCGCTATATGCGCCTGTCACTGTACTCAACGCGACTATACGTGTCTGCCACTGGACTCCTCACAGATAAACACGCTCGCATCGCGACCCGTCACAGCTGTATAAACCGGTCACGGGACTCATTATGGCAATATATAAATGCTCTGAAAAATAAATGTTCTGTTTTGCATATGGCCATGCCGGGTTGAGTGCCATTTCCATATAACAGTGACAGGTCGAGTGGCATATACCCGTGGCACGAACAAACATTTTACTCCCTCTCCAACAAGAAGAGCTTGTGTTTTAAAGCAAAACCAGCTGAATTAATAATTCACTAAAAGTAAAACCAGCTGAATTAATAATTCACTAAAAACGCAACATAAGTATCTATTCTCTTCACCATCTCTTATGTAATCAGCCTGGTTACATTAGCACTGTTTTGGACTGATTGCTTGAATGGATTCGATTGCTGGATCACTGGACTGAAAACGTTCCCGGAGTTTAGTGGCTTAAAAGGATCTGATTGCAAACAGAGAAGCGAAATCGGGAAAAATGGTTTATAATAGAAATTGTGTTTCAGTAATTTTGCGTTAATTGTGTTAAATTATTTTAACGCGTTAAGGGTTTTGAATTAATCGCATGCGTTAACATGTTAACATTGACAGCCCTAATTTAAACACAACAAAACAGAGCAGTACACTTCTTTTGTTTGTATGTCAAGGTTTAGTATCGTTATAGAAATAAAATTAAAACTAAAACTATAAAAAACATTTTCATTACTTGAAATAAAATTAACATGAACTGAAATCATATACAAGAGTTAAAACAGTAACACTTTGGGAACTAGGAATTGGGAACACACATTCACGTTTAACTAAACGTTTTCCCTCAATAAACTCCCAATTTGCTGCTTATTCATAGTAAGTAAGGCGGTCGCTGTAGTAGATACCCTTACCAAAAAGTAGTATACTTCAAGTGTATTTTATTAAGTATACTTAAGTAAAGTTCAAGTATATATTTAAATATACTTTATGTAGTAAGTATTAGGGGTGTAACAGCACACAAATATGACGGTTCGGTACGCACCTTGGTTTTAATGTCACGGTTCGGTACGATTTCGGTACAGCAGGGGGGAAAACTAAACTTTTTTAGTTTTAACTTTTAACTTTTTTTTTTTTTTTTTTTTTAAATAGTGGTTTACTGAACAAGTTGCTCTTTCTTTAAATACATTCAGTTATAGTTTAAATTTTCTTAGTGATAAAAATCTACCTCGGATTATTCTTAAAACTATAGGGAGCCCTTTTACATTATAAGGTTACAACTAGGCCTAACAACTTAACCCAAACTTAAATTTAATTACTATTTATTTTTAAATAGATGATCAACACTCAACTTAAAAAAAATTGTATGCAAACATGTAAATTGCACATAATGCAGTTTTAAAATTAACTTATAAATAATACAATTTCTAGGTTATTTGTTCAATTACACACTGGCTGTCATAGCATGTTTCATAACAGATTAATTTAAACATATATTAAATAATTAAGAATAACAGGTTTAGTAAAATATAATGAGTATATGGTGTAATATTTCACGAAATGCTCCTCTCAAGGCGTTTATACAGCGATCTGTCATGCCACATCAAAGATTGTCAAAACGCCATTTATTATTTGAATTTCCTGAAAAATTTTTTTTTAAATATGCTATTCGTTCGGTACGCATACCAAACCGAAATACCCGTACCGAAACGGTTCGGTACGAATACTTGTACCGTTACACCCCTAGTAAGGATACAAATATCAGTGTACTAGTAGTAAACTCGTAAGTGTACTATTTCAATACTCCTTGGGACTAAATTGGCCCACTTTCTAGTATATAAAATATACTTTTAAATATACTTTTAGTAGTAAACTTTGAGTACACAACTAGTTTACATCAAAGGTTTTAGCTTGTACTGCAACTATATTAAAAGTGAACTTATGGGTGTACTGATAGTTTACTAATTAAATACTTGTAGTAGCATTTTAGTACACTTGGAAGTATAGTCTCAGTAAACTACTAGTTTAGTAGTTTTATACTACAAGTATAATCGTAAGTTTTCTTTAAGTGAACTTTACATCATACTTTGAGTATACCACTATGTCCCTATTTATTAATTTGTATATATTTTGTTATATGAATATCTGAACATACAAAACATCAAAAGGAAGAACAGGGTATCTGCTTGTAAACAAAAACATTTTATTCTAGCTTCATGCATTCTTTTTTAAACACTTGAATGTGGGTAAGTTTCATAAATAAAAAATAAAGAAATAAACAACATTTTGAACAAAAAGCTGAAAAAGACTATGAATTGGATTCAGAATGATAATCAAAATGTAGATGGAGTCGATCAACACCCCAAAGCTTGATAGTCATTATTACCTCTTCGTTGGTTGACATTTTATTCCATAATGTTACACAGTGTTAATGCTGTTTTATGTCTGATGATCGTGTGGAAGCATCTGTTGTTTCGGTTTCTTCTTCACTTGTGTTTTTTTGGAAATTATGTACAGAAGATGTGTACTAGCGGCCCCCTACCATATAACAATGAAAACACGGATTCTCGGAGCACAAGTATAGCTCAAATATATTTAGACTTTTTCTAAGTATAAAGTATAATTAAATGTCATTTTAAGTATATTTCTGAGAAGTACATAAAAAGTAGACTAAAAGTATACTTTCCTATTTTTAGTTTAAAAGAAGTATACTAATAGCACACTTGAATAAACTTCTTTCGTAAGGGTATGTTTAGCAGTGGTGTATAAAGTACCTGAAAGCCATACTCAAGTAAAAGTATGGATATCTTACCAAAAAATTACTTTGGTAGAAGTTGAAGTCACCATTTAGAATATTACTTAAGTCTTAAAGTATGTGATATTTACTGTACTTAAGTACAAAAAGTATTTTTTAAATCTTAAGTATTGAAAGTAAAAATACAAGTAAATGCAAAATGGAAAAGAAGCAAATAAATATATATAAAAAATGTTCATACAGCTTAAGTAGCAAGACTGTTTTCAGTTTTAACTCATTTTGTATTTTTGGGTAAGAATAAGAAGCACTTCATCCGGCACTTAGTGTCTTTTATTCCAACATAAGAAAACATTCCTGGAATCTGCATCTAAAATAGCATTTAGATGTATTTACACAGTTTATGTATCTCAGAGGGGACATGGATGCATTTAAGCTGCAGTTACAGATGCATAAATAGGCCTAATGTTTTGTTTTTAACATAAAACGTTGAACTCTGATATTTGAAATAATTTAAAACATGAAAAAAATCGTCAAAATGTGAAATTATAACCGCCAGTAGGTGACAGCAAGTGACTGTTAATGAGTGAGTCATTGAGATTCAACCGATTCATTCAAACGACTGATTCATTCAGAGACAAAGCATTTGACTGTTAATGAATGAATCACTGAATCATTAATTCAACAGATTTGTTCAAAAAGCTGATTCATTCAATAAGTAAACACCGTCCATTGCTCAGAGACGCAAAACAGTGCTGTGATCTTTGTTTGGAACTATTTTCGTTGGCAAAATTGAGCAAAAACAAGCAATATTATGTCTAAAATGTAAGTCACTTATTGCTTTAATGAACTTGTATAAAATGATTATTAAATGTGTTCATGATATCTGCAGAAAAACGGTACTCTTTGTGTGATATAAATAGATATAGAAGTTAACTAGGCCTATATTAAATTATATAAATATAAAAAGCATACAGAAGCATTTTTGCCATCTACAATTTAGAATGCCTGGAATTTTGAATTTTAATAGATTTACAAATCAACGTGCGTGCACTCTCTGTGTGATTTGGTGATATAGCCTACTTGCAAATGTCAGATCGCACATCATTACAACAACACTTACCATATTATTGCAGACAATGCTGTATTGCACACCCCAGACTCGACTTGAGTGGAAAATGAAATCATCTGCGGTTGTGTGTAAGGATCCACCCGCTAGCCCAAAAAATGGAATCCAGCAGCCTGGTCAAAGGTTTAATGCGTGTTCGGTCTTTTACTTGCGCCTCTGAATTTATCAGGATTTGGTTTAAATTTTAGTCTAGCTCCGTGATCAATCTGACTCCAGTTTCACGTGCTCTTTAAATTTAGGCAATGTTTCTAATTAAAAACTGATCACAAATATCGATTAATAATTTAGATATTTGATTATTCTGGAAATCCCATACTTTCAATTATCTGTTCATTAGTGACCTAGTGTCGCTTAGCAATTTACTCGGCCAACTGTGAACGCATGGCACAAACTCGCCAGTTGATCTTACTCAGAGGGTACAGGGTGATTATAATACCTTTAAATAGGCTGCACCCTGCTAGCACATAATAAAAAGTGTATTTTTTCTATAATCACGAAAACTGTAACTTGTTAAGTCAGTGACAGACAGAAATCAGAAGATTCCTAATGACGAGCCCCCGCTTCATTGGTACTTAAGTATGATCTGTCCTGGACGCAGATTTGTGGAAACACTAGACTACAATTATAATCTACTAGAAAAAAAAAAATGTATTTCAGAAGAGATCAGAATAAATCAAATATAACAATTTATTATTAGTCAGGTAAACTTATATCATGCCACTTACATAATGAAAATAATTAGAAGCCATTTTAGAAAGGATAATGCAATTGTGAATCACATTGTAACCGCGTGGCAACCCCGCTCCTGTACATAGATACTGTAGCTGTATGGGAAATAGCCAAGTCATCTACGCAGGAGACAAACGAATTTAACATAGTCACACATGTAACAGTTATCCTAATTTAACAGACACACGGTCTAAAATGCATAGCATCAACAACCTTTTACCTAAATATTTCAAAGAACACTTACAGCAAAGTAATCATGTGTTTTAAAGAATAAACTCAACTAGTCTATGCTATGTGTACATATAGTTACACAAACAACTATACTGTGCTCTATGGGCACAATGTGTTTAACACAATTACATTTTTGAATAAAAACGAAATGCATACCTGACTTTTAAAAATACATAGTACAGAGTGTAAGAGCACACACCACACTACGGGCTTATTCTGGCTACAGAATCGCAATGACTGATTTGCAACTTTCCCTTAAATACTACCAGAACAAAAGCAAAGAAATCTTTAAATAAGTTGTAAAAATTTTGGTTCTCGTGCTCCAGAGTCGCACCTGCATTCCCGCAGACCCCTAAAGGGGGACACACCCCCTCCTCAGCAGAACACAATTCTACAAAAGTTTTCAATCTTTCTCATAATATAAATGACTACTGTGAAATTGAGACCAATTTACCAATCGCACAGAGACCTTTAAAATTATACCTAACATGAAGGGAAAAACAACAGGTTCACAAGATAATGAACTATGAGTGAAACCTTTTGGGGGAAAAGAGAGAGAGGCAGTGAGGGCAGGGGGGAGAAGGGGGTCGTAAATGAACAAGGGGAGTGGTGCTGCTTGTTGTCTTTGGAGATCTGTTCTCCAGATTAGTTTTATGGTTTTATTACATGGCATCTGTTTTGCGAGAGTTCCTGAGTTTTGGCCTCATGAGGAATTAATTTCATAAGGAAATAATTTCACTCCTTTCATGCGCGCACTTGTTGCACGAGCAAAGGTGTTTTTAGGAGTCTAACTTGCAAATGCCAGACCACTGATTCCTCAAACCTGCTTTCCTGCCGTCCGTGTTCTTCTGACTATTTTGTAGTAAGTAACGAATATGCTTTGGGGAAATGTATCGGAGTAAAAGTATACATTTTAATTAGGAAATGTAGTGGAGTAAAAGATGGCTGAAATATAAAAACTCAAGTAAAGTACAGATACTCCCAAAAAATACTGAAGTACTGTAACGAAGTATTATTACTTCGTTACAATACACCACTGATGTTTAGGTATGGGGTACACTCTAAAAAAAAATGCTGGGTTAAATACAATCCAGTACTGGGTAAATATTGGACAGAACACATGCTGGGCTGTTTTCAACCAACAGTTGGGTTAAATGTTTAACCCAACCTTCTGGGCAGCAACCCAACCGCTGGGTTCGTCCATATTTTACCCAGCGCTGAGTTGTATTTAACCCAGCATTTTTTAGAGTGTAGGAAACTGGAAATTAAAACTAAAACCATAAAAAAATCATTACTTGATTACTTGATCATTACTTTTTAAGTTAAATTACTAAAATAACTATAACCAATTAAACTAGAACTACTAGACTAATAAAAATGACAACGCAAAAAAATAAAATGAAATCTAAAATATAAAAAAAGAAAATATAAAAGTAAAACAATTTAATATTAATTTAATTTAATATTAAGAAAAACTATAATAGTATGTCAGTAATACAAAAACCGTTGAGCATTTTAACATATTTGACTACCGACACACATATTCACCTATAGTTATTTTTGCTACCACATAAGCTCTCATCTGTACTTCAAAGCAATCTTATTGTCTATTTTCTTATGAATTAATCACTTTAAGCTCTGTCATATCTGAAGGTGAAAAAGATTTAAGCAACAGCATGTCTGGATGGCAGCGAAGAGTAACAATACTATTGGCTTGCCAGTACACAGTGATAACACCACTGAAATAATCAGACCATGAGAATACATAAAGGCCCAAGTAACTCTTGCAAATTTCAGTCTTTGGCTGTCTTTCGGAGTCGTAATGTGTTTGTGGGTTGCTTCCAATCTAATTACAGCATGTTCCAGCACTCTGTGATGTTCAAAGATGAACACTCAGAGGCATGGACCGAGAGACACTCAAATCCAAAGCTGATGGATGCAGAAATTAGTCATATTAAGACACTAAATAGCTTGAGATTGGAACTCAGAAGCTGAAGCTGAACCTGAACCAATAAAACATGTTTTGTACTGAAAGTCATTCTATAGCCTCATAGGGTTCAAAATGACATCTGTTGAGAGCTATTTTTGCTCTTTTTTGCCCCTGTAGTCTCTCCTCGCCTTTTTTCTCAGCAAACCTGAAACCTTAATTTTTTCCTCCATTATGTACGTCACAGCGTTTCTGACAAATTTAGCTTGAAATGACATGTTGCTTTGTGAATCAAAGACATTTTCTCAAATGATTTGGTGGTTTTTGGAGTCTTGATTTCTAGACGAGTGAAAGAGACATTATGTTTATAACATCAATTTTCTGTTCATAAGACCAAGTGTCACATAATGCATTGCCTTAGAGATTAGTATTCTATATATTTATGAACAACAATATTTTTTCTACATCTAAAAAGCTTGAATGAATCCTTTTATGCTTGCCAGGCATAACTTGCCTTAGACAGGAACTTTCTCTTTTTCCAAAATTTAATTTGCTGCATTTTATTAGATTACTTAATTCATTTACTGTGCTGTTTTAGAAGTATACTGTTTTACTTATTATATTTTTGCTATCTAGCAAAGATTGACTTTTTTTTCTTTTAAAACTGGTTTGCTCTGAAACAAAATGTGTTTTTAAACAAAATGAAAAAATACATTCTAGTGCTTCATGATGTCAGCATATTTTGCAGTCTTCAAAGTGCTCAGACAAAGTTTTGCAGAAGTTAGGCCTAGCGATGTAAATATTAAATACTGTGGGACCATTTTTTTTCTGTTCAAGTTTAAAATCTGTCTGTTAAACTGCTTACTAATGAGTTCTACTCTGCAAAACATATAACATACTTGTTTCCTGTTTGATTAAACATCAAAGACCCATGCAGCATCCACCAAGCACAAGAAATCTGTGAGCAGATCCTGTAAATTAATATTTCCATTTAGAGTTCTTAGTTCTGGAACATGTTCTGCACGGAGATGGTGCTAGCTTTCCCTTGTGACTGGACACCAAAGACCTAAACAGCATCGGCGATGCAGCAATTGCATTATGACTGTTTTCATCGATACATAATACTGATGCTAAATCAGTCTTAATGAGCATTTCATCTCTACCCATTGCACTCTTCTGAGAAGAGATGGATTTCCACAACATGAAGACAAATAGGAATGAAAGCTACAAGGCAGCGCTTTCAAGATTAAAATAGGGGAAAATAGCAGATGGCTCCTTCATCTCCTTTTGAAGGGAAAAGTCAACAAACTGTTAATTAAGACCACTACCAGTTATCATATAAGCCTGACTCCTGCTCTCTTTGAAAGTGGGGGGCTCTAAATGTGGCATGGATTGCAAAATCACCCTGCAAAAATATAGTATCTTTGGATTTTCTCATTTGTAAGCCAAAAAATGCATCCCATTATACTGTAATGGCAATACCTCAATCATCAAAGCAGTAAAAGCTCAACTAGTGCAGTAACTTTATGCTACAGCATTTTTTTCAGCAATGGTGTCAAAAGTCTGAATATCTTGTCATAAAAATACCCTTTACTAGTACTGTAAATCATTTCAATGTCTTTTCATTGTCAGGAAGTTATTGCGAAGATCTCATAATAGCAAGCGGGCACCATCCATTATATTTTATCAGTCATCCGTGCCTCTAAATGGAAGTAATGCATATGAGTAGATGCAACTCAAATATAAACCGTTTCTGCTACACACAATAGTCTATTTGCTCCCACAATCCTTTAGTACACTCTCCTTTGTGCAGCCAATCAAACTGATGCCTTCAAACTGTGAAAAAGGACTATCAAAGTCAAAGTCAAAGTCTGCTTTATTGTCAATTCTGCCACATGTACAGCACATACATACAGAGAATTGAAATTGCGTGACTCTCAGACCCATGGTGCATACAGTTAACAATAAAACACTAACAGTAGACGTAGAATGCAAATAAATACAGTTTAAAATATAAAAACAAACTATACAGATATACAAATAGGACATTGTAGAAAAGAGTTAGATTAAGTGGCATAAGGCACATGGCAGATGAAATGCAAATCGGTTAAATAAACAAAACTAAACAAAACAAAACTGTGCAGATATGAGTGTAGTGCAAAAAGAGCTTAACAAAACGAAAACTGTGCAGATATAAAGAGTGTAGTGCAAAAATAGCTTATCAGGCTGTTTAAAGTGACAGAAGAGGTAGTTGAATGGGGTCAGTTCAATGCTGACTGAGGTAGTGGGCAGTCCAGTGGTGCACTAAGTGACTGGTGCGGGTCACAGTGTGTAAGGGGGGGGGGTCAGAGTTCAGTGGTGCGTGGGGCAAAAGAGGGGAGGGGGGGCAAGGTCGGGAGGGAGTTCAGCTTCCTGACAGCCTGATGAATAAAGCTGTCCTTCAGTCTACTGGTCCTGGCCTGGAGACTCCGCAGTCTCCTCCCTGATGGCAGCAGACTGAAGAAGCTGTGTGTCGGGTGGGTGGGATCACCCGCAATGCAGAGGGCTTTGCGGGTGAGACGGGTGTTGTAGATGTCCTGGAGGGAGGGGAGAGAGACACCAACAATCCTCTCAGCTGCTCTCACTATGCGTTGGAGTGTCTTGCGGCAGGACGCATTGCAGGCGCCATACCACACAGTGATGCAGCTCGTTAGAATGCTCTCGATGGTGCCTCTGTAGAAGGTGCACATGATGGGGGCCGGGGCTCTGGCTCTTCTCAGTTTGCGGAGGAAGTAGAGACGCTGTTGTGCTTTCTTGGCCAGTGCTGCGGTGTTGTCAGTCCAGGAGAGGTCCTCTGTGATGTGCACACCCAGGAACTTGGTGCTGCTCACTCTTTCCACGGTCGCACCGTTTATGGTCAGAGGAGCATGCTGAGTGTGCACTCTCCTGAAGTCAACAACAATCTCCTTCGTCTTCTCCACATTCAGAGAGAGATTGTTGTCACTGCACCACCCGGCCAGGCGGCTCACCTCGCTCCTGTAGTTTGTCTCATCTCTGTTACTAATGAGACCCACCACAGTTGTGTCGTCCGCAAACTTAATGAGGAGGTTGGAGCTGTGTGACGGTGTGCAGTCATGGGTCAGCACAGTGAAGAGGAGGGGGCTCAGCACACATCCTTGAGGGGCCCCTGTGTTAAGTGTGATGGTGCTGGATGTGTTACTGCCGACCCGTACTGCCTGAGGTCTCCCAGTCAGGAAGTCCAACAGCCAGTTGCACAGCGAGGTGTTGAGCCCCAGCTGGACCAGTTTGTGAATGAGCTGTTGAGGGATGATTGTGTTGAATGCTGAACTGAAGTCTATGAACAGCATTCTGACGTACGAGTCTTTTTTGTCCAGATGTGTGAGTGCTGAGTGGAGGGCAGTGGCGATGGCATCATCGGTCGAGCGGTTGGACCGATATGCAAACTGGAAGGGGTCCAGGGAGGGGGGGAGGGCAGACTTGATATGATGCATGACTAGCCGTTCAAAGCACTTCATGAGGATCGGAGTAAGTGCGACTGGACGGTAGTCATTGAAGCAGGATGGAGATGGCTTCTTCGGGACTGGAATAATGGTGGTAGCCTTGAAGCATGTGGGGACAACAGCCTGACTCAGCGAGATGTTGAAAATGTCTGTGAAGACATCAGTGAGTTCCGCTGCACAGTCTCTCAGTACACGACCAGGAATGTTGTCAGGACCCGGAGCTTTGCGTGCATTGATCCTGCTGAGGGATCTCCTCACGCTGTCCGGGGACAGCGTCATCACCTGGTCGCCGGGAGGAGGTGGGGTCTTCTCTGCAGTGGTGCTGTTTTGTGCCTCAAAGCGAGCGAAGAAGGCGTTCAGCTCGTTCAGCAGGGGGATGGTGCTGTCACAGGTGCGCGGTGGGGGCTTATAGTCCGTAATGGTCTGAATCCCCTGCCACAGGCTCCGAGTGTCCCCGCTGTCGCTGAAGCGATGGGCTACCCTCCTGGAGTACTGTCTCTTAGCCTCTCTGATGCCGCGGGATAGATTGGCCCTAGCTGTCCTCAGGCCCACCTCATCTCCAGCTCTGAAGGCAGCGTTCCGAGCCTTCAGGAGTCTGTAGACCTCCCCTGTCATCCACGGCTTCTGGTTGGCCCGGACAGTGATGGTCTTTGTGACCGTTACATCATCAATGCATTTGGTGATGTAGGCAGTGACAGTCTCTGAGTACTCTTGGAGGTCTGTGGTGTTATTGTATGTGGCAGCCTGCTTAAACATATTCCAGTCAGTGGTGTCAAAACAGTCTTGAAGTGCCTCTGACGACCCATCCGGCCACACTTGTATCTGTTTGTGAACTGGTTTGGTGACTTTAACGACCGGTCTGTATGCAGGCATTAGCATGACAGTGATGTGGTCTGAGGTGCCAAGATGGGGGAGGGGAAGGGCCTTGTAAGCTCCTCTCTGGGTGGTGTAAACAAAGTCCAGAGTGTTGTTTCCTCGTGTTGGAAAGTCTACGTGCTGTTGTATTTTTGGGAACACACTCTTTAAGTCTGCGTGGTTGAAATCCCCAGCTGAGATGAGAAAAGCATCTGGGTGGGCTGTCTGCTGTTCACTGATGTGCTGATACAGTTTATTCAGTGCCTCACTCCTGATGTTGTTGTTGGAGCTGGGAGGGATGTATACAGTAACGAGCAGTATGGCTTTATATTCCCTCGGTAGATAGAACGGCCGGCACTTAATAATCATAAACTCCACCAGGGGCGAGCAGTGTTTGCAGACCACAACAGCGTCGCGGCACCACGCGTCATTAATGTAAACACAAAGCCCGCCGCCGCCGCGGGTCTTACCTCCCTCGACGAGAGCTCTGTCCGCTCGATAGCATGTTAGCTGGTCGAGCTGAATGGCGCAGTCCGGAACGCTGTTGTTGAGCCATGTTTCCGTGAAAACAAAAACACAGCAGTCTCTTACAGTCCTCTGAGTTGAGCGTAGTAGTCGGATGTAGTCCAGTTTATTGTCTAAAGAGCGTACGTTAGCCAGTACGATGGTGGGGATAGCTGGCTTGTGTGGGTTAGCCGCTAGCCTTGCCCGGATACCTCCGCGCTTACCCCTCTTCTGCTTCCTCTCGCGCCGCTTGTGGCGCCTCCGCTCTGGGCGAGATGCAGTAGTGGGGGTCGGTGATGTTGTAGGCCTCCGGAGCAGACCGAGGTCCCGCAGCTCTTCGGCGTGCGCGAGGTTTAACTCTAAAAATGTGGTTCTGCCGACGTCGAGCAGAAACTCACGATTGTATGCGCGTTTAAAGACAGATAGACGCGACGAAGACGTACAAAAACACTTCGATTTACAAGATAAAAAACACGAAAACACCGTTCTGTCGGGAGAGAGAGAAGCCGCAGCGTGTGCACGCGCCGCCATCTTGGCCGCCATCTATTACTCCCCAGGCACTGTGGATTTGCCTTTTTGTGTGGTTTGAAACTTTATCTGTCTGGTCTTGTAGTGCAGAGTGCATTAGTGTTAAAACAGTGATTGCTGGGAGTTGTTTCTTGTCACCTCTATGGAGTCAACATCTATTACCACCATGAAGAGCTAACATTGCAGAGGAGCCTTTTAGCTCAAATATTGCTCCCTGGGTCTAACTGTCTTTTTATTTCCAACGGAGTAAAACAAATCAGTGTTTCTTTTACTAAAAAGATGATGACTACACATGTGGATAATATAAGATCAGATTAATCTAATATATTCAATGTAAGGTAAAAGCCATAAAGTGTTCCAACCTGGGGCAATAAATAAACACTGCAGAGGTGCCTTTGCTTAGAGCATACAAGATAACAAGCAATATTGCTCTCATTCACTATGTAGTCTTTGGACACTTGTTGTAAGAACATTTCTTAATGAAAATGATATTTCTGTAATGATCTGTTTCAGGCAAAAAGGCCCTTTATACTTGATCGAGTGAGAAGTATTATTGGTGCATATTGAGCGGGCAAATGAGAGTGCAGTTACCCCTGAATAATGTAGAATAGCCATTGATTAGTCATATTATTGATTTCCTTTTATAATGGCACAAATGGGGACTTTAATTCCAAGTGGAAGCTCAGCAGGAAATGAACACAATTCATCTTATTATACACTATTAAACTAAACATCTTAGCTGGTTACAGAAGTGGAGTGAATAGAATGGAACAGAATATGAGAAAATATTCCAGAACAGAATAAAAATGAAGTGAACTTCTGTGCATTTGCTCATGTAGTTGTAATGCAGATGGCACAGTCTTTGCCAGCTGACACTGTAAGACACGTCTGCTATATTTAGAATGTGAGAGACAGACTGTACAACTACAATATAGAGGACGGCAATGGGGGGAAAGTAGCACAGTGTACTGTAGTGCTCCCAATAGGCCTGCATGCACCTGTCATAAATGAACACCTTTTTTAGGAGCATGGTAGGACAGGTTGTTCAAACGCGTGAACCGATCGTCTTTTCATATTTATGTAAAGCACGAAATGAACATGAATAAACATCATAAAGTATTTTATTTCAACTGCGGAACACACCATGTTTCAAGTCCACCGAAGTTAATCTACTCTCTGTCTGATTTGTGGTTAAGGAAGGGATATAGCTGTGGCTACTGTGCATGCACATTTACATATTTTCCGAGCCGACAATATAACGTGAAACCTGTGAAAATGGTTTTAAAAAGTACACGGTGCCATAGTTTCATCACTTTACAGTGTAGCAGTGACTGTCTTTAGTAAAGGACCTGTAATAATTTAATGAGTGGGAAGATGACATGAAGCGACGCGAGGTTAGCTGCATTGAAAACAGATGAGCACACATGTGCATATAAAGCTCCCGATCGTGGCGACGTTCATGGGATTTTGTCCACAGAATGATAAGAGCACACGTTTAAACATATTATTTTATTATTTCACACTCAGTATTTAAACTTAAGTGCTGCAAGCCATGCATATAGCGCCAGACATGACAGATTTTCTGGTATGTAAAAATAGTACTTTAAAGGAATTCCTTTAGCTTATTACCTTTACCGTGGCAGCCAACAACAGCATAGCTTAACCCTCCGCATATTTTTATATTTAGTTATATTGAAAAAGTTTCAATCCAGTCGATCTTTTTTTACCCCATTTTAACATGTATTTCTATGGAGACCGGCTGTAGATGTCGGGCAAGATGGCGGATAACAGCGGCGGCACATAATATTCGCATTCTGATTGGTCAGATCGCCTGTCAATAAAGCACTTTGCGAACGGTCAATTGTCTCTTCTCTCCTGACTACTGCAGTCAGCATTCTGAACGGAGCTTCAATTACTGTGCGGCCTGCATTCATGCTGACTTTCATTATTATTTATCTGCCGTGTGAGCTTAAAATATTTCTCGTAATGTCAATTTTATGCAAGCCAATTAAAACGTGTGTAGCTGAAGCAGCATATGATGCATAGACAAGTAATGAGATTAGAGAGTGCACATGGTTATTTGGGGGGGATCGGGGAGGGGTGCGTGCTCATAAACTCTTCGTTCTGAAATGAAGAGACATATTTATGGCAGCGATTTTGGAAAGTGTCCTCTAGAGTCACTGAAAATGTGCACGTCACTCCTCACTGTCTTGAAGATTGATTTGGCCATCCTGCAGTGGAATTGCCATCGATGTTAAGCGTAGCAAAAGATTTGAGTAAATGCATAACTCTGTCAAATGAGAGTGTAAAGTCTGACAGAAGTTGATGATGCATCGATGCACGTAAAAATGATCCCTTGCTAGTTTCATTGCTGTTCAGTGTGTATATTATTTCAGTGGTGGTAACAGAGCAGTCTGCTGTTGTCATGGAAATACTGGAAAGTGTGTTAGTATTTCGGGCTTGTCATCACCCTGTTTATGCTTGTTGCCAGATCTTCTGGTAAGCATAAATGAATCTGTCTGATGTTGTTGCAGAATATAAATGCAGTGTGTTTAAAATTCTAAATCAGTCACATGGTCACTTCACACACACTTTGTGTTGCTTTAGACCTTCACAACTTTTTGTGACATGAGTAGCTCATATAATGTGGTGTGATCTTCATTTACATAATAATAAAAATAATCATGGAATCATGATTAGGAATGATTTTCCCAACCTCAGTTTATCAGAAAATAAAGTAGTCCTTATGAAATCCTTCTAATATGCTAATTTGCTGCTCAAGAAACATCACTTATTATTGTCAATGTTAAAACTCCGAGCAGAGTCGATATTTTAACATTTCTGTTCCTGCGTTCCTCTGAATTATTACCGTTTCGAAACCGGTTTGAGTAGAAAAAATAATGATTAATAACGTTTTTTTTAAAAATTGTCTTTGCCTAAAATAATAACAACAACAACAACAATAATAATAATAATAATAATAATAATAAAGTACAGCATTTTCTTTACACAAAAAGAAAAAGAAAGAAAAAAAAAACAGGAAGAGATGGTATCTTAACCTGCTGCACTTAGTCAAAGCCAATACATTTACATTTAGTTATTTAGCAGATCCTTTTATCCAAAGCGACTTACAAAAGAGGACAATAGAAGCAATCAAAACCAACAAAAGAGCAACAACATGTAAGCACTATGACAAGTCTCGGTTAGCCTAACGCAGTACACATAGCAAGTTTTTTTTTTTTTTTTTTTTTTTGAAGAAAAAAAAGTAGATAGAATAGAAAAAAGAAAGCTAGTGTTCGTTTTTAAAGAAAAAGTAGCAGTTAGAGAATAAATATGCTATTGATAGAGGGTCAAGGGTGTGTGTGTGTGTGTTTTTTGTTTGTTTGTTTTGTTTTTTTAATAAAATGAAGACAGATAAAATAGAATTAGAACAGAGAGTGCTAGAGTTAGAGGGTCAAATAAAGATGGAAGAGATGTGTTTTTAGCCGTTTCTTGAAGATGGCTAAGGATTCAGCTGCTCGGATTGAGTTGGGCAGGTCATTCCACCAGGTGGGAACAGTGAATGAAAAAGTCTGTGAAAGTGATTTTGTCCCTTTTTGGGATGGCACAATAATGCGTCGTTCACTTGCAGAACGCAAGCTTCTAGAGGGCACATAGGTCTGAAGTACTGAATTTAGGTAAAGGGGTGCAGAGCCAGAGGTGGTTTTGAAGGAAAACATTAATGCCTTGAATTTTATGCGAGCAGCTATTGGTAGCCAGTGCAAATTGATGAACAGAGGTGTGACGTGCGTTCTTTTCGGTTCATTAAAGATTAATCTTGCAGTGGCATTTTGGATTAATTGTAGAGGTTTGATGGAATTGGCTGGAAGACCTGCCAAGAGAACATTGCAATAGTCAATACAGCATCATCTTTTCTAGATTTGCCTAAATATAGGCTACTAAACAAATGAAAAAATCTATTAATGCTTTAAAGACATTAAAGTATTTTTTTGAAGATATTTAAAAATGTTTGTTGCATTGTTAAAAAAAAAGGCTACTTGTATAAAATTGCGTTTTGAGGAAAAAAAAACATAGGCTAAGTCACGTCACATTTTATTAGGCTATTACATTCAGAAATTATGTAGGCTAAAATGCCGGTAAATCAAAATATTTACAAACATTATAAACACAGTTATAAGTTTCTCTCCCAAACAAATCCTCTAAACTTAAGACTATAGCCTATAGGCTATTAAAAATGTCAATCCAAAAACAAATTAATTTAAGGTGAAACTGATGCTTACCTCTCTCATTCGGCACAAATCCAAATGTTTCCATGTTCGCGACGTACCTGGATGCTAAAGTATTATTTATTATAGGCTTTGTAGCCTACTTTCATCGACGTAAAACATCATCCTTCACATCGGCTATATCAGCACAGTGAGTCGGTGGTCACGCTGAACGCAACAGATTGGACAACGAAGCACTGTAACTTTTTATACATTTCTTTAATTGTATTTTATTTTGATAATTAACAGGCAGCAATGTCGCAAAAATATGTTGTGTCTGTGTGCGCTTGAGGCGCCAGCACGATATGGCCATACCAATGCTGGTTGGTTATACAGATGCAAGACATCATTCAAAACTGTCAAGCTTTTGCTAAACAAATAAAACTGTAAAATAAATAAAACTGTAAAGCTTTTGCAAAATAAAGAAAACTACTTTCTGCCGTCTTGTTGAAAACTACTTTCTGCCGTCTCGTTTTCCTTTCCGAGAACTTCGTCACAATGAACCATAGGCCTAACTCAGCACATTTTTTTTGTTAATCTCTCAATGATTTAAGTGAAGTATATTTAGTGTATAGGCATATATATTTTATGTAAGCCTATAGCTGTATTCTGTTCTCTCCGTTCACAGAAGCGCTGCATGTGTGTAAGATCTGTTGAATCCATCTTACACTATCCTTGGATAAACTCTTACGCCGGTGCATTGCCATTGCGACTTACCTATGAAGAGTTCACAGCTGAGTGCTGGCATTTCACTCGTTGGATGTGTCAGCTTCACATTTGCATAGTCCGTACTACTTGAATTCCTGATTGGTTGACAGCAAATTTCAAATATTAAATGGAACGATAAAATAACGTTATTAACCGGTTAATGGCCATTTCAAATTTTCGATTCTGTTCGGAACTATAAAATTTGATTTCGTTTCTGTTTCTGTTCCAGTCAAAATTTTGTTTGTTTCCGGTTTTCGTTTTCGTTCCTTTAACCAGTTCAGAGCCCTGGTTAAAAACAAGTGTTCTGCTTAATATTTTTGTGAAAACTGTGATTGAAAAATGAAAGTATTACTAACATATTAATTTGTTTGAAAAAAAATCTTATGGACCCTAAACTTTTGAACTGTAGTGTTTATTATCAGTAGGCATTCGTCTCTTGATTTTTAGGCTGTACCGAGGAGCTCTGCATGCTGATGTACATATGGATATGCATGCACAGTATATGCATTTACACAATTCCCTGTACTCAGCCATATGTACTGGAGCTGCATTTATAATTGGTTTTTATAATTTATAATGTTCCTCAGCTGCCCTGTAGTAAGCCTGGATCAAGAACTCTATCTGGCACAGCTGCTGTGACTTCAAAAAAGAAAGCATTGAGCTTCAATCAGAGGTTGCTGCAAAGTTCAAACTTGTTGTACAATCTGCTGTCCACATGCATTACAGCATACAGCGGAACTGTCTCTAACCCTGAATGTTATAATTGGAGAAAGTCCTGACAGAGCTTATAGATCTTAGGACACCTTATGTTCTTTAGCAAGTCAAGGGAGAAAGCCCTATTCAGTGACCAAATTGGTGTATTGAGAATTCTCTATGTAGCGATGACGGTGATGATTAGATTCTTTCTGTAGTCTACTCACAATAAAAGTAAGGTAGAGTTTTCCTTTGTCTGATAAAAAGCTGTAACAGTGGAGCGTCAACCCTGCCAACCACAAAGGTGTTGTATGTGTATATGCTGTATGATGCATGAATTGCATTTTTCATTCTTTAACAAAATCATCAATGATAATGGAGTACACCAATGCAAAACAGACGGCCAGAGGACAGAGAAAGACAGAGAGAAGGAGAAGCCACATGGAGGACAGGAATAACAATGAGGAATTGGAGGAACCTTGGTTCAACAATGCACAGGGAATAACTCAGAGGAGCAGTCGTTCCGCAGGGTTCGTACGGTCATGAAAAACCTGGAAAAGTCATGGATTTTTAAAACAGCAATTTCCAGGCCTGGAAAAGTTTTGGAAAAATAAATTAACCCAGAAAGTTTTGGAAAAGTCATGGAAATCTGTTTCACAAATCTCTGTATAATATAATTATGTTTAATCAGGTCCTGAATTTCGGTGCGGGATTGCGCATATATCGCATAGTTTTACTTATTCCCGTAGCTTTCAACTTTAAAATGAATATTCACACATTTATTCAATAGCCTACAGCATGTAGGTTTGATGAGTAAATAATAATAGAATATCAGAATATCAGATCAGTCATTTGAAAACAGCGTGCGTGATTCAGCTGTACCGCGTCTTCTTTCTTTGACTTTATCTTAAAATGGCTTCACATTGGCGCATCTCATCTGCACTAAAGAGCTGCTGCACGCTGCGATACAAGACTTTTGCTCACGTTTTGTTACAGTTGACAGAATTGTCACTTGCCTAATCGGGTCATTGTTGCATCGTCACAAAAATGTATTATTTATTTGCACGTCTTTTTAAGCCATTTGGTACTCGCGCCTTGCGAGTACCAAATTGAGTTTGGTACCAAACAAGCTCAGTAGAACCCTGTACGGATCTCAAACATATGCCCTAGTCAGGCCCTTGTCCAACAGCTTATCAGAATTACTGGCCCGAGTCAGACTGGAGCCCGTGTCTTTTTTCTCTCTCTCTCTTCCCAATTATACAGCTGGAGCCATTAAAATAGTTCAGTTTCATTTTTAATTCAAAGTGGTTATATTTATTTTCGTTTTTTTTATTAAGTTAATTTAGAAATATGTTTGGAACATTTTTTTTTGTTTGTTAAATTCAAGTTTTTGTTTTTAAAGTTGCCTAACGACCAAGTGGCCAGCTGCAGACAGTGAGTTAGCCTATATGTTTGATCAATCTAGCCTTCTAAAATCAGCACCACTTGACTAAAATAAAAATCTATATATAAAATACTTAAAAAAGCATATCACAATGTTAGTTTACGTTTGTGCTAGGCGCATATCCAATCGTTTGTGCGGAGAGTGGAAGCTAAAGCGCGCTTTGCAGGACTTGGGAGTCACCAGAGCGATCACTTGCATTTTTTTCTTATAACAGTAGAAAGAGCCGTCATTTTTGCTCATAAAGGTAAGAGTAATACATCATTCGGGACTGTTAAGGGTCTACTTTTATTTGTGTGCACTCACAATATCAGCGTACAGGATATGCTTTCTGCTTTCTGCGTCACAAAAATGAACCGAAACTCAGCGAATATTTTATTTCCCTTGGCCCCGACACATTCATCATGGTAATTACTTGCTGGGGTTTTGCGGCAAGCTTTATTGCGTGCGCTTTAACACGAAACTCTTCCAGCACTTGCTGCTGCTGCTGAACACTAAACACTGTCCGAGCCTCTCTTGACAGTCGAGGTAGAATCGTGTTGTTTCAGCGTGGCAAATCCTTTTCATCACCATAATAATTGATAGATATCTAAAATATAAAAATAAGGAGGAAGCCTAAAACAAGCCCGATGCCCGGCCCTCGTCTAAGCTATGACATGAAAATTGTCCCGAGGCCGTAAATAAGTCGGGGCCCGTCAGGCTTGGGCTGAAATACAGGGCTCTAAACAAAATTAAGTGGCTTAATTTGCGCAGCTTGTTGCGTTTAAGCGGCAAAAGTACACACACAAAATGACGTTAAAATGAGTATCCTCATAAGCATTGTCGGTTTTTTCTTAAGTGAATGTAAACAGTTGCGAAAGAGAAAAGTTTCCAAAACGAAATTCAGGTCCTGCATTTAACTGAGTTAAATAAATGACCATATTCGGTGATGAGATATGTTCTCTGTGTGGAGTAAAGGTCATTGCACACTGGTCCGAAATTTTCGCACGGTAAAAATAAAAAATAATAATGGCCTCATGCACGTTGTCAAGTCACCTTTATTTATATAGTGCTTTTAACAATACAGATTGTGTCAAAGCAACTTTCCAATATCAAAATAGGAAAATAGTGTCATTAAATGTAAAATGACAAGATTAAACATTCAATTTTCAGTTAAAGGCATTTCATTCAGTGATGTCATCGTTCAGCTCAGTTCAGTTTAATTAGTATCTGTGCAATCAAGTCGACGATATCGCTGGAAATTAAGTGTCCCCAACTAAGCAAGCCAGAGGTGACAGCGGCAAGGAACCAAAACTCCATCGGTGACAGAATGGAGAAAAAAAACGTTGTGTCAATCACATTTAAACACTGCCTCCGAAAATTTCGTCAGTCATAAAAAAATTTTTGGATCAGGTTCGATTTTCTGCGTTTTCACATCCATAGCATGCATTTTGATAGGAAAGGATGATGAATACGGAAAAAAAAATTAAAAAACGCATACGAAAATTTCGGACTCAGTGTGCAAGGACCTTCACGTCTGGCGCGGTTGCAGCTTGTATTTATTACTAAAACAAGAAAGCAAACAATAGCATTAATAGTCATTCATTTTAGTTAACATATGCTATGATAATTTTGAACAGATTTTTATTCTTATAGTAAAATAATGGAACATTAGGTCATGAATATTGTCTCAAAAGTCATGCAAAAGTCATGGAAAAGTCATGGAAATTTATTGGTAAAAATGTGTACGAACCCTGGTTCCAGAGCTGGAGAGAACTGTCAGAGAGCGGCGCTAGAGAGAAATAATTGATAGAGCATTCCTCTCTTTCACACTGCTCGTTATCTTGTGTTGTTTCTCCATTGGTCCAACAATGCGATAAGGCTTGGAGCATTTCGTAGAAGCAGCGACTCTATTTGTGCCTGACTCAAACATCTCATCGCACATTTGAGATGGTGCAGCTTTGATTTGAAACTAGCCTCAAATAATCTTTAAAACCACTCCAAACAGCCCAAACGGGATAAAGTGAAGCCCAAATGATTGTGGATGGACAGCAGATGCTCCTTTATCAGCCCTCACATTTTTACTAACATTTGAAAGTAAGAAAAATGCCAGGGGGAGCTGTCTAGAGATGAGATCTGAGAGTCATGTTGACTGAAGACTAAAACAGAGGACAACTAAGCTGGATAAAGTCTTCAGCGACATGTCTGTTATATTCAAGGGCCATCTAGAGCCCTGGCACAAACACTGTGCATTCTTCAGTTGAATCCCATCCAGTCTAAACAGGCCATATTTGCACCCAAAAAATTATTTATTTTATTTATTCACAGTATGTCTATTCATGTCAAATACTTTCATTTAATCAGAGCAGTTGTGGCTGTGACCTTAATAAACAAACAATTTTAGCTTATTACAATGCATTTTAAGATTGATTAGAAATCTGTAGAAAATGTGAGTGGTGCAAAACCACTCCATTATGTGAAGGTGGTTGCCAGATTTTTTTTTCTGGCCCCAAAAAAGCCTACTCTCAAGTCTCTATGCCAGGGATTCCCAAATGTTTTTTCAGCCAAATCATTAGACGTAAAATGTTTACTTGAAGTATCCCCTGAGATTTTAAATTATTATTTTAATAATTTAACAACACATTTAGATATTAATGGTTCTCTGATGTTGGTTAATGGTCACATGACATTTAAAGTAAACATGGCAAGTAAACAGATAAAATATATGATCTTTTTTTAGTAAGGTTTTTTTTATTTTTATTATTATTATTATTATTATTACTGTTTATATATAGGGCTGCAAGTATTTAGGGTTAATTATTATTATTATTATTATTATTATTATTATTAATTTAACTCCAAATCTAAAAATGAAGATATAACTACTAATGTAAATTATAATTGTCCTGTAAAATAAAAAATAATATTTGATTAATTTTAGGCCTAATAAATATTTTATTTTATACTGCAATTTCAAGTTACAATACTAATATTTACACTGCCGCTCAAAAGTTTGGGATCAGTAAGATTTTTTATGTTTTTTTAAGGGAGTCTCTTCTGCTCATCAAGGCTGTATTTATTTGATCAAAAATACAGAAAAAAAAACAGTAATATTGTGAAATCTTATTTCAATTTCTAATATTGGTTTCCTATTTTAATATACTTTAAAATAGAATTTATTTCTGTGACGCAGCGCTGAATTTTCAGCATCATTACTCCAGTCTTCAGTGTCACATGATCCTTCAGAAATTATTCTAATATGCTGATTTATCATGAGTGTTGAAACTATTGTGCTGCAACACATATTGTTTTTTGGAATGTGATACTTTTTTCTTTGATTCTTTGATGAATACAAAGTTAAAAAGAGCAGCATTTGTTCAAAATAGAAATATTTTCTAACAATA
This sequence comes from Spinibarbus caldwelli, assembly GCA_039654775.1. NCBI lineage: Eukaryota > Metazoa > Chordata > Actinopteri > Cypriniformes > Cyprinidae > Spinibarbus > Spinibarbus caldwelli. Next base: position 17,833,630 of record CM077254.1, read on the forward strand.
GAAGTCTTTACTATGACTTTTTGTTCATTTAACACATCCCTCCTGAATAAAAGTATTAATTTCTTTAAAAAAAAAAGACAGAAAAAATGTACTGACCCCAAACTTTTGAATAGCATTGTATATTGTAACACAAAATATTTTTTTTTAAATAAATGCTGTTCTTTTTAACTTTATTAATCAGAGAATCCTTATATCTCACAGGTCCCCAAAAAAATATGAAGCAGCACAACGGTTTCCAACATTGATTATAAATCAGCATATTAGAATGATTTCCGAAGGATCATGTGACACTGAAGATTAGAGTAATGATGCTGAAAATTTAGCTTTGATCACAAGAAATATTATATTTAAATAGAATATTTAAGACAACTATATTTAAATAGAAAACTGTTATTTTAAATTGCAATAATATTTCACAAAATAACAGTTTTTTTCAGTATTTTTTAATCAAATAGATACAGCCTTGATGAACAGAAGAAACTTCTTTAAAAAACATAAAAAATCTTACTGATCCCAAATTATGAACGGATCATTTCAATTAATTGTACAGTCAGCAGAAAATAAGATCCGCACACAGTTATATACTGGGCTTACACCTCCTCTTAATCTTACTGATCCCAAAAATCTTTTATTCAATGCCTCATCAGAATCCATAAAAACAATTGCAAAAAGTGTACAAGGTGCAAAATGTTTTCGAGACACAGCTCTTCCTCAGTGCCACATTGATTAGTGCACACCTGCACCCATTAAACCATCAATATTAGCCGTGGACAAAATTAATTGTGCAGTCACATTTATTATGGGAGTTTTATCATCCATAAGCGAAAAGCATAGTCTGATTGCTTTACAAAATAATAGCACAACAGTTTTCAACAATCTGCATGACTTTAGGTATTATTCATATCTGTAGTGTGTGCATAATAAATTAACTAAATTTAAATACTCAGTTCTAATTATAAGTGATCTGCTTATAATTGGCCAGTTGCTGTGTAAGATTATACAGCTCTCTGTTGTTACATTACAGCATTGTGATCACTATTGTAAGCTATTTTAATCTTAAATCATATCACTATTTTGCGGTTTGTGGTGTTGAGAGTATTTTCAAATGATCTTTTATTTTATTTTTTATTAAAAACTACTTGATATTAACAAAACATTCTAAGACACTTTTTTTTGAGACACTGAACATATCTGGCAGCTACAGGTCACTAAAGTGTCAGCGGAGGCATTAAACTCACAGCTAGGAAAGAAAACAGGAATATTTTGCAATATATCAGATGTTAGTATATTACAAGAAACATTTTAAAGATCTAGGGGATTTTTGCCCAAATCCCCAGTTAATTTCGACCCAGCTCAGTGTGCAGTACGATGTCAAAGCATCTCTGGATCAGATGTCTAAACCCATCTGCTGTAAGCCAATCTGTGGGCCATCAGAAGCTCAGTGATCTCAGTGTCTATCAGTGGCCTAAACTGATGTCATGTATTTACAAACTAAAGGCAGATGGGACTGATGGAGGGAGGCACAGATTTTGCCAGCTCTGAAAAACTGGAGAAGATGGTGTAATTGTGAGAGTGAAGTTTCAGCTGGTCGGGTAGCACAATACCGCAGGATACGTGAGATGCTCAGTTACTAGCTGCAAACCACCCTTCCTGAGAGACGTAGATACTGATGTGTGAATAATGTATACTATTGTCTTGTCTTTCTGTCTCTTGTCATTTTATCAAGTCTCCCGACTCTTGATTGATGTGCGTAGCAAGACTATCTCTATTATTTCTCTCTCCTTCCTTCGCTTATTCCCTACATGAGATTATTATCACTCTCTTTCCCCTAGTATCTATTTTTTGTGTTTCTCTACAGTCTGCAGAAAGGTTGAAACAGAGTCTAATGTACCAGCCACTGGGTTTAATTAGCATTCACAGTGCCCTTGGGAAAGCAAAGGAACTTTCATTTCTTTTTTCTTGGAAGTTTCCTGTTTCAAATTAAGTTCTGGATCGCCTGATTTCTTTCAAGAGGCAGTAATGAGGAGCTGACGATGATGTTGCAGAATGCAGTTCTACCCCACTGTATTCTTCCTTCTGCTCACTCTCTGTCGCTCACGCAGTCCATTTGTCTTACTTCCTCTTGCTCTCTTCGCTTCTCCAAAAACCTCATGAGTTTTCAGCCAATTAAGTTCTTTGCTTGTTGCACAGAGGAACGCTTCATGAAAAGAGAGGAATGCTCCGTGGATCCTGATGCGTTTGAAGAGAAACTGGTCTTGCAATTATACAAACTGTGTTATGAATTACTTTATTGTAATTGCATCATTGGAGCGATGAAACCAGGCGAGCAATCTGAAGACAAATTGTTTTTTTGTTTTTTTTGTTTTGGATGTATCACCTTTTAAATGCACAATATAGCATTTATTATATACCGTTTTACATCACTTTTTATACATTAGCATGGAGTAGAACTGCAAGTTGCTTTAAAGAAATATGAAAATTCTCAAACCCAGGAGGACTAGCTAAAGATTAATGAAAGAAAAAAAACTCCATAAATTAGGCATCTAAACGTCTACATTGCCCTCGACTAATATTGGCACTCTTAGTAAAGATGAGCTAAGGTGGCTGTGAAAATAAATCTGTATTGTTTATCTTTTTGATATTTCATTCAAAAAAAATCACAAAATTCTTACATTTCATTAAAGTAAATCAACTGAAAGTGGGGCAAACCCAGATTATGAAATAAATGTTTTTCTTCAATGCATGTCGGCCACAATTATTGGAACCCTAGAAATTCTTTTAAGTAAAATATTTCTGGAGTATATTCCCATTCAAATGTGCATTTTTAGCTAACCAGAGTGACTAGGAGTATGAAATTGTCCAGCTATGACTTCCTGTTCCACATGATTATAAATATGAGGAGAGCAAAGCCCAAATTCCCTTATTCGTCCATCACAAGGAGTAAAACCAAAGAATATATTTCTAATGTGCAAAACAAGATTGTTGAGCTGCACAAAATAGAAATTGACTGTAAGAAAAGAGCTAAAGCATTGAAAATCCCCATTTCCACCATCAGGGCAATAATTAAGAATTTCCAGTCAACTAAAGATTTTACAACTCTGCCTGGAAGAGGCTGTGTGTCTATATCATCCTAATGCATGGTGAGGAGGAGAGTTTGAGTAGCCAAAGACTCTTCAAGGATCACAGCTGGAGAAAATTGCGGAGATTAGTTGAGTCTTGGGGTCAGAAAGGCTAAAAAAAAATATCAAACAGCCCTTACATCACCACATGTTGTTCGGAAGGGTTTCAAGAAAAATCCTCCTCGCTCATCCAAAAACTCCAACATATTCAGTTGTCAGACACGACTAGATCTTCAAACGGAACTGGCTTCTATGGTCAAATGAAACTAAAAAGAGCTTTTTTGGCAGCAAACCCACCAGATGGGTTGGGTGCAAACTCACTCAAGGCCACCGCCCGCGGCTCAGTCAAGGCCGCCGCCCGTGGCGAAGTCAAGGCCGATGTTCGTAGCTCCCTCAAGCCCGCCGCTGTTCACGGCTCGCTCAAGACCACCGCCCGCGGCAAAGTCACGCACGCCGCCATCCGCGGCTAACTCATGCACGCCACCATCCACGGCTCATGCAAGCCCGCCGGCCGCTGCTCCCTCGGCGCTCCTGGACATGGAGCTGCCCCCGGGGTTCTCAGCTCCACTCCTCTCTCCACTCCTCTGCCGTAGGCTGCACCGCCATGGCCTCCTGAGCTCCCTGCACCGCCATGGCCTCCTGAGCTCCCTGCACCGCCATGGTCTCCTGAGCTCTCTGTCCCGCCATGGCCTCCTGAACTCCCTGTCCCGCCAGGGGCACTGCATTCAGATTGAACCACTGATGGCAGATGGACTACTCTGATGATGTCTTTCATACTTTTCTGGGCCTTGACAGTGTAATTTACTTGGCAGTCAATGGGACAGTCACAAGGCTCCCGGTTTTCATCCAAAATATCTTAAATTGTGTTCTGAAGACGAACAAAGCTTTTACGGGTTTGGAACAACATGGAGGGAAAGTGATTAATGACAAAATTTTCATTTTGGGGTGAAGTAACCTTTAAGTAAATTTTCTATTGTTGTGTGAACTATTTCTTTTTTTCTGTCAGCAGAAAATCACTGATGCTTCAGAAGCTGATGGTATTGGCTAGAGTACAAAGGCAGCTTTAAAACATTTCAAATTATTGATCACCTTATCTGCGTTCTACCGTAAACCTGCAGGCCAGATTCTTAGATGATAATGCTTTATATACATTCTGTGCTTATGCCAAGTGGCCCATTATGCTGTGTTAGTAATATCAATGCATATGGATGCGGAGAGAGTGTGCTATAAATGCACAGCTTAACAAGGGGAACTTTACATTGCCAAACTGGGAAATTAATAACAGTCAGCAAATAAAATAAAGTGCATCTACATATGAACATTATTAACGTTAACAATTATTTAATTAATGCATTTATGCAATTATCTGGAATTATTTATGTTATTTATATTATATACTGTATTGATTTTAGTGTGCCGTTTATACATTTATTTTGTTTGGAAATTATGAAGAAAGGCCATTTTTATGGATCATTGACACAAATTTCTAAACCCAGTAATTACTTAAAAACGATTTCATTGTATATAAAACAGCAATTTCATCAAAATTTCTCCTTTTGAGTTCCATGCATGAGAGGTAAATTGTAGGGGTTTGGAACAACATGAAAGAGCAAAGGATGACATTTTTTTTTATTATTTTGGGGTGAACTATGCCTTTAAGGAGCTCAAAGCAATTTACACAGCAAACAGAAGTGTAATTAATCTCAGAGCAGAGAGTTTCATCACTGACATAAATTTCTTTGCATTATATGTAGGTGTACAAAAACGAACAAAGAGGGAAGGAACAAGATAAAGAGGAGCACAGCAAGAGAGGAGAAATGAGGAACAAGCAAAATGAGAGAGGGAGAGAAATTAAGGACACAATCTGTGCATCTTAGAAGCCAGTATCTACAGTAAATCAGAGAGTGTGTTTTTTTCTGCATTTTTTTATTTATTTATTTTTGTTTTGTTGTTTTTTTTTGCTACAGTATATACTCTGTAGACCCTGTAGTGCTCACACATTACCATAGTCTTATGATGAAACTAATTAAGTCAGCTGTAGAAGTCGTTTCTTTGTGTGGGGCAATGTGTCTTATAGCCTAGTCTCAAATTGCACACCTACTACCACCCATAATCCATTCACTGACCATCTGATGCATATTGTCCACAAAACTAGCAAGAGCTGGCTTGAATTGCCTAGTTAAATCTCATTGGCTGGCATTACGCAACTTGCAAGAGTACGAGCACACAGGTTCTTTAATCATTCTGTCCAGAAACAAAGTCATAATTGAGCCAAATGGATCCTTATGACATTTATTAACAGTGTATTAAGTGTTAACAGCTGTTGACTAGCATCACAATGAAATCCATTCATCGTTTTAGCTTAATCCAATGTTAATCCAGTGAAATCAAGGGAACTTTCTAGTCAGCAAAAGTCCTAAATTGATTTATTCCTGATTTCATCTGCACATACAATATTTTTTCGATAAAAAAACTGAAACTGAAATGATCACCGCGAGATGCATGCTGGTTAGAAAAGTGCTGAAAGAGTTTTTTGGCATGCTGACGTGTGCCAAAAAACTCACGCGACGGTGAGGCGGTTGTGTCTGATTGCGCAGTCGGGTGCAGTTGCTCTCCACCAACTGCGCAGATCAAAAGCATGATGGGAAACGACTGTCTGACGACACAGCTTAATGCTCATTGGTTCAAACAACCGTGATGTTGCGTTATCTTCTAAAATGTTTTTTTTTTTTTTCTGATTTCATGTGATTATGTATTTAAATTATGCATGAATATTCGCAAACACTATGACAGAGCGATATCTGTGTGAGATATGTGATTGTTGTCATATTTCTATAAAAATCTAAAATACATGTTTGTATTAAAGTAAAAATGGATGATAAAAATGCCTTTCGTACGGAATTAAATAGCAAGCATTTTGAGTGTCTTGTTCATTGTATTTATTTTAATATAAAAGCAAAAGAACTGAAATTATATCATGTTTATCAACAGCACAGCACATGAGTCAGAATAACGCGATCTCTGCCTTTGATCTCGGCTATCTGTTCCACTTCGAGAGGTCAGAACTGTCCGTCTTAATTGCGCTTATTTCACTCCTCCTCTCACTGCACCCGCCTACTCTCGCCTACATTTCAGGCGAGGCGCATCTCAAACAAACCTAGTAACTTTATACACGGTGCACTTTAAGATTTAAAACTTTGCAGGATGTTTTCATTCACTTAGAGCTGTGTTACACATTGCATGAAAGGTAATTTTCAAAAAGCCATAATAGGGGCACTTTAACTACACATAAAACCCGTCTTTTTACTTAAAGGGATAGTTCACCCAAAAATGAAAATTAGTCCAAGATTTACTCACCCTCAGGGCAGCCTAGGTATGTCTAACATTCCTCTTTCAGACGAACACATTCTGAGTTATATTTCGACATTGTCCTGTCTGTTCCAATCTGTATAATTGCAGTGAATGGTGTCCCTGTTTCTGAATCCGAAAAAAAAAAGTATTCATCCATCACAAAACTACTCCACACAGCTCCAGGGTGTTAATAAAGGACTTCTGAAGGGAAACGATGCGTTAGGAACCCCCCTGCTCTCTCCCCACTCACCATCATGAACAGCACTGTGGCAGCAGTGGAGACATTCAAGTTCCTAGGGTCCATCATCTCCCAGGACCTGAAGTGGGACACTCACATTGACTCCATTGTAAAAAAGGCCCAACAAAGGTTGTACTTCCTTCGCCAGCTGAGGAAGTTTAACCTGCCACAGGAGCTGCTGAAACAGTTCTACTCAGCCATCATCGAGTCTGTTCTGTGCACATCAATAACTGTCTGGTTTTGCTTAGCTACAAAATCAGACACTAGAAGATTACAGAGAACGATTCGGACAGCCGAAAGGATTATTGGTGCTCCCCTGCCCACCCTTCAAGAACTGTATACATCCAGAGTGAGGAAAAGAGCTCAGAAAATCACTCTGGATCCCTCACATCCAAGCCATCCCCTCTTTGAACTCTTGCCATCTGGTCGGCGCTACAGAGCACCGAATACCAGGACAGCCAGGCACAAGAACAGTTTCTTCCCCCAGGCAATCTATTTAATGAACAGTTAAATGTTCCCCCCATTATGCAATAACAATGTGCAATAACCTAATATTTGTTACCACCTCCATCTTACCACATCCCTGCTTTTCATTCTATTCTATTCCATTTTATCATCCATAGCACAACTGTACATACCACTTATTTATCTCTCAATTTATTTTTTCAAATTTTTTGTCTATTTATATTTACATGTGTAATTTTTTATTCTCATTATATTTTTATTGTCTGTGTGCTGTTGTTGTCTCTGTGTACTGAAAGTTTATGACACAAAAACAAATTCCTTGTATGCACAAGCATACTTGGCAATAAAGCTCTTTCTGATTCTGATTCTGATTCTAGTTTAAGAAAAATATAGATTCTGAAAACTTTATAAACTGAAATATGCAGCTTCCGGTCTCTCAAGCAGGGACGTTCACAACAAGGCGGTTGAGCGTATGACGTAGGCGTAACGAAAGGCGAACGTAAGATCCGGGGAGAGAGTAATGACGAACGTGGATGCACAGAGGAGAAAGCAAAACAAAACACCTGTCACAAACTTATTTAAACATCCTGGGTATCGACACAAACGCACCATTTTAATCAAAACAAAGACAGTTTACTTGTTCACATGGTTTCCCTGTGCTGTATGCAAAACTTGGTTCTCGCGAGATTACACGCTTCTCCCTGGAGCTTACTCTCGCGAGACTACAGTCTTCTTTCTGGATCTTACGTTGCGCCTTTCGCTACGCCTACGTTATACGACCACCTTGTTGTGAACGCGCCTGCTTGAGAGACCGGAAGCTGCACATTTCAGTTTATAAAGTTTTAAGAATCAAGATTTTTCTTAAACTAACGCATTATTCATTTCAGAAGTCCTTAACACCCCGGAGCCGTGTGGAGTAGTTTTGTGATGGATGGATACTTTTTTTTTCGGATTCAGAAACAGGGACACCATTCACTGAAATTATACAGATTGGAACAGACAGGACAATGTTGAATATAACTCCGAATGTGTTTGTTTGAAAGAGAAATGTCAGACATGCCTAGGATGCCCTGAGGGTGAGTAAATCTTTGAAAATGAAAAATTTTAATTTTTGGGTGAACTCTCCCTTTAAGTACCAGATATGGGTGTCATGCCGTAAAATATTTTCAAGGCATTATGCTATTATGCTCTTTTACAAAGTCTTGATTTTGTTTTGGGGTGTACTAGAACATACTCTCATGCTTGGTGGTTCGAAAAACGCATTATTTTTCACATAATTTACGTTATTACAATACCTTTCTCCCCAGCCTGGCACAAACGGCTCGATTAGTTCTGGGTTTGATGAAGGCTTGCCTTCCAAAGAAAAAAAAAATTGCGTTGTGATTGGTTAGCTGTCCCAGTGCATTGTGATTGGCGAACAGCTTAGACGGTGTTTCAGTACTGCCCCGCCCCTTGCCAAAGCAGCAAGTGCCAGAGACCCCGAGAATATTGAACAAGAGGATCGCACAGAACCTTTGCACGCACGGATATTGCAAGACATACTGTATTAGAGTGGTAATGTTATTATTGTTTTTTTTGGCTAAATCACGATTTGTGGCGGCATATTTGCAAATTCATTCTCTGCCAGTGGGAGGCGCTGTTGGAGTGGAAGAGATTGAGGTTTCCCGGTAACGCTGTACACAAAGCAGTGCTCTGCTCACAAACGCTGCTTTATCAGACATTACATGCAAGATGAAATGAAAATGACATCCAAATTTTTCTAAAGACAGTCGGTTTCCTTCAGAAATATAGTGACATAAAAACACCCGCACCGGGTTTCGATTTTGAAACGTGCAGTGCTCATGTTTATTCAATGAAGTCAAAGCCTTTTGGAATATCTATTTGTGGTAGGGCGCCACAAATAAATCAATGTGTAAAAACACTGTAGTCTCATAATTGAAGTGAAAATTCTGCAGATTACGTCATTGTCCAGTATTGTACTGTCAGCAGTTCATAAAAACGTTTGCATAATTGTAACATACATATTTACATACATAATTATTCAGGTGCATGTGTAATAACTTGCGAAAACTTGACGCTACAGCAGCACTTCTTCTTCGTCGTCGTCTTGTCTGATGCACTCAACCAAGCCTAGGTTCTAACCACGACCTCGCCCCTTCCCACCCCCCCAACCTTTCGAATTTCCGTAGGCGGGATTTATTTTAATGATATTCTAATGGTCCGCTTTGTGACATCACTAACACCAGAAAACAACGCTTTAGTCCAAACGAGCCATTCGTTGTAGATCTTGAAAAGGGATTTTTTTTAAAAACGAAATATCTCACTTTGTAGTGGACTTTGAGATTTGTAACTTTGTAGATCTTTTTTATGCCCAAACATACACACTGACTAAAATTCAAAAAGCATAATAGGACCCCTTTAATACGACTGACTTTGTATTTAATGTGAATTTAATAACACTATTGTAAGTTACTAATTATAACACTTTCATTTTACAGAGAGAAAAGAATATTTACATTATCAAAGAACATTTTCATTCAGTCTAGCCAGAGTTCAGGCACTCTTAAAAACTCCCATTAAAATCACTGAAGCTGTTAACACTGTGAAATGAATATCTTAATTACATTCGTACGCACATCTGCACTTTGTTGTTTCTGATGAGAGAATTCGCCAGAGAATTCAGTCAGCGAGAAAGTGAACAAAACACAGTGTTTCAGCGATGACTCATCTGAACGTCGCTGATTGGCCTTTGCATTCATAAGCTCAACAGAATCCTGTGTGATTGGTTATAATGCAGTGCTGTACAAATGCATCTGTCTCTGGCTCAGCGCCAGCCAGCGAATGCAGATTTGAATTTAACAGCTGGTGATGTGCCGCACTGAACGATCTAATCACACCGGTGTGATCATATCAAATATAAAAAATATTATCTTAAATTTTGTCTTTTGGAAGCTGCATTCAAAATTCACTTGGCTCAGAAATCTGAGGGTGCACGTGCCCCCTCACTTTGAATAGGCATGACGCCTCTGATCTGCGCCACTGGAGCTGTTATTGAAAGATAGTCTTCTGGAATGCTTTGTAATCACACACTGGTGGGCGGAGTTAGTGTAAATAACCTCTGCCAACAAGGAAATGCACTTGTAAATAGACACTCAGTTTTATTTGTGAACTGATGTTTAGCTGTTCTTTTTAAGAGTCAACTTATTTTCGGTTAACCCTCTGGGGTCTGAGGGTGTTTTGGGGGCCTGGAGAAGTTTCGACATTCCCTGACATTTGTACTTTTTTCAGTTGCTTATAAAAATATAAATGGCTAAAGTCTAATAACACTGTAAACGGCACAAATTGGGCTACAATATGTTAGCAGCATTTATGTACATGATTATGTTTTTGAGAAAGCAACGTTTATAATGATTAGTGAAAAACTAAAATTTTGAAGTCACTGAAATAAGGTCATAAAACACATACAGAACATTTGTTTACAAGACTTTTGAGAACTGGATCTTGTAGCCTAGAGTTTTTGCTTAAAAATGATGTGAAAATCAGCTTGTTTACTCGCTCACAGAAAACCATATATTGATTTAAATTTTTAAAGACATGTTTTGTGATCGAAAGCCTATATGCGAGGGAGTGGCAATGGCCTTGAATATTAAGTGATTTTCACTCTAGAGACAAAGGGCCCTCCCCTAATGGCCCATCAGTGTGACTGTGACTTTGAAGCAGGTAAGAGAGAATGTGAGGAGATTGAAAAAAAATTTTTTTTTAATTATTTGTATTTTATTTACAACACAGTATAATCAAAACATACAAAATGAAGGTCAAAGACACATTATTGTGCACACTGATCTAACCACAGAGATGTGAACAGACTTTGAGTCATTCCTGCAACAGATTCTGTTCAACAAGTGAAACAAGTAAATCATACCTGATATTTACTTGTTTTATTTAAGTGTTTCTGCTTCTTTCCATGGATTCAAGAAGAAAAAAAAAACATAATCAGTAGTCAAGGAGCTTTGTTTTACCATAGAATATCAGTGTAGTTGAAAATCTGATGTTGGTACAGCGCTCTCAGAGGAAAACAGTTTGAAGAGACTGAAAGTCAGCAGGATTCATCTGTTTTGCAGGTATCTGATTCAATAAAATACAAACAACCAAAAAAAACAAAAAAACATTTGTGAGCATGTTAATATCAGGAGCATCTGTATACATATATATATATATATATATATATATATATATATATATATATATATATATATATATATATATATATATATATATATATGTAGGTTTTGTAGCCATAGACTCACGCATGCTTTGTACTATCGTAAAAACAAAAACATTTTATATCTGAGAAACTAATTATTATTTTTAGCACGTTATTAAAATTTATTTTTGAACAGAGTAGGCTATTAATAATAAACATGTTCTAAACATACTTAGACTCGTAGCATTCATCATGTTGCAGTGTACTCTCATATTACTTTTATTGTTTTATATAGAGCATGAAAACATCATCGCGCCAAAAGAAATTTAAATACAATGAATTGCCTATCATATTCTAAATGTTTTACTCAATTTCAAACATTGTAGTCAGGAATTATAGTTTGGGAAAAACCCAACTATGATTTTGTAGTCATATAGCCATCCTGAACATCATGTATCATTTTATAGTTGCCTAAGATATGATTCTACATCCATAGACTCAAGTATGTGAGGGGGCAGGATTGCATTAGAGATAATGAGTTAGACGGGAAAGACAACATCGTGTTGGTTTCATACGGATTACTTTATCACCAAAAAATGTGTTTTTGATATGACTTACTTCATTTAAAAGTAGACATTTCAAGCTTTCTATAGATATAACTCCCATGTCTGTGTGCTGAGTATTTGCTGAGTTACAGTTCATTTTAGTGACACGTTTCTAAAAGCAGTTCACGGAGACGGAGAAGGCAGAGAGCACACCCTGTTTGTTTTCTTTATTCTTCAAAAGCACAAAGTTTAGTTGTTATAATGAGTGTATACAAATAAAAGTAGACCCCTTACAGATTCGAATGGTGTATTGCTCTTATCTGTACGATCAAAAATGGCAGAGTAATTCAAGCTCATTTCGGCCTTATCAGGAAAATCTGCCACAAAACGCATATTCGGGAGAGGGTTAATCGTCATAAAAGCCCTGTCACAAACATTGTTACAGGCACGAAGATACATCTTTCATTTCATCAAGCTGAATGCTCACTAAAAACTGACAGTCATCACGTTTTCAAGCCATTTCATGTTTCATTTAGACGTGACACAAAGCAGTGATATCTAAAGGCCAGGTATACTTCACTGTCCACGTTCTGTTCCGTCTTGCGCACAGCCGCGTCCTCACAGCTTTCAAAGCATACTCATCCGCGGATGAGCAAGGGTTGCCGAATTCAACACATGCACAGTACAATTGTTTGGACTCTTGGGTCTCTGCTGCCTTTTTCTTGCGCATGCGCTGTTGTACGCGCACCGTCTGCGCGGCCTCAAAAAATTGCCTGCACACGGACGGAGTGCACTGCTGTCTGCGAGCCCTCCTGATGACAAAAATTACGTAATGTGGACCGCCGAAGTATACTTTGGACTTAAGCGGGAGAGTTGTTTACTTACATTATAATTAGTCAATAATGCCATCATTTTCTTCATTCAGACTGAGAGCTCGCACGAAAACAAGAGGCAGGGTTTATTGCAAGAACCAATCACATCCAATCATAACCAATCATATCCAATTATAGCGCAATGGAGGCATTAGGTGTGTTCGACTTGAAGCGGCGCTGCGCAGAATGATCAGTTTATGACATCAAAGTACCGCGAGAGCGATAAGAGAGCAGATGGATCCTTATGCTTTCGAATCGCTCTTGCGGTACTTTGATGTCATACGCTGATAATTCTGCGCAGCGCCTCTTAAATTCGAACACACCTAATGCCTCCTCTCACGTGACTTTCCCCCATTAATCTCAATGAGCCTCCAGAAAAGTCACGGCATGCTTAGGGGACTTTGTAGAACGTCAATGGACCAAAGGGAGGCAAGCCTCCGCTGTAACTTTACCTGCGGGTGTTGGCATTGGACAGTGTTATTTTATAAAAACGAGTGACTTTTAGACTTTTAATATCATATTTAGTCATATTTGCTCTGTTTTATTTTTGTAATATCGATTATTTTCTCATCCAATTTTGAGGAGAGGAGACACTGCCTCCCTATATACAGGTGCATCTCAATAAAATAGAATGTCATGGAAAAGTTCATTTATTTCAGTAATTCAACTCAAATTGTGAAACTCGTGTATTAATTAAATTCAGTGCACACAGACTGAAGTAGTTTAAGTCTTTGGTTCTTTTAATTGTGATGATTTTGGCTCACATTTAACAAAAACCCACCAATTCACTATCTCAACAAATTAGAATACTTCATAAGACCAATAAAAAAAACATTTTTAGTGAATTGTTGGCCTTATGGAAAGTATGTTCATTTACTGTATATGTACTCAATACTTGGTAGGGCCTCCTTTTGCTTTAATTACTGCCTCAATTCGGCGTGGCATGGAGGTGATCAGTTTGTGGCACTGCTGAGGTGGTATGGAAGCCCAGGTTTCTTTGACAGTGGCCCTCAGCTCATCTGCATTTTTTGGTCTCTTGTTTCTCATTTTCCTCTTGACAATAACCATAGATTCTCTATGGGGGTCAGGTCTGGTGAGTTTGCGGGCCAGTCAAGCACACCAACACCATCGTCAATTAACCAACTTTTGGTGCTTTTGGCAGTGTGGGCACGTGCCAAATCCTGCTGGAAAATGAAATCAGCATCTTTAAAAAGCTGGTCAGCAGAAGGAAGCATGAAGTGCTCCAAAATTTCTTGGTAAACAGGTGCAGTGACTTTGGTTTTCAAAAAGCACAATGGACCAACACCAGCAGATGACATTGCACCCCAAATCATCACAGACTGTGGAAACTTAACACTGGACTTCAAGCAACTTGGGCTATGAACTTCTCCACCCTTTCTCCAGACTCTAGGACCTTGGTTTCCAAATGAAATACAAAACTTGCTCTCATCTGAAAAGAGGACTTTGGACCACTGGGCAACAATCCAGTTCTTCTTCTCCTTAGCCCAGGTAAGACGCCTCTGACGTTGTCTGTGGTTCAGGAGTGGCTTAACAAGAGGAATACGACAACTGTAGCCAAATTCCTTGACACGTCTGTGTGTGGTGGCTCTTGATGGCTTGACCCCAGCCTCAGTCCATTCCTTTTGAAGTTCACCCAAATTCTTGAACTGATTTTGCTTGAAAATCCTCAAAAGGCTGCGGTTCTCTCGGTTGGTTGTGCATCTTTTTCTTCCACACTTTTTCCTTCCACTCAACTTTCTGTTAACATGCTTGGATACAGTACTTTGTGAACAGCCAGCTTCTTTGGCAATGAATGTTTGTGGCTTACCCTCCTTGTGAAGGGTGTCAATGATTGTCTTCTGGACAACTGTCAGATCAGCAGTCTTCCCCATGATTGTGTAGCCTAGTGAACCAAACTGAGAGACCATTGTGAAGGCTCAGGAAACCTTTGCAGGTGTTTTGAGTTGATTAGCTGATTGGCATGTCACCATATTTTAATTTGTTGAGATAGTGAATTGGTGGGTTTTTGTTAAATGTGAGCCAAAATCATCACAATTAAAAGAACCAAAGACTTAAACTACTTCAGTCTGTGTGCATTGAATTTATTTAATACCAAAAATTATGCCAATATGTCTTGCCGATAAGAGGAATACATTAACTCACATGTGCTCAGGGTGTGCTAGCGATTAGATCGCGTCAGCATCATGGCTCATTCTTGAAGCAAAGTTTTGCCTGAATGGAGATTTGATTCACTGTTTTGGATCGCTGCATTTAAACTGAGAATGCACATACAGAATGATGCGTTCGGTGTATGATAGAGTCAACAGTAATAGCACGTGCAGCGGCAGCCTCCCCCTGGTCTTAATGCCTGCTCAGTAAGGAGTTTTAATTCTGTAGGGGCGCTGTTAGCTTACTTCTAATAAAACGAAAGCAAAATACACAAATAATATTTAGACTGTGTTTCTGATTAAATAAAGCAGTAATTGATGCCATAAAATCATGAGTATGTTTTGATTTAAAGGTCAGAAGCTATAGCTTACATGAACAAAAAAATAAACAAAATCACAAACATGACACTTAAATTAAATAATTTTATATATACTGGTTTATTTAAATAAAGATAATAAAAACTTTTTTATGTGACATTTAAATAACCAACCAACCAAAAAAAAAAAAAAAAACTAAAAACTAAAACTTTAAAATTTAAATACAAAAGTAAAAATTATACCACCCTAGCAATATTCTAGAAAGTACCATTTAAAAAAAAAAAAAACACTCAACAACTCAAATTTTTCTAGTGACGTCACAGCTAAATTTTTTAGTTGGCATGTTACAGCTAAATTTTTTATTTGGCATAGTTGAATTTCTGTGAATTGAATTTTATCAATTGTGGCAACAGTTTGTAAACATTGGCTCAATCAGAAATAACGTTGAGTCACTAGAAAAATGTTGTTTACCGAACAGTGTTGTTGGTACAATTAAATGTTTTAAATTTCTCACTATTTCTCACTGTCCCAAAAGAAAAATAAAATAAAATAAAAACAGAAATACATTAAACAAAATACAGAACACCGACAACAGAGTTGACATCATCACTTCACTTTATTTACAAATCAATTCCAATAAAGGATATTTGGTGAAAATACCTGATTTTAAATAAGGAAAAACACTGAATACATTCAGTATGCATAACAGGATGTCTTGATGTAAAGAAAAGATTTAAAAGCGGCACTGCATAAGTTGAAAACCTTTAAAAAATAATAATGTTCTCCTGCATCACATATGGCAAGTGACAGAATAGAAGTTATTTAATTATATAATGAGGATGAGATGTACATTGACAAACAGTATTATGCTTCATTGTTTATTTCATAGTATGTAAATATGTCCAGCTTTAAACTGCTTAAAGTTTATGACACTAGCGAAAAAAATAAATGAATGAGCATTACAAGGCTGATTAAAGGGAAATAAGCCCTGAAAGAAGCAGACACCACCTGTGGTCTAAGCAACACTGTATTCAGTGGTTACATGGTGCACATATTGCATCAAATTAATACCTCAGAAGTCGGTCTAACAGCGTTGTACACATATATGACATGAGAAAAATAAACCTATAGGCTACCAGCAGATAATTATGGGATAACTGGGAAAACTAGATCATGAAACCAATGAATGCATGAACACGCAATTCTGCATAATGCCACCTAACTTTACACCTTGTCCTAACACAAAACCTTTGGAAAAATACTTTCAGTGTTTAATACTCACCATAACGTCTTTTATAACGGAATTTCACTATGAATATATGTCTTTTCTTGGGATTGGTGATTGTTTCGGCCTTCAGCTGATTCGGCTCCACTTGTGCTTGCATCTGCACTTGAATTCACCATACCAGTGGTTTTTCCACTTCGACTTGATAGATTGACATGAGCACAATTAAATATGTTTGGTAATTATACTTTTTTTTAATTATAACCACAATTATTACCACAATGCATCTTTTTTGGGGGGGGAAATTATTTGGAAGTCATTAACTGAGCCAGTGTGTTATTGTCAATTTCCTAAATTTTCAAAATTATTATTATTATTTATTTTTTTTTACAGTGTAGGAAACCAATTAAAATCATTTAGAAAACCATAGCAATCACCTAGAACACCCTAGCATTGTGATGGCAAGTTTTGCATGTGTAGCACCATAAATTGCATGAATATTGTTTCACTGGAAATTGGATTGGTAGAGAGACAAATCCCTTAGCAGTGCTCCATGTTTGGGGCCACCAAATATGTTTTGTTTGTGAATGTCAAAGAAGGATGTTTATGCAGTTGTTATTTCCCTTCGGAATTAAAAATGTCACAGAACGTGATATTACTGCAAGTCAGCATGCATATTAATCCAGAATGACTGGTGTGGGTGAACAATACATATTCACACAATGTGCAATGATTTTTGACTGCAGACAACTGGATTTAAGTTGACCTGTAACCTCTCTCAATCTTTCTGTTTCTCTCAAGGGCAGGGTGGGCCATGCCATTCGGCTGTTTAAAACCTGGTGAGAAGAAGGACTACAACAGTCCAACAGAAATCACAGATAAATATGATCTGGGCCAGATTGTTAAATCGTGAGTAAAATGTGTTTTTTACAATCCTTTTATTTTTGAAGTTGCAGAAGTTGTTCTTGAAGGTACTTTTTTTAAAGGGATAATGTGCAGTCAGCCAGCAATTATCACAACATATGTCCAGAATGGCTCTTGTATCATCCCAAAGGGGTTTATTTTGTGATGATAATCAACTGACTGTGCATTATCCCTCTAATTATACTGCTACTTACCAAATAAATATATAAAGAGATATGAAATATTGATTTGAATTAATTTGATTATGTGAGTCTGTGTAGTGTTATGAGAGACTAGTACACTGTAGGAAAGTTAGAGAAAACGTTTTACCGAATAATGTGACTGATGAATTAGAATAGAGTATTCTAGCTGTGTATGAAGACTTAATACAGTAATTCACAGAAAGTTCATTTTTGTGTCTAGTATTCCTTAATTTCACTCTAAATTCTCATGTAATAAGTGCAATAAAATCACTTTCTTCTCAAGGGAGGAGTTCTGTGAGATCTTCAGGGCGAAGGATAAGAACACACTGAAAATGTACACCTGCAAAAAATTCCTGAAGAAAGATGGAAGAAAGGTGCGGAAGGCTGCCAAAAACGAGATTCTCATCCTAAAGATGTGAGTTACATATAGTTTTCTTTTTCAAAACCCTTAACAATCATGTTATAGATTGGGACTTCCTCTGCTGTCCTCAGAGCTGCTCTTTTGATTTAATTTGGTTTAAGGAGAATCATATTTATTTCATTTATGAATAATGATTCTTAAAGCTCTATTAAACACTGTTGTTCCTCTAAGATGATTTGTGTACTGCAGAAACTCGAGTTAGTTTTTTGTCTCATCCATGACTCCAAAAAAGTGATTTTTCTTTTTCTTAAATCAATTGCAGTGCTGAATGTGTTAGACAAATTGTGATAGATGCAATTTATTAATAATTTATTTTTACTGCATAAGGTCTGAAACTTGCCCAGTGCAAATATGTGAGTGCAAAAGACTAGCTGTATTACATCAGCTTGATTTAAATAACATATTCAGTTTAAAGGCACTAAAATAGCTTGCAAATTGCTTATTATTATTTTTTAATTTAGTAAAAAGTGAAACAACAGTGAGTTTTAACAAAAAGCTTCTTGGCTTGTGAAGCTATGCGTATAGCCTATGTTCATTTTTCATGGACATTTTCAGTCATTTCAAAAGAGTGGAACGTACATGAAACACCTAATGGTGCAACGCATTTTGTTAAATATACCAAACATGTCAAAGCCTTAAGATATTAGATATAAATGCTTTGCACAGTGTATGATTATATATGATTATTCTGCATCTAAAAGGCTGATCTTCTGAGTCACTGATGTCACTTTGATCCTGCATTGCTGCGTTTGCGTCCCGCTCACAAATCACAACATGCTCATGAATAACACATAAAAGAAATGTCACTTTTAGAATGAGCTTTTTTTATGGTTCACCTTTAGTTCCCCTCTCTATTGCTGGCATAAGAGCACATTACTGTCTTCAAAGCATAATCAGTGTATTAATTTCTTAATTTAAAAGTTGGCTGACATAACCACCTTTACAAAATTCTGAAACACTTCTTTATAGTGTCCGTGTTACATAATGAATTAAATTATACGATTATACGTGCTGGAATTAAAATGTAATATGCTTTAAGGGAAGTTTCTTGCAAACTTTGTTACATCTGCTTTTCAGTTCATCTCAATTTATTTAAATAGGGCTTTTTCATAATACATATTGTTGAAAAGTTACTTTAAAATAAGAATAATGTGTTATAAACACTACAGTGATTAGCCAACTGCGGTAGTGGCAAGAAAAAACAGATTTAGTAGATGAAGAAGAAACCATGGGAAGCTGCATCCTCAGGCTGGCATATACTTGAAAGCAATTACATAAAGCATATATACATAAATGTTGATTTGAACTGATGTGATTCAGCCACAGAGCATTAATGACAATACTGACATTTGTCGTTTAATTAAATATGATTATAGCGGATAAAGGAATCAATGTGAAATGCAAATAGTAGGGATGCAGGCGTGTGTGTCTGGCATTGGATGACTCTGCAGTGGCAGATGGGGCACGAGTGTGGGGTTGATGGCAGGCCGGGATAAATCTGGGCACAGAGTTCATGTTCATCAACCTCCTGTGTGCCACAAACTGTCTCCTAACTGATTGTCCATCTCTCCTCCCCAGGGTGAAACACCCCAACATCCTCCAGCTGGTCGATGTCTATGAGACCCGGAAAGAGTACTACCTGTTCCTTGAGCTGTAAGTCCTCAAATCCGTTTCAGTGGATTTTTTTTTAGGAGTTTAATGATTTCTGTACTTGGTACCAATACCAGTGAATTTACTGTTTCAATTTACTCTTCAGCATACAAAATATTTTACTTAACTATTTAAAAAGTTAAATATTAATGCAAATTATCAATTTTAAGTCAAAAGGCATGTGGCTTTTAAGTATTTTCAAATTAAATAAGCATTACCTCAAAAAATTGATTAAAATTACAAATGAGAAGCAACGGGACAAAGAATGTTTGAAGTTTTTCATTATGCAACTTTAAAAGAATTAATAACCATATAAAGCATGACATGAAATATTCACATTTTTTTAAATGTTTTTTTTAACCTTTAGACAAAATTTAAAAAAACTATCTTAAAAAATCTGCATATGTGTTTTTGTATTGAGTATCATAATTGATAAATCAAGGTTTTTTGTATTATCTCATATAGTGAGAATATGGAGCTGATACTTGAGGAGGAAAAAAAGACTTTTTTTTCAGAGGAAACTAAGCAAAAATATGCAATTTGGTATAGTTGCTGACTAAAAAGTAAGATTAAATTCTTATAGCTTGTAATGTAAGCCACAAAGACCTTTATTAGTGATGTTTCGTTCATGAACGATTCATTCAATTTGAACTAATCTTCAATATGACTCGGTAACGATGAGTCGTCTCAGCGAGAGATTCGTTCATTTCGTGTTGACCGTGCATATGCAACATCCTATTGGTTCTACAGGAGACAAAAATTATTAGATCACCTCTTGAGTCATTTGTTCATCCCGTGACAGCTCTATAGGCGCTATGCAGTCTGTACCAGATAGAGAAATGATTAGTTCACTTCTCGAGTCTTCGGGTCTGAGTCATTCGTTCTTTTGTCACATGACGTGACAACAGTATTTGATACAGAAATGAGTTAATAATTCCCAATCTTTCTTACAAACACGTTTACAGTTATGTTATGAGTTTCTGGTCTTAAATTGTAGCTTTTTTATTTCTCACAATTTGTACATTTGTGAATTTCTGTCATGATGGGTAACATAATGTGGTAATAAAGAGGCTTTAAGCTTTATCAGTATGATGAGGAAAAATCACTCTGATAAAGCAAAGATACCAACATATAATATTTGTTTCCTACATATAATGTTTGCATTTGTCGTAAGATACTGAGCCGGGAAACCAGCACGTGACAAAAGAATGAACGACTCGAACCCAAAGACTCAAGAGATGAACTAATCAAATCTGTTTCCGGTACAGACTGCATACAGTAGCTTTAGTTTACAGGGAGGTGATGTGACAAAAGAAAGAGCGATACAGATCGGGAGATGAGGGAAACTAACAGACCGCATAATCTGAAACAATGAATTAATTGTTTCTGTTTCTCATAATCTGACTTTAGTTGCATTATTGTTTTATTAGATTAACAGTCTTATTCTTATCCGCTTAAGTAGATGTGTCGTGGAATTTGGCTGTTAACACTGCTGAAATGAACACAATGACTTAAAAAAAAGATTTGTTCATTTTGATGAACGAGATTCTTCCCATCACTCATCTTTATAATAGTTTAGCAGACTATTTACATAAAATGCATTTAAATATCAGTTGTCACTGTTTATGTCCTAATAATATGTCATAGTAATATGTATAATTTTGAACAAGCATTTGAAAGCTGCTGCCTGTCTCAGGCAACATACAGGTACCAAATGCAAAGGTGCAACAGACTGAGAAAAGCTGCAGAAAACAAATTCCTCTGGCAAAGGTTGTTTGGCGACAAAGGTTCCCTTCTAATCATGTTGATACTGACTTCAAGAGGCTAAAGCTGCTGCTACTATTGCCTGAGACGTAACAGAAATAAACCCTACGCTCAGACTGTCCTAGCACGATTATACCGCCTCGTCCTTGTCACATTCTTACCTGTCTGTTTGGATTTGCATTCATTATTGTAATGCCTCGTCCCTGCTGTACGCTGTATGTGTGGCGTGGACTGGATGATTTGTGTCTGCTACACCTGCGTGATCAAGTGAAGCTTTTGAAGGTGCCAACATAAAGCAGGGTGTGAATAGTTCATAATTGCACAGAAAAAGCAGCTCAGCATTTTGTGTTTTCTTGCAGAGCCACAGGTCGAGAGGTATTTGACTGGATTCTGGATCAAGGCTATTATTCTGAGAGGGACACCAGCAATGTTATCAGACAGGTGATGGAGGCAGTTGCTTACCTGCACAGCCTGAAGATTGTTCATAGGAACCTAAAGGTACACCACACATCGCCCTCTGGTGGTCATCTAGTTCATAATTAATTAACCCTATTACCTAGAAACTTCCACACAAGACACACAATTCTGTTTTGGTTTTCTAATCTAAACTTTAGGGCCGCACTTTCTTTTTGTGTGTGTGTGTGTGTAATGATATCAGATCTGTTTGTTTATTGTTGTTAAAAGTAATCCAAATTAATAACTAATAACTTTTTTTTTGGAGATCTCCAATCTCAAAAATCCTTTTTTTTTTTCTTTTTTTTTTTTTTTTTTTTTTGCTGTTAATAAATGATATACTTTTTTAGTAAATTCTTCAGTAAATTTTCTTAAGCATCAAACTTTAGCAAAAGTTGTTTGCTTCTCAAGTAAAATAGATTTAAAATGAAATTTTTATTTTTATTGACAAATTGTGCTTTATTGATTTAAGCATAAATCTACTAACATTTACTAAGGTTTGTGTCTAAAATACTTAAAAGTATCAAGATCATGTATCAGGACTTTTAGCTGTTAAAATAATCAAACAGTGGGGCCTCATTTATAAAATGTTGCGTAGAAACCATCCTAAATTTGATCTTATGATCATATCTCAAATACGCGTACGTGTGATTCATAGAATGAACGTACGCACAGAAAATGCACGTGCACCTCTCTTTCAGATGTGAAATTTATGAATCACAAATAATCTTGAACTTGCGCTTAACTGAATGGTTTCAGCTCTCTGCCTTGTAAATGATTCCTAATTAATGTAATTAACATATAAAAGATTACCAGTCATCATCCAAATCCTTTAATTTAGAACAGCGAGCTGAAACGGAGGCACCGAAATTTTGGTGAGAATGATTCTGATTTTATTACATTTGGCGTAAACAGCAATTTATAATGGATAATCAACAGTAACAAGGTCGCGCCAGTTGAGGCTCACATAGCCTGTCTGTATGTGAAACAAGCTCATGGAGAAATCAAAATATATAAACACAACTGCACACAGAAGAAACATAAAAATGTAACTTAGTTTTTATATTTATAACATATAGCCTAGTTAAGCAACACAACCAAGAGAGTGAAGTTTTCTCTGAAAACTTGCAAATTTGACAATTATTTTATACAAGAATTCAAATGAGAAGTTAATATACATTTTAGTACAATATTGTCAATGTTGACTGTTTTTGGTTAAAGTTGCCCCTATTATGGGTAATGAAAGTTTCATATTTTGGTTTTGGGAGTTCCCAACAGCATGCAAAGTCAAAAAACACTTTCATCATCTTATAATATGCATTTATTTTTACCTTACTTGCTCAACGACTCCCAAACGATTCGCTCAACGATTCATTTTTCCAAACCCCTCCTTAGCGTGATGCTAATCTGTGGTGATTGGTCTGATTGGTCTCATTTCCATTTCATCATGCCTGTAATGCCTGGTAAAGCAGTGTTTGTGCGCGCAGTGCTGCTTTGTGTACAGCGTTACCTGGGAAACCGCTATTTTTACTGCTCCAAAAGCCTAGTGGCAAAGAATGAATTTGCATTTTCATTCAGACCAAAAAGTAGGCGGGCAATATACTAATGTTTCATGTTGACGTCAACATGAAACAGCTTGGGATTTGTTTTAAAAATGACTCGTTTCATTGATTCTGAGCCGACTCTTTCTTTTGAAAGACAATAACTTTATACACGGTGCACTTTCAGATTTAAAACTTTGCGGGATGTTTTCATTCACTTAGAGCTGTGTTACACACTGCATGAAAGGTAATTTTCAAAATCCATAATAGGGGCACTTTAATGAAAATAGTTCCAAACAAAGATCACAGTAGAACAGTCGCGCATCTCTGAGCAACACAGCGGTGTTTTGTTACTGAATGGTTACTGAATGATTCAGCATTTTTGAATTATTCATTTGAGTCAATGATTCAGTGGTCAATTCATAAAGACTCTTGCTTTGTTCTTGATTGAATCAGCCATTTGAAGGAATTGTTTGAATGAATGCCTCAATGACTAACTTGCTGCCACTTACTGGCGGTTTTCTTTCATATTCAAAAGTAGTCTACAGTAGCTTATCTTTGCACCAAGCTCATAACATTATTTATGCTGTTATAATTTTGCAGTGTAAATGCATTCATGCCACATTTCAGCTTCATTAAACTGTCTGTGTAAATGCATCTATTTGCCACTTCTGGCAGTTTCTTCTGTTTCTTCTACAGTGGAAAGGTAGGTTTTGTTAATACTAATTTCATTTGATTGGTAACAGTCCTATATTGTCTTATTATATTAAGTGAAATTATTAATAAAAAAAAGCCCTTTAAATAGGCAAAAAATTACCTAGAAAAAAAATGTAAATAAATTTTAGTATGCAGTAACTTGTCATATAAAACTAATTTCCCAACAACAAAATTGTGGCCAGTGAAAATGCTGAGTGGCTAGTAAATCTAGAAAACTACTAGCCACTGTGGCTGGTGTGCAAAAAAAATAATGTCAAGCCCTGCTAATAATGTATTGTTCCTAAATGTTGCTCTAGAATGTTACTTGTTTTACATCAGTTGTCTTGACACAAGTCTGTTTTGAGAAAAGGAATTTCACGAAGCATCATGTCATCTTGTCATTCTCATTTCCTCTAGCTTGAGAATCTGGTGTATTACAACCGACTGAAACATTCGAAAATAGTCATCAGTGATTTCCATCTGGCAAAACTGGAGAATGGACTCATCAAGGAGCCCTGTGGAACCCCAGAGTATCTGGGTAAGAAGCTCTTCAAAACAGGCAAAACCTATTTAAAGACTCATGGGGCCAGTTGCAACAGATGGTCTTTATTGATGAACAACAACATTTTTTGTTTAACAAGATTTCTGTTTACGTGGGCATGCATTTGTTAAAATTAGAATAGCAAACTATGGTAATCAGAGTCATTATGTTTTTTTTAAATGATTTGTCCTTGTTCATTTTTTTTCAACCAGCCCCAGAGGTTGTTGGGAGACAGAGATATGGCCGACCTGTGGACTGCTGGGCCCTTGGTGTGATCATGTACATACTGTGAGTGTATTCTCCTGTAAACCAAAACCAGGAGCTCATAATACCTTAATTTACAGACAGAATTTAACTAGTCTTCCACAGCCAGACATTTGATTATCAGCTGAAGTGTGGTCCACATTGTACCTTATTCTGGCCAAAAACCACCCACGTTGACTAGAATGTGCTGTCTGAGGAGTAAATGCAAAACCAATGATACCTTATTAACAGATCAGAGTCATCTAATTCACACACACATAGTGTTTCTGCAGTCTTCACAAAATCTGTACAATGATAAAAAATGCCAATATTATGCTAATTTTATGTGCAAAATGCATGTCAGGCAGCTGTGTGGGCATGAGAGTACCATTACCCAGATCCTTCTCACTGTTTATAATGATTTCCCTCATCTCATGCACAGGCTCTCCGGAAATCCTCCATTCTATGATGAAACAGATGATGATGACTATGAAAACCATGACAAGAACCTCTTCCGGAAGATTCTTGCTGGAGACTATGAGTTTGACTCACCATACTGGGATGAAATTTCAGACTCCGGTACTGTTAGTGAAGAATACTGATAAAATCTCACTTGCTTAGTAGAGCACAAACTTGTCTTATGTAAACCTTGATTTTAAAGAAAGGATATGACAGTTTATGTGTGTTTACATCTGCCATTTTGTCAATCTGCAGCTAAAAACTTAGTGTCACGTCTTATGGAGGTGGACCAGGATCAGAGACTGACTGCACAAGAAGCCATCAACCATGAATGGTACTTATAGTATCAATATACCTGACAATTACAGGAAACACTTTATTTTAAGGTGTTTTACACAGATTACATGTACTTACTATTATAATAACAATTAATTATGCATAATTACATGCAAGTACCCTAATCCTAACCCTAACCATATGGTAAGAACATGTAGTTAATTAATATTACTCAGTACTTAAAATGTATAATTACACTGTAACAATGACACCTTAAAATAAAGTGTAGCCCAATTACTCAATATATTGGCATTCCTAACTACTGAGAAAATTTTGTGTATGAAATACACCACTGTTCAAAAGTTTGGTTTACATAAACTTTTGTATTATTTTTAAAGTAGTCTCTGACTGTATGCTTACCATGCTGCATTTATTTAATTACAGTAAAAACAGTAATATTGTGTAATATATTACAATTTAAAATAAACGTGTTCTGTTTTAATAGATGTTAAAATGTTTAATTTCCTGTGATGCAAAGCTGAATTTCTAGCATCATCCAGTCTTCAGTGTCACATGCTCCTTCAGAAATCATCTAACATGCTGATTTGCTGCCCAAGATGATTATCAGCATTATGCTTACTATATTATTTTTCAGGATTCTTTGATGACTTTAAAGTTTAAAAGTTTTTGTAACAATGTAATTGTCACTTGTTCAACTTAATGCTAAAACATTACTGAACCAAAACTTTTTTGACCCCAAACTTCTGTATTTAAAAACAAGTTTCCAGTCCATATAATAAGTTTCTTTTACCATTAAAGGATATCTGGAAATGCTGCGTCCGACAAGAACATCAAGGAAAACGTGTGTGCACAAATCGAGAAGAACTTTGCTAAAGCTAAGTGGAAGGTAATTTCTAGATGAAGTTAATGCTTTCGTGTTAAGAAATTGAGCTTGTCCAAATTAAATTTGGATTTCCACCTCCCTGTAGAAAGCGGTACGGGTCACGACTATGATGAAGCGTCTCAGGGCACCAGAGCATCAGACGGCGGCACCGGTGGCAGCAGCAGCAGCACCTGATGCGCCCAACCCTGCAGCAGGGGCTCAGGAAAACCCTCAAGCTCCATCGGAGGCCTCCACAGCCCCATCGAGCACCGCTGAAAGCAACTCGATGAGCACAGAAGCCCCTGCCGTGGAAGCAGCGGCCGCTGCCGCCCAGCCACCAGCTGAGCCTGTTCTTCACACCCCAGCTCCCGAACAGCCCGATCCTACATCGCGATGCAACGGAGGGGCTTTAGCCCCCCTGCCATCAGACACAGGGGAGGAACAGAGCGGTTAATCTTGCTACCTCTCTCCCACCTGCGTTTCAATCCCACACACTTGTACATAAGCAGCAAGCATGCTAAAACTGATCCCGCAGCACATAGCATTAATCTCAACACGCTCTATCGTGAGCCGACTTCTAAAACATTTCCCAGCAAGCATCTGTTTTCTATTGAATCACAAAGCTGTGTGACGTGTATCGAAGGCTCTGGCCACTTTAACTTTGCGCAAAAGAAGAAAAAAGCTGTTTTCTGCTTACATTAAGCCAAGATTGGAAACTTTAGCACCGATCTGCATACATGTTTTAGGATAGATGATCAAAGCAGGCCTCATTTTATAAAAGTACTTTTTTATTTTATTGCGTTGCAGTTTGTTAACGTCCATCTTGAGCAGGAGCAAGGATACACAGCTTTGTGTGCGATGTATAGTTTCTGTAAATAGGTTACTAACCTCTGTAGATTAGACGTAGCCAAGAACAGCATGCTTTTTCACATCTGCTGTTTATGACACCAGATAACTGCCACATTCAGCTTCAGCTTTACACGGACATTTCATGTCTTGATCGGACACACGCTCATGAAATGTTGTCATCAGTTTAAGGGGATTTATATGAAAAAATACTTCGGCAGCAACTAAGGCGGCTAAATTCATCTCATAATGGCATTTTAATGGTTGAGACATGTGGCCCAATAAATGGAGCAGAGTAGGTAAACATAAGAAATACCTCAAATCTGCTTGGTAGCTAGCCACATGAACAGTGGAAAATCTGATTTGTTCTTATAATGTATTATATACTCATTTGCATACATTGTACATGTGTTGAGTAATAATATACTTGTCCATTTTAAAAGTACATAGCCACATACAGTGATCTTTGTTTTCAATAGAATTTCATCTGAGGCATAGATGTACTACTACTTTGAGACCCTTCAATATATTAATCCTTACATTTATCTTTTCATTTGAATATATTCTGAGATATTTAATTTCTTAGACTTAAACATAAAATTATAAAATATAAATTATATATATTTATCTTTTTTTAAATTCCAAATATGAAACAGGGATCAGATATTTACTTATTCCTGTCAAGTAAGTCACTTTTATTTATTTAGTGCTTAATATGATACAGATTTTTTCAAAGCATTCTATTACTTAATTTGCGCCCCCTTTAAAAAAAAAACTCATTTTTTTTTATTTATTTATTTTTTTATTTTAAGAAAGACATGTTCAGATTACAAAAAAAATAAATAAATACATAAAAATCTCATTGACTAACCCATGTGCTACAGGAATGAATTAGTATTTTTGCACTTCAGGATTTTTGAATGGATTTTGGTTAAATGCCTGAGTAAGATTTAATATTTTAAGATTTGATTTATGTTAAGAATTTAAGCCTTTATGTGTCTTAAAAGGCAATTGCTAAGTGGTTAGACCATCATCAAGCCAAACAGGAAAACTTGTTTATACTCTAATTTTTCTGGACTCAAATTTTCCAACTCAAAGACAGAGAAAGGTTGTGTGACCGTGGTTTTTATTTCTGGTGTTATTATATATTGAATTTAGGTTTTAAAATTCATAAATGTTGTGTTTGGGATTATCTTGAACAAAATGTGTAAAAATCATAAACTCACTGGTCACAAAGCTTATTTCTGCAATAACTAAAATCCTATTGGCTGTTCGTCAAGGGAATCAGCATGATGCTAACTTAAAAATACATCCTCCCTGCAGCACTCCACATTGGGTAAATATATTCCTGCCTAAAGCAAACAGTTTTAAGCACTAATGATCCTAATTAAGTCTAGCCCTATTAACCAAACCCTAACCTTAACGATTTAAGATTTTAGCCGATAGCTTTTTTTTTTTTTTTTGGTCTTATTTTATAGAAATGTCTGCTGTCAGCAACAGACACCTCATCTTTCACACAGATCTTTCTCATTAAACATTCACGCTTCACTAGTGTGTGGAGTTTACTGTCTGTTACTCATGATGGCAGTACTGATTCATTTCTTAGCTGATGCGTTCTACAGTAAATTTAGAACTCATTTTGTGCTGTCATGATTTTTACATGAACAGATTGATGTTTTGTTTTCAGTATACATTGATGGGTTGTTTTCATATAACATATTTCAATTTTAGCACAGAGAAATGGCAGGTGATGTAGGATTAAAAGAGCTTAATGAAAGCAAAACGAAACGGTCGACCTCTTAATATGAGCAATAGTCTACAACTGCGATACTGTGATGCTACTCTCAATGTCAGTGTCCATGTGAACCCTCAGTTTCTGATTGGCGTGTCCTCCGTTGAAGTTGACAATGAAGGGTGAGAAGCTCAGGATTACACAGGACAGATGAAGCCAGTGCACCTATTGTACAGTTATTTCATATAGGTGAATAAAAAACAGTAACGAAATTTGCCCTCCAGTGACCAACGATTTGTAATTGTTGTGCAGTGGTGACATGCTGTAATTTTCTAAACATCACTGGAGTCAGTGGAGGTTTGACTGAAGAAGGCCTTGATATGCAATTATGCTGTCAGTGGTCTATTGATTTGAATATGATGAACAGCATGGGCTGTCACAGGTTTCTACTGAAGTCAGCTTTGATATACTTTGGATCTCACACGTGTCACTGTCAATTTGTATCTTTCACTTCTTTTATCTTCTAAAATATTTCCTTTCTAAAATCTGTCCCATACCTTTATTCGTTCTATCTACTCAGAGACTTTGAGATGCTGTTTTTTGTCTTTGATTTCGTATAAAAATACTGAAAGCTAAAACCATTAAGACCTAAAATAAAAAGAGTGGTAAGTAATGTTTCATGTGGGTCTTGAAGAAAAAAAAAAATAAAAAAGATTTTTATAGCATTCATGTATACTGAAACCGCAGCTAGATACTGTGTTACACAATTCAAAGCAATTTTTTAACAGTGCTTCACTATTGCCTTTGGTGTTCGATGTCTGTTGATTTCCTCATTCTCTCTGATGTTCTTCTCAGTGCGGTTGACTGAACCTGTGAATACACTGAGGACTGGCCTCTCTCCACTTTAACCTCTGTATTCTTCAACTGACTTTCATGCTTTCAAAATAAACACATCCTGAATGATCATCCATTAGTAGTCATATGTTTATACGCTGCATGTTACATGCTCCATGAAGCCAACAACTACTTTTACTTTTAATGTGAGACATTGAGAATTAAATATGTTGTCAAAAATCTGAAAGAAAACCATGTCTTATTTTAAAAAGTAGACAGTTACATTAACAGTCTTGGAATAGCATCTGCACAGGGCTCTTAGAGTAATTATTTGGCATGGAGGAATGTTGTGTCAGGCTCGTCCTTAACTGAAGTTATTTGTTGACACTGTTCTTCTCAACATCAATGTCTATTAATATTTGGCATGACTGTATATGTCCTATGAGGATATGATATATTAGAGGGGAAAAAGGTGAAAGGAAGTGAAGAAATACTGTTTGACTTGGATTTTGTAAATGGCATTGGGAGAATGAGAATGTGAAGTTAAAATATTAATCAACTCGACATATTGCATGCACCAGTGCCAACCTGTGCAAGTCTGGGCCTTCAAAAAAAAAAAAAATAAATAAATAAATAAAAAAAAAAAAAAAAAAAAAAATATATATATATATATATATATATATATATATATAATAACTATTTTATATTTTAAAATAAAAAATTGATTAAAATAAAAACAGATTAAAACATATATATATATATATATATATATATATATATATATATATATATATATATATATATGTGCCAACCTGTGCAAGTCTGGGCCTTCAAAAAAAACAAAAAAAAACAAAAAAAAAAAATAATAATATATATATATATATATAATATATATATATATATATATATATATATATATATATATATATATATATATATATATATATATATATATAATAACTATTTTATATTTTGAAATAAAAAATAGATTAAAATAAAAACAGATTAAAACATATATATATATTGGCACTGGTGCATGCAATATGTCGAGTTGATTAATATTTTAACTTCACATTCTCATTAGCATATAACTAAATAAGTAAAGCGATTTTTGAAGTGAAAATGAGCCCTATTTTCCATTTAACAAAATGTTATCTGGTGATGTATACTTCCTAATAAGGTATATAACAGTTAAACAATCTATATAGACATGTATGTGTAAGATAGATAGATAGTTTGAGAGTTTGCCACTGCTATGGACAAAATAATAAAATACATGTGCATATTCAGTGCCTTAAGAGTATTGGTCATACACAACAGGAACAGACACAAATTTAAGTCGGCATTTATTACCCACTTCACAATCACTCAGTCCTCATTCACAATTTTAATAAATAATGAGTTTTAGATGAATATTCCCTCTGCTTTTATTCTAAAAAATACACATACACAGAAAAAAACAAAAAACATAGAACCCTATAATAGCAGTGGCCTACTCCTTTGCAGCAGAAAGCAAGCATCTTAGAGGCTTAGTAAAGCTTGCCCTCTGCTGGTTCACATCATTTAGTACATCATATTTAATTACATCATTTAGTAAACATTCAAAGAATATCAACCAGACAATAAGCACAAAGGCTTCTCTCTCTTCTGGTAATAAGACAAGAGAACATTTTATCCTCTGCCCAATGCATCACTTAACCTCAAAGTCTGAGAATGAATCCACATTTATCAGCGGCATCTTAACCACTTTAAAGGACGTCTGTGAGTCTGTACTGGCCTACTAATGTCCTGTCCAGACCACAAAACTTTACAAACATGATGTCCTGTACACATTCTGAATGTTGAAATGGCATTGCCAGGAATCGCTTCCTCTGTGTTCCTGATCTCACACCCTGATGATACCAGCAAACGTCTCTCCTAATGTGCTTCAAGATTGATCAGGTTACTTAAAAAGTGTTATTCCATCCGTTCATTTCTTTCCAGAGTGCTACACTTCTAAAAACATCTGCTTGGGCAAAACATAATCGATAAAAGTTATTCTGAAGCTTTCATGTCAGACCGATAAAGAGGTTTTGAAACAGTGAACAAAAGACTTTGTAAGCATGAATAGAGGCCTTTCCATAATAATGACAGCCTATGATGGCATGTTGAAAGGATGGCACCCCTTCCTCCCCTGAGATGGGTCGGGGAGATAAGCATGTGGGTTTCTGAGCCGTTCTATCCTCAATGTGTTCAGCTATTCACTCCGATAATCATCCATTACCTTGGTAGGAGAGAACAGCCAGTCACTGCTACGACTGTGCCCACCACTGGCACTGAGACACCAGACGCAGGGAATGATGGGAGCTATCAGATCAGAGAGAGACAGAGGTTTGTCTGTTGGGGGACACAAATGGGACAAAAGAGGCTAGTGATGATGAGATCTTCTTTTGCCTGAATGCGATGCCCGTGATGATGCCCGCTGCATCAGTGCAGTGCAACAACAATGCAGTGACAGGCAGAAGTGCTGTGTATCCTCACTGGGAATGATGTTTAGTAACTGCATACACAAGTAAAGCCACTGAGAAAACTACACCAACGCGCTGAATATTTCGACACATATTTTACCTGAAAAAATAAAAATTCTGTCATTAATTCTGTCTCATGTTGTTCCATCTTCAGAACACAAATGAAGATAAATTTGATGAAATCTGAGAGCTTTCTGACCCTCCATAGAGAGCAATGTAACTGAAGACCTAGAAAGATAGTAAGGACATTGTTAAAATAGTCCAACCGTAATTTTACGAAGCTACGAGAATACTTTTTGTGCGCAAAGAAAACAAAAATAACTTTATTCGACAGTTCTTCTCTTCCGTGTCACTGTCCACTACCATTATCTAGAGTACCACATCGTGGGCCAATAGAGGTCTGAAACAGAGTTTTATGGACAGATAAGACTAAGATTAACCTTTATCAAATTGATGGGAAAGCAAATGTCTGGAGGTAAAAAGGAACTGCATATGATCCAAAGCATACAACCTCATCTGTAAAGCATGGTGGAGCTGGTGTCATGGCATGGGCATGCATGCTCTCTCACCTTTATTGATAACTAAACAAATGATGGTGACAGCAGAATGATTGCAGAAGTGTACAAAAGCATCTTGGCTACCAATGTTCAAGAAAATGCCACCAGACTCATTAGAAAGCGCTTCATATTGCAACAGGATAATTACATCAAAACACACTGACAGTTCAGTCAAGGAGTTTATCAGGGCAAAGAAATGGAAGGTGTTAGATTGGCCAATCTCGAGATTTAAATCCGATTGAACATGCATTTCTGAATGCACATTCATATTTCATGCATCTGAAGAGTAGACTAAAGGCAGTATTTATGCTCACATTAGACTTGGGAAGGAAACTCTTATATTTGGTAAAACATGTATGTGTTGAAACAGGAAATAATGTGATATTCTGCACTTTTGCCTCATTCATATTTTAATCATATTTACAGATTCAAGTACCGTAACAGAAAACTGAGTAATTTTGTCTTTACTCAGAATCAGAATATTGTACTTTCATACTTATCTGCACTATTTCTCTTCAGAAGTTATCAGCATTCTCTGATAAAATGCACTCGTTTAAACTAGTGTTGCAAATACATCTTAATCATTTCAAACAAGCGCTCACCAGCGGAGGCGTCTGTTGTAGCTGCCATCTCATCAGTGTTGCCACTTTGTAGACAAACTAATTACTGCATAAAAAAACCCCAAGGCGCAAGTGCGAGCTGAGCATGCATGTGCGTACATTAGTTAGAAAAATCTGACTATGCTGATGTGCTGATGATGGCATTGGCGTCAGTAAACCAAAGTATTGGGGTATTTGTATTTTTAATTACTTAAAAAGAGAAAATAGGCTATGCAACTTTTTTCTCAACACATTGGCAGATTTTATATTTATTACTATTATTATTATTAGCTATACAACAATCAACAAGTGAAAAATACACTACACAATAAACAAGGCTAAATACACA
The DNA here is from genome assembly GCA_039654775.1 of Spinibarbus caldwelli. Taxonomy (NCBI): domain Eukaryota; kingdom Metazoa; phylum Chordata; class Actinopteri; order Cypriniformes; family Cyprinidae; genus Spinibarbus; species Spinibarbus caldwelli. The sequence continues at coordinate 17,867,592 of CM077254.1, forward strand.
AAGGAAAACAAGTCCTAATATCTTATCCATTGTTATTTCTCATTTGAATTGATCTCGTTTCAGGGATTTTTGGATATTTTACTAGAAACTCAGACAAAATATACTTGCTGGTCTTTCTGCCCTAAGAACATGAGAGACTTACTCCAGGGCAATTGTTTCAGTGATTGCATGGATAAAATCATCTCATTAATGCACTTAATAAATGATGATTTAATGATAAGCACATAAAGATAAAGGATAGAACAGTATGCATATATGCAAAAATTATAATCACATCAGCAAAAAAAAAAAAAAAAAAAAAGCCTACCAAAACGCACCTAGACGTAAAAGAACATGAGAACATGTTTGTATAAACTCATAAGAAAGGCTGCAGATATCTCACATTTCACTAGCTCCGAAGAAGCTTAAATAAATTATCAGCTTATTTTGGTCTGGTATTCACACAAAGGTATATCATATATCACTGTTATAGTGCTATCTGGACCTTGCCAGATATGCTTAACATTTTTTTGAATTTTTGCATTTAAGAAAAAGGGTTTAGAATGACTTAAGGTTTGGAACGACCTAAGGGTGAGGAAATGACAGATTTTTTTTTTTTTTTTTTTTTTTGGATAAAGTTGCTTGATCCATCTGAATTTCTATAGAAATACCACCACTATGTCAGCATGCAAAAGCTTTGATCGTGAAATTTTGTTCCCATATAGCTTTACTTTCTCAAACATACCAGCAAATCCATCCTCAGTCCTTTCATCCCAGGATTCCTCCACAAAAAAAAAAAAAAAAAAAACTTCCCATGAGTCTGATCAAACTATCAGCTGATGAAGAAAAAAAAAATGAACGGCTGAATTACTATAAAATATAGAGCTTTAATTTATTAGTCAGCAACAGCAAGAGGGGAAAGAAAATCATTTACACAATTATCATAGTAACATCACCTGTGCATTTAGTCTCAAACCGATGACAAAATAAAAACACAAACATTTCTAAAGACATCTTAAAAATACCAAGAAATTGTACAACCATTTTCTCTCGCTGTAAGACACTGCTTCATACTGGATTTGGGGCCATGTGGTGCTTTGCAGGAATAGTAACAATACCATTAACTGTTGAGAAAACAGTCAACGTTTTAAGGTGAATAGTTGCCCTCTGTTTTGCCTGTTTAAGCCGCACAGAAAAAGACCATCAGCCTTCTGTCAAACACTGACCTGACCATAAAAAACATATGAACAGAAAGAACTGCAACGTAGCTATCTTTAATTTCGTAATTACAATACAACTACATAAATCATGCACACAATGAAAAGCCAGCTTCCCAAGACCTCGAGTAGTTTAAAACTGTGATAAAATGCTCTATACAGTGTGAACACATTTTGAGAATGAATGTAGGTTTTATTATATATAAGGATGTGTCTTTTATAATATTGTAGCCTTCACCAGTTTATTTAAATTCATATTTAGGCTATGTGCCATAATTAGCTGAATCTCACAAAACAGTACCAGATCATATTTCACCGCAAAATGAAAGGGAATATAATTGTTGCTTAAAAACAAGTACCATGTCACCAGTTTTGCATTGTGACATTTCCCTCTTCAAATCTAATTATCATAATATCATAAAAAAATGCATTCTTACTATAATGAGAAAATAAGCTTTAGTATATTTTTGTCTAATTTTATCACAATTTAAATTTTAAAATAAAATAAAACATGGGTGGAAATGGGAAATTTAAAAGAAGGGCTTAATTTACTTTCTTAATGGGTGAAATATGACCTGGACGTGCTTTCGCATTTGTGCATTCATGACATCATCGCGTTGCGAGTTGGTTTGTGCTTTTAGTCTTTTCAAAAGTGGCATAAAAAACAATAAAAGCTTACTAAGAGCCCTCAGCAGCTGTTTTACATTAGTCAAAACAGTCACAAAAAATTGTGCCATGAAACTTGATTACCTTAAACATTTGTGCAATGAAACAGATGCGTTGTGCATACAGAGTGACATTAGGAAGACAATATGAGCTGGTGTATCATTGTAACCAATGAGGGACCAGAATGCACTTAGGGGTGGGACTAGTGGTGAGGTGCATTATGATGTCATCGTCTCCTGCCCTGTGTGAAGAGTCCAAGGGGGAAGATTCATCCCCGTTCGCTCTTTCCATACCCATCTCAGTTCAACATAGTTTATAGTCTATGAGTTTGTCAATATATGCGAGTCGTCAATGCCTGGAAGATGGAAATTGGAGAACTTCTTTTGTTTCGTTTGTAGTTGTGACAATAAAAATAATATTACAATAATATTTGCCCGTTAGGTACTTATACACAAAGAGCATTCATTTTTCTATTTAAGTACAAAGAAATCCACAGAATGGTACTATATACAACCTACAATAAATACTGTGTATGATATCATCTTTATGTGTTAAAAGGGAATTCCGTTTGTTGCTTGCAAAGTTCGGTTTCATTTGATGGAAGTTTTTCTTTTTTTTTTCCAGGTTTTCCTCTTTTAGAAGTCTTTCCTGTAAGGCCGGGGGGCGGAAACGCCCTCATGTCGTCTCCTCGTCCCCGTGATGTCTGCGATTCCGCGGTTTCTTCTGTTCCTTCAGCTCTTTGAGGTCTTTGGCCTTGATGACCCCCATCAGCGGGTCTCCATATTGCCAATAGTCCTGGCAGTACTGGTTTATGAGGCCCATCTCAGGCTGACTGAGGATGGTCAGAAGGTCTTTGTATTGTCCGGCGCTGGGGGTCCAGGGGCTGGACTGGAGTGAAGACGTCACCGGATGGCCCGAATCCACCAGGATGTTGTTGACGGCCTGGTTGGTCAAGACCACCAGCTGGAGTTTGACCAAGGTGTGCTTGAAGTTCTTCTCTGTGGCTGTGCAGACGTAGATGCCAGAGTCTGAGGACTGGAGGGAACGAAGTAGCAAGCCTTGATCTGTCTTCATCACGCGCCCGTCGGTACGGACCTGAAGAAACACACAAAAACAGACATGAGAAATAAATCAATAAACTTTGGAGGTGTCATTCAGACTGCTTATTGATCTATTACTGTTGCATCTGGTTGACTGATACCAATAAGCAATATTTTTACGACATTATGAATTATTTTTATGATTTTAATTATATATATATATAAATTATATATATAATTGAATTATAGATTTTTATAGAATTATAGAAATTATAGAATTATAAATATTAAATGACTACATTTTTACTATATACTATAATTACACAATATATACATAGTAACAAAAATATATCATATGATTATATATGTACAGTTATATGTATTTAATATTATATCTTAAATATTAGAAAATATACCTGTATATTAAACATTATAAAATGGTATTTAAATTATAATTAAATTACATTTATACTATACATGTAGTATAAATGTAATTTATATATGTGTGTAGAGAGAGAGAGAGAGAGAGAGAGAGAGAGAGAGAGAGAGTATAATTACATTTAAATTATAATTGTATATGTACAATATTTTATTACGTTTTTTTATATTTTTTATTAAGGTTTTACACTATATTATACTATAAATGTATATACGTAAAGTATTATAAATATTGTATATACGTAATGTATACAAATATTTGAAAATAAATATACATTTTTAATTATATAATTTTTACAGTTAATTTTTTAAATAAAAAAATAAAAAATAAAATCCACTTTTTCATGTTATCTTTATCATTCTATCACCTTTCATATTATTGGCATCCAGTATGTCTAAAAAAGAGAATACTGAATCTATACCATTTGCTTTATATGTATGTAATTGTGTGTGTCTTCACCTCTCTCCTCCTGTCGCTGTTGTCTCGGTGGAGGTGCCATTTGATAGCAGCGTGGGGCGATCTGGCCTGGCACTCCAAAAACGTGCTGCTGCCCTCCACCCCGTACTGCACCGTCTCTAGAGTGTTCTTATTGGCTGGACAACAAGAACAACATGTCATTTCTCATTGACATCAGCACATCACTGGAGCGAGAACGAGAGCTGGCCATGAACTATTAGAGCAGAGCCAACAGAATGTGAGAGTCGTATCAGTCAAACTACAGTAATGTAAATAAACTATACTATGTAAATATAAAGAAAGCACAACTGTAATTTACATATACGCTTAATTTATATAACCAAATTTTACAAAATAAATGAAAATGAATAAAACTGAATTCATGAACGGATGATGCTGATAAATGTGTCATGCCATGAAAACAACTATTAGCTGTTAATGATTTATCTATGAATTAGTTGTGCATACAAAATATTTATTAGATGGATACATTTACACTAGAATTAAAAAAAATAGACAGAACTAAATCTATTTATAGATATTATACATAATTTATATATTTACAAATATTAATTGTAGTAAAGTTAGACTAGCAGCTTACTGTTGGAATTGAATCCTCTGCACTGCCTTATGGGATTCCCGTATTTCACATCCTGTCGCCGACTGCGTCTGAAAGGAAGCCAACATGACAAAATAAGAAATTTATTGACTAACTGACTACACACACACAAGGAAAATTTTAGTAGACAGCTCATCCGATTAGATTATTCAAATTCTCAGTTTCAACACGCTAAAGATATGACGGTCAGCCAGGATGAACGCTGGCAGCCTGAACAAGCGTTAAAGTTCAGTGGAGAAAGAAAAGATCAATCTGTCTCTCTGGGATTTCATCTTTCTGCAATTTTAGGAAAAGTCCCATCCTATTTCACAATAATAATACTCGCCCTTCACTAAATAAGATCCATACGGACACCTGTTTGTCTCAAACACTTTAGCAGACGTTTAGCAGACGTTTTTAAATGAAAACTGTAATTTCCCCTGAAATTACCCAATATGACTAATGCATCTGACTGCATGAGAGCAAAACATTTTCAGTTGCAACATCTAATGAACAAAATTTCCAGAAATTAGGAGGCTGTGACTGTAAATGAGGCTCGAATCATCATGAACGCACATGACTGGAATACGATCTTTGATATACAAGAGTTTTGGAATTATTTTTGTTTAGTGAGGTTTTGGGTCTTATTAATGTGTGTTTCATTATTTCCTATCAATGTTAATAAAAAGAGCCAAAGAAATAAATAGGCCAGTTTATTGAGAAATTATGGAGAACAGAGATGCAGATTCAAATCTAATGGACTAACCACTAGGCTATTGTTCTGACATGGCACTTTAAAACGAAATGTTCTCATTATGTTACTGTACATACCTAAATGTGGTGTATGTAAAGATGCTGACTAACACTGTGTGTACATGTCATTTGGTTTGAAGTGCTTTGGCATATTTACCTCTTCTGTGAGGCCGAGTACCGAGAGCAGGACTTGCCGTCCCAGGCACAATAAGGGTCCCGGGCCAAACAGCAGTCTGCGCAGGCCTCGCCATAGACGTCACACCTGTGCAGGGCCAAATGAGTCACACCAACCGCAGACGCCACATATAGTTGTTGCTGCAACAAAATGAAAAGAGACGTGTCTTTTTTTCTCTGCTTTTAGATATAGAATTTGATCCTAAAAATATAATTTTCTATTTTCAAAGCTTTGTTTCAGCTCTAATGTGACTGTGCAGGTCTGTGCAGGTTTTGAACTGCAAATGTAAGCCTGTTCTGATAACGGAGCTTTTTTTTCCTCCAGCATTTAGACACTTGATATTTCTGTTTTTAGGATCAGCTGTTTTAAAATCAGCTTTTCTGGGATGACTAGGGTTTAAATTACAGCCTAGTAATGATGTCATGCTACATCTGCCAAAAATCCAAATCATGGTGAAAGAATAAAACACAAATGAAATTTAACATTTTATCTCCATGCATCTGTAAAATTGTTATCCCCATATGAAAGCGGCTTATGGATTACAGAGACAGATAGCAGCTGCATGTCTAGCTTAAGTGGGTTTATTGTTGTCCTCTTCATGGGTTCGGGAATTCTTCCAGTATTTTATAGAAAACATCAATGTTTGTGAACCATGTTATCAGGTTTAGTGTACAGCAAATTCTTACCCGTTTTGAAGAAATCTTCATAGTTGTGATAGGAGTAGGGACCTGAAAGTGAAAGATGTAAAAATGTATTGTACACATACACTACCATGCAAAAGTTTAGTAAGATTTGTTTTAAAAAGAAATTACTGCTTTAGCAAAGATGCATTGAATTTATTGAAAGTAACAGTAAAGACATTTATAACGTTGTAACAAATTTCTTTTTCAAATAAATGCTATCCTTTTGAACTCTATTTCTATGTTTTCTATTAAAGAAAATTACATTTTCCACAAAAATATTAAGCAGCACAACTGTTTTCAACATTGATAATAATAATAAATGTGTTTTGAGCAGTAAATCAGCATATTAGAATGATTTCTGAAGGATCATGTGACACTGAAGACTGGAGTAATGATGCTGAAAATTCAGCTGCGCATTACAGGAATAAATTACATTTTAAAATGTATTAAAAACAGCTTTTGTAAATTGTAAAAATATTTAACAATATTACTGTTTTTACTCTATTTTTATTAAATAAATGCAGCCTTGATGAGTTGAAGAGACCAATCAGGATCAAGTATTCCAAAGAGCTGTGTAATATTAATAAGCTAGTGTACAACAGGAGAGCCAGGGCGCAGATCTCACCTTAAAGACCTCCACTTCCTCCAGCACCAGTTCCTCTGTCTGCAGGTCATCTCTGGGCAGGACAATCACCTTCTGCACTGTACCTCTGTCTGTAGGCCAAAAGAAAGACAGTCAGATTAAACTGCCTCTAAGTGCACTTCTATCTTACAACAAGTCCCAAAACATTCAAAGCACCATGATTTTCCTCTGACAACTTTCTATCTATTCCATTTTCCAAGCATTTTTTCTTTGCATCTTATGCCCTGATAAAATCAAGATTATTATCTTTCACCAAGTACAGAAACACTTGAGTTACTCTTTCTTTCTGTCCCATGTAGACGGTTCACATTTTCCACACACCATCCCTTCCTTTAAAAATCCCTCTTTTGTCTTCCCTGTTTTTCACGGCATACTCATCTTTCAGCTCGGCTGTACCCTGTCAGGCTCTGTCTCTACTGGAAAGCTGAGGTATTTCAGTGGCTGTGTCCTAGCAAAATGCTTGTTTGATTTAAGCGTGCCATTGCATTCCTCCATGCACGTCACCGGAGATTTATTGCAACTGGAGCAATACATCTAACCTGAGATTTGAATGCAGGCGAGCACCGGCAGCTGAAAGCCAGGGACGTTCCTGTGAGTGCTTGTAGGTGCAATGGGCCGCGCAGAGTTGATTTAAAAGCCCATTAGACTCTCAGACTCACAAAGCAAGAAAAGCAGACATAAAGAGATAACCTACAGCACGGCGATACCAAAGAATGATGTCATTTTGACTCTTTAAAGTTGGAAAAGGAGATGAGCGTTAAGCAGATCATCTGTTGTAGGTTGATGGATTCTTATAAAGTGACCCTGTAGCCTTAAGGTGCTGCATTCACAGTTTTTATATCAAGAATAGAATGATGGAAACACAAAGAGTAGAGCAAGTAGTGTCAGATGCTTTCACCTCCTCCGATAAATGTACAGTACACTGAGAATGAAACTGACTATTTCCCTTTATCCCGCAGCAGTTTCAGTGTCTTGACAAAGGTTTAAAGACAAGGTAAGATGACAGTTACTGTACATAAAAAAAGCCTCATATACATACACTGCTATACCAGTGTAACATTGATAATGAAAAATAAAAAATGTTTTTCGGTCCCACTTCATATTAGGTGTCCTTAACTACTATGTAAATACATAATAAAATAAGCTCATATTGTATTGCAAAACAAGGTAACACTTTATTTTAAGGTGTCCTTGTTACACGTTACATGTACTTACTATTATAATAACAATAAATTATGCATAATTACATGAAAGTAACCCTAAGCCAAACCCTACTCCTAACCCTATCCATATAGAAGGTACATGTAGTTAATTAATATTACTCAGTCCTTAAATTTATAATTACACTGTAAAAAAGGACAACTTAAAATAAAGTGCACCCCAAAACACTTTTGCTGCTATCAAGGTGGGATACGGGTACGGGTTAGGGGCAGGTTTGGTGGGTTAAGGAAAAATGGATGGGTCAACAGGGTAACTATAATGTAATTACAGATATTAATTACAGATGTAATTACATGTAGGTATTTATTATTATATATATATATATATATATATATATATATATATATATATATATATATATATATATATATATATATGTACAATGTAAAAACATGTATGTACACAAAAAGTGCATTGTATCAAATGATTAATTTAAATGCAAGTACATAGTACTTAAAACCACCTAATGTAAAGTGGGGCCTGTTTTTCATTTTAGTTAAAAAAAAAAAAAAAAAAGGCATTAGATAGCAACAGCACTAGATCGTATGGAGAAATTTAATGCTGTTATTAACAACATTTTTAAATTATACTAGTTAGGCAATCACATTAACTCTAGTAGCCCTAAAGATACTAAAGCTAAAATTAAAAGTAAAACAATGAATATAACCATTTCTTTTTATATAACTATAAAGATTTAAATGAAAATGAAAACTCAACTAAACTGAAATAAACTTTAAATAATATAAATATAAAACTGTGCATATTTTATAACATAATAAGTTAACATGAAAAAAATAATTCAATATGTAAAAATCAGGCTAGTTTCCAAACTCACCTGTACCCAGGAAGAGTACTTCATAGTTGCCGTCGGCTGCGGTCACCTGGTCCACAGTGATGGTGGTGAACTCATAGTCCGCATTGGTCCTGACCACCAGGGGGCGCTTGTGCACCGGATACACAGTGTTGTACATGGTGGGATGGTTCCGCATGAAGTTGATGACCTCGTCAGGGTAGTCTTTCGTGGACTTCATGTTAGGGGTGAAAGTCCCACCAGGACACTAGTAAAAATGGGTAAAGGGGACCAACCTTAACCAATGAGATCTCTCCTAATATTAAGCCTAACTTCCAAATGGGTAGATCTAAAGGCTAAACCCCACTTATAATTTGTACTTTCAGCTTGGTTTAAGGCTTGGTTAAGTTCAAGCTTGTTGTTTTAACCTTCAACAGCAGGTTTAGATTAATATTTCTATATCAGTATGCCAATAATTCATCTTATTATTGGTAGTCTGGTTCATAAGAGGGTAAAACTCACTGTTCCTGGACGAGGGTAGGGGATTTTTCCAGTGTAGGCCACCCACTGATAATTGGGACCTTCTTTGTGGGCAAAAGGTCCATTGAACACCATCCGAATGTCCGCCATGGAATAGACGCAGACCGCTGAGCCTTTAAATACAGAGCTGGGGGAAAATGTGACAATTTTTGTTATAAACATCATATATAGAACTATTAATATATAAAAGTATTTAAAATGGAAAAAAGCAGATGCAAATGCAGTGGATAACTGCCCATGCTAAACAAGCCCTTCCAGTGTTTAATACAGCTTCCAGATGGAGGAAGACCTTGTCTGGTAACTCACCCAGACACAGAGAAGACCCCATAGATGACGGGATTTTTAGTGTCCTGCGTGGGCTGTATGTACACATCCCCTAAAAGACACAAACATAGAGGAGGATTGCAGTGACAAATCTGGAGAACACTTTGCTAATATTTGCAGTGCATAAATGAAGCGCATTTAATGAATCTTAGGACAAACTTCCTGTGTTTCTCACTGCATTTCACTCACCATCTCTGAAGTTAAGAGAATTTTTATTGTTAGTTTTAACAATAGCAACACTAAGCCACACTACAATCTACAACACACACAAACTGCTTTTAACATTTTAAAAATAGATATAACACTTGGGTAAATAAGATAGTAAACTGGTCAGTAAATAATGTGAAGGAGACAGTGTTCAGAGAAAAGACATTGCATGTCATCACTATTATGAAACTTGCTGAGCTGGCTTGCATAAACACTTATGTGTACATATGTGTGTGTGTGTGTGTGTGTAAGGGAATAAGTGAGTGTGTCTGCTGAAGTGCTCCTCAGGGAGAATTCATAGGATAATAAGGATGAGGATAGCAAAGCATATGGTTCCTATTGCCTCACACACACATCCTGCCAACCATTATATCTGAGTGTAGCTGTATAGTGCAGGTGAAGCATCATGTGTATATGGATCAAAGACATGGGCTTATAAGACAACCGAAAATTCATTCATAACTCATTCACAGTTCTTGAAACTCATGATCTTATAAATGAAAAATGCAGAAGACAGTTGTGGTATAGTTAATGCACATGTTCCAGATACATTGAGGAGTTAATGTCAGAGATGCAGGTTCAAATTCTGTCTGCAACATGTCCCATCCCCTTATTTTTCTTTAGCTTTTAACTAAAAACACTTTAAGGACTCTCTTTTGTCCGTGCCAATGCATTTGGCAACCCGAGGCAAACTTCCTCCCCCTTTCTCCTTCACAACAGGAGAACTGCAGTTAATGGCGTATATCTAAGGATCTTCAACAAGGATGAACACACATACTTTTAAAATGACACACCTTTACAGCATTTTTTTTTTAACAAACATTTGGCCATCTGGGACGAATTTGCCAAATTCTTAACATCTTCCAACAGTTAGAACTCCCGTAAATGCAAAGCCAGAGTCGCATGAGCACAGCAGCTGTATAGAATCTATGTTAAAATATATACAATCATTCTTCACTGAACAGAAAAGGCAGAAAATTTCATTAAAAACATAAAACAGCATTTATTAACAACTTATGTAAATTACGTCAAAGTGCAACAATCTACAATAGAAAGTAATATAGGATGGTATTTGATTTGTTATGCATCAATAATTCATTGAATTGCTAAAACTTATGCCATTAATGGTTAACATTATTTTTCCCCACCCATGTGACCTTATAGAGAAAATCAATTATGATGGAAAATTATGATAATATAGATTGTGTACTCATGAATCATGCATAATAAGACCAGAAACATATATTCAGATAGTGAACTACTACTCTTTTTTTATTTTTTAATCAACAAGGATGCATTAAATTGATCAAAAGTGACAGTAAAAATATTTATAATTTTACACATACTGTACATTATCAGCACAACTGTTGAGCATCAAATCAACATATTAGAATAATTTCTGAAGGATCATGTGACACTGAAGACTGGAATAATGGCTGATGAAAAACAGCTTTGCATCACAGGAATGAATTGCATTTTAAAATATATTAAAATAGAAAACAGTTATTTTAAATTGTAATAATATTTCACAATATTGCAGTTTTTACTGTATTATTCTATCAAATAAAAGACTTCTTACTGACCCCAAACTTTGAAATCATTGTGTATATATAAGAGATCTAATTTCTAAAGAATGTAAATGTGTAATTATGATCATTCTGACTACTATAACACAATGTACTTAAACTCTCATCTGTATTATAACAAAAGCTTAATCCTGTTCATTAGTAGACCACCACAACTCACAACGAACTACAGCTTTATTGCCTCATTAAAAATGCCTGGACATCCCTCCTTCAACACACACAACTATATCCTCACGGTCTCCATGAGCCTGTGTAAACATCCTCCCCACTAATAAAGAGCCAAATGTGTTTATACTGTGCTTGGGAGCCCAAATCTGCTCTTTTAATATGAGCAACAGCAATAAATTCCAGCATGATCATAGTCTGCCGTTTCCCTACATCACTGGGGCCAATTAGTCTGGAAATGACTGTAAGTGCGAGAGAGAGACCCTTAGTGGACCCGGCATTCCTGTCGGTCCACCTGATCCGTCCACAGGGCATGGCCTTCTCTCTGGACGTCATCCCAACTCCCTTCAAGTCTCTCCACAGCTCATGCCACATCTCCCACACCTTCAGCCTTCTCAAAAGAGCCTTTTGTTCAGAAAAAGAGGGTGGATTTCTGTAACACGGCTCCGAATAAGCCATTATCCATCTCAGCATATGGACGTAGTGGGGGAATCTTGTGCCATATGGCAGGGAGGGTGAGGTACGTCACCTGGCCCGGTGTAAATGCAGACCTGGAGGCCCCCGTTAGGGGATCCAGGATGTTGTGGGTGGACGGAGGGTTTGCATGTGGTTTTGTAGTAGGGTGTGGGCAACATTGGACAGGGCCACTGAAACCTGACTAACCAGGAGAGGATCTTTCTCATTCACACACAGCTAAAGTGATCCCTGACTGGCCTCTGGCCAAAGCAAACCACTTTAAGAGCTGAGATGGGGCCTTTCAACTGACGACTTTATCTGTTGGAGATGAACAGAGTGAGACAGAAACGGAGACTTACTGAGCTCATCGAAATGCGTTTCAATTCCATCAGCTCCTGGGACCGAGCAGATGAGACGGGCTTTCAGGAAGGTGCTCCACTTGTTGACCAAGCAGCAATGACCGCCGTCATCGTTCTGTAAACACACACACGTTGAGAGCCGTCGGTTTGAGTCAAAATCAAAGAGAGGTGAAATAGCTGCATTTAATTCATGGCAAGCCCCTCCGCAGCGGGAGAGAGAGGAACAAACAGTCAGGAAAAGTTAGCTGTGAGAAGACAAGATTGCAAATAGTGTCTCGTCTGATTCACAAAACACACCAATCTGGTCTGATGGCTGGCCAAATTTACAGTGAGGTGGTTGAGGAATCCTGATTTATCACCTGACGTCAATCACAACCTACTCGTTTGGAGGTACAGTATGAAGGGAAAGTTCACCCAAAAATTAAAAAAAGCTGCAATTACTTATTCTTCATTTTAATGTTCCAAACCAGCTTCGCTTACTTTCTTCTGTGGAACACAACTATAGTGTAATACTGTAATACAGTAAATTGGGATTAGAGCTTTTAAGCTTCAAAAAAGGACATAAAAACATCATAAATGCATCAAAGTAGTCTGTAAGCTAGATGTTAACTGCTATGACCTGGAGTCAGGGGCCAGATTCACGAAATCTAATTAAGAAAGAAGCTAAGACATTTCTTAAGATACATTCTAAGTTTTTAAGACTGTTTAGTTAGTTTTTTTTTTTTTTTTTTGAAAAGTTCTAAAATATTTTAAGAACAGCAGATTAAATAATATCCATAAGCATGCAAACTGTTTTTGTTGCAATAGGCTTGATGGAAATCAATAATTTCATTAGACATCTTATTTTGGGGTTTTTAAGACAAGTTGGAGGTTATCCTAACTTTCAGAGGTTATTTACAATGATTTTTTTTATTTTATTTTTTTTCAGGCATTCAAATTCTTAGGTTTTGTCTTTAAGAAATGTTTTTGGGAATAAAAAAAATATTCTTAATTTCATTCTTAAATTAGAAAATAATAAGAATAAGAAAAAAAGTTAGGAAGAATTTTATTCTTAAGAATGTTTTGTGAATCCAGCCCTGAATCAGTCCTATTTGTGAACGAATCATTCAGACTGGTTTTGTGAGCTGGATCAACTAATTCAAAAGAACTCAAAAGAACAAATAATTCAACTGGACCCACTACTTCTCTCAAGACCATGCAAAGTAGAGCTAGGACTAATATTTTAATTTTCATCGACAGCTTACATTTCACATGACTTCAGCAGACTTGGAATATAAAGGAAAAATAAAGGAAAATCCACAATTCATTTGATGCTTTATACCATTTTGGAGCTTGACATTCCCAATCCTCACTGACATTAATTCAAAATCACCCTTTGTGCTCCCCAGAAAAAAAGCAAGTCATACTTTTTGGGGAATGACATGAGTAAATGAAGAAATTTCCATTTTTGTGTGAACTACCTTTTTAACAGATGCAGCTAAATGAGTTATATACGACAAACTGTAAACATGATATGAATGATCATACCCCAGGCTCTCTCTGCGTGTTTCATCTTTGATCGCATGACTCATTGTTATTAATAGAAGCTAAAGATGAGAGAGGTGAGAGAGGGTGGATGGTGACCAGATGAGTTCTGATGTGAGATGCAGAATGGCTGGTTCTCCGGAGGGTGATCCATGAAGCCCTGAGCACAGGGGTGTGTTTGCGTGATAGGTCACCACATGACCCCGACTCATAAACAAAGAGCTGGGGGGGCTGCATGAAAGAGACCACGCACTCATATAAACACACCCGTAAACACAAAACAGAAAGCGGATAAACACAAAAACCCAGCCACCCACACAAACACATGCAATGTCATATACCGCCATGTGGTTCCACATATGAAACAGCTCAATGAACACATGCATGTTACAAAAAATACACAAGCACAAACCCATTTACAAAGACACACACAAAGCTTTTGCACTGTATATGCGATAATATTCAAAATATTTTCTTTGTGTAAAAATGCATCGAATCCATCAAAAGTGACAGTAAAAAATGTTATGTTACGAAAAATGTGTATTTCAAATAATTTCTGCTTTGACTTTCTATTCATCAAAGAAACCCTGAAAAAATGCATCATGGCTTTCACAAAAATATTAAGCATCACAATATTCAATACTGATAATGGCTACTGAAAATTCTGCTTTGCCATCACATGAATAAATTACATTTGAATATATATTTAAATAAAAACCAATTTTTTTTACATTGCAATAATATTGTTTACTTTACTGTATTTTTCTGAAAAAATATTGACTCCAAACTTTTGAAAAGTGGTTCCTGCCATCGACTATTAAGGTATTTACAATTACCTGAATCCTAGCTAAGATTTTGAGTTAAAAATGACTTTTATAAGGCTTCAAATGATTTATATGGACTACATTTAGTCATATGGACTAATTATGATGCTTTTTTGCCAATTTTGAAACTTGACATTGTAAAACAAATTTGAAAATATCTTTAAAACATAAACTAGCCATTATCCAAACTCTATATATACTGCATTTTAGCTTAAAATAAAATAAAAAATAATAATTAAAAGTTATCTGATCCATTTATGTTGGTTTTGTAAGGTTTAACAACGTTTGTAAGGAACCTTTCAGAATTTATCCCTCCAAGTACAGCTAAACACGAACACACCCACAAGCTTACATTAAGCCCAAGAAGATGCACCACAAACCCCTGAGTTTACCCCTGTGGCTCAAGCCTGCCGTTCCATGTTTGTTTTCATTGCCCTGCTCAATTTGCAGTTGTGGTCTGGCGCTATTTTCATTAAGAACTTGTGGTTAAGCTCCGCGCTCGGGACAAATCGCTGTGGTGCTAGTGAATAAGCCATCTTTTCCATTGCATACTCTGGTGAAGAAACTCTATCATACGCAGAACGGCTGACCTGACAGGTCAAAAGATCACAGGTTCAGGGGTCACATGGATAGAGAGACGTATTGTAAGCAGAGAGGTCAAATGTGTGTGGATTTCGGCACGTCAGCGGCA
Organism: Spinibarbus caldwelli; assembly: GCA_039654775.1. NCBI lineage: Eukaryota > Metazoa > Chordata > Actinopteri > Cypriniformes > Cyprinidae > Spinibarbus > Spinibarbus caldwelli. Next base: position 17,882,928 of record CM077254.1, read on the forward strand.
AACAAACAGTAATGGCACAGTCAAATATCCACAAACCACGGCTCGCTCACTCTCGGCTGTAGCTGGAATCTCTTTCAGAAACGCTGAACAGTACGGAAAGTCTCAAACTTTGGCTCATATTTATCACATCATATTTTAGGTAAGAGATTTTAGCTCACCAGGCAGATTCGGCCGATGCGTGACTGTGATTTGGGGCTCTGGCCCATCTCAGAAGACTTCTCACGGAAGAAAAAGTAGAGTTTGTCATCGTTTTTTTCATTGCTATCAGGGATGAGGTGCACATGGACAAATGAGGGGTCTAAGAAAAAAACAGAAAGAGGGAAAAAAAACGCAAATGTCATTTTTAATTTTGCACAATTAAAAATCTATCAGCCTGAGAAATTACCTGAAATAATTAGGACTATTTAAGTGATCTGCATAAAGGTGAAAATGGAAAAGTAAAAATGGAGAAAAAAAACTTCCCATATGCACAGAACTGAATTTAAATAAATTGCCCATCTTTTTGATCATTAGATGAGTGGCAAAGCGTCACCTAATTTACCTGAACTCTAGGTTACAATATATAAAATAATATAAATATATAAACACACAAACCCATACACAAAAACCTAAACTAAACTAAACAAAAAATTAAATTAAATTATTAAATTAAAAATTAAAAATTAAATTAAATTAAATTAAAAATAAAAATAAAAATAAATCACTCATATCCACTTATTTACCATTTAGCCATCTTGAGTTGTATTGGTCAGTGCGCATGACTGCATTTTTCCCCAAAGTTCGGAAAATAGCAGAGTCTGTTCCCATGAAATCAATATACACCCCTGCGTACAGTTCTCCATCTAAGAGTTATAAAAACAGAAAGATACAAAGAGAGTCAGAATGTAAGTATCTGTGAATGTGAAAGAATTAAACATTTGATTTATAAGCTTTTTTTTCCATAATGAAACATCAGCCACACCCATGATGATGGATTATTGCCAGGAGATCCATCAAGGCACAGAAAAAGAAAATTTAACTGATCAAATGCTCAACTTACAGTGAAATTACAGAGACTATCATTCGAGAGAATGATTTTTTTTAATACGTTAATTATGCATATGTTAAGAATTTGACACTAACAATGTACAACGATATAAAGCTTGGCTTGGTGGCAACTGCCAACTTACATTACACACTGCACAAGACTGAGCCCACTGGGTCTCATATGTGCTGGTCATTATGCATGTGCATGTGAGGGGTTATTATTGCCTCTGGAGGAATTTGTTCCTTGTTAAGCAGCGTGGAGGTCAAGTGTGTGTGTGTGAGTGTGCAGAACCCAGTTGCAGGCCATTTGAGCAGGTGTCTCAGCGTGTAGTTGGCAGAGGCCATGGCTGTTAAGGAGGGGCCGCAGAACCACGGCCAGGCGGAGCGCTGTCATGAGCGGCTCTCATGATTAATTCCCTCTCAGAGGAATCCAGAACACAGGGCCTGCCCGTTTTTGCCCACAGTTGCTTCTGTGTACAGCGGGAGATATGAGTTCAATCGGAGGAGTTTGTAGAGGAAACATGCTGGATGTAGAATGAGTTTGTTGACAGTCTATTTGCTCTGCCCAGCGGCGGTTTTTCCGATGGCATATCAAAACTGTTGATTCTTAGGGGAAGTCTAGGTGCCAACCTGTCAGAACGCCTTGTAAATTCAACCAAACAACTCTAATATATGAGGTGGTAGTTAAATACAACCAGACAGGCAAGCACTAAAGTGTTCTTTCGACGAATAGCATGACAAATTGTTTGCAAAAGCCTCCTTGTCATGTTTGTTTGTGGCTTTTGAGGTCGCACTTCGTGTAAGACTGTGATAAATTGTTTTACTGGCTTAGCTAAGTGGTTTTGCTAGTTGTGGGCTTTTCTAAGCTGTGCTGATTAGAGGTTTAGCCGGTTGTTTTCCTAGTCAAGGGTTTTGCTGAATTACCTGCTGTGTAAGCCCTGCTAAATTGGGGCTTTGTGTTGTTCTTTGGACTCGGCTGATGACGTGCTAGTTTGGGGATTGTTTAGTCAGGAAAAAGCTACAACAGATTTACAACAAATTAGTCACAAAATACTGTAGATTTACAAGTCCTAACAAACATATGGTTTTAAAATGGTCTAGAGGTAATATTCTTTAACATACAAATACACAGACGCAAATGCTTTTCTAACATGTTATTTTTCAGGTTGCTAGCTAAACGCATTTTAAAGAATAAGACTGTTTACGCTTATGCACTTCTGCAAATCTAAGAATGCAACACATACTTGCAAAATCAAGCTTATGTAGCCAGCAGAACCTACATTCATAAACTTGCATGTGTTCCTATCTAGGGCTGCATAATTTTTGTGGGGAAAAAAAAATGAATTGGGAAGAAAGAATGACTAATAATAATAATAATAATAATAATAATAATAATAATAATAATAATAATAATAATAATAATAATTTTTATTATTAGTCATTCATTATTATTATTATTATTATTATTATTATTAAATGTTAACAAAATAGTAAATATTGCTATTTTAATACTGCAGTTTTTTTAATAAAAATTTCATTTTAAGAATTTCATTTTACAATACAGCTGTAAAGCTAAAATATTAATATTAATAGCTGTCTGATTTTTTTCATTTACAAGTGTTAAACCATCAAGCTTTTATTTTGGCAGACTTGACCGTTTCTCTGTGAAAATGAAACATAGTTAACCTCTCTAAATGTAAAACGTTTTTTTTTTGGCCTCAAACACTTATCTGAAACGACCCGTTACCAATGATCTATAAACCGTCGTGTTTGCTAGTGCATGAAGACTCGCAGTGAGAAGCATCATTAGAAGGCTTGTTAGAACACTCCATGCGCTTGCTTGATTCGCATGTTTCAATATAAAAGGCTTTTACTGCCGTCTGAGTTCTCCATTATGAGTTACTCAGAAATCATGGTTTGGACTTTTCCAATGCACACAACCAATAATACAGTGATTTCTCCATTTAATACAATTCAATTGTCACTAAGTCAAGAAATTTACCATCTCATGAGAAAATGCCAAGTTGTTTCTAAGGCCTGCAGGAAAAGCCACTCGCTTTTTTGGGCATAGCTGTGCAATAAGTCTTCTTAAAAAGTGAGTGGCTTTGAGTAGATACTAAAGTGAATGCTCATGAGGATAAAAAAGTGCCGTTTTTTTAGTAGTAAAACAGGTACAAAAGACTGCACAATATGGCTGTTCACCTAAGTGGAAATATGTTTTCACAGTTTTAAATGGAATTGCTGAAAGGACTTACTAATCAAAGCAGAGACGCTGTTCAGTTTTGGATCATATGGGCACTTTCCCTTCCCAGAATCCTCCTTGCCGGGCTCCAGATGAAAGACGTACTCCTGAAAGGGAAATTGAAAGCAAAGATTAGCTCTCTCTGTCTTATGGTCAATAATTCTGTAGAAACGCTTTGCATATGTCCTCAAATCCCTATAAAACATGACAAGGATTTAGTTAACAAGGTTAGGCGTGTAACGGCAAAGACTATGATGCACAGATGGAAAGAGAAAAGCAATAGTGCAAAATTAAATAATCTCAAAGACAGATCTCTGAATACAATGTGCAGATAGAAAGTTTCACTACCCAAACTTTTCTGCTCGTCCGTAGCCTGCTAACACCTGTCTAATCCTGCATCGTGAGCGTGGCGGAATGGCTTACTGACACCGGCCCATCCCAGAATCCCTCAGGCATGATGTAGAAACACTGACTGACAGGTATTTGGATGTGCGATTTAGGAACTGCCATGAGTGTGTGCTGACATGCTCTGAAGACTTGCCATGAGCCAGATTCATAGATTTCTAACCCCAAATTTTCCTTTACAGTCACAGGAGGAGACGGAGGAGTGCAGGACATTTCTAATCTTATCCATCAACATTCATTTAAAGAAGAACGGAACGGCTGTCAAAATATTCAGAGTTGTCCAGCATTAACAGATTCCCTTTCACCCGTTATTAAAATCAACACTGCAGAAATAAACCAACACTGGAAACTCCTGCAGGGTTGCCTTAAATTAGAAATGTAAAATTTGCAACAGACACCCTATATTCTTCTGTTTGACACAAGCTGATATGGGGCATTGAATGGAAATTATAGTGTGCTACAAAAACTGCTCACTTTTGTGAGAATTAAACTTAAAAAACTTAAAGTTTAAGTTTTCAAGTTTGGGCTTGCCATCAATTCATGCCAAATTTTGTTGTACTTGTTTCTCCAATGATTTTTCTTCCACCCACTATGTTGTTGTATTTATACATATAAAAATTAAAGTATTAAATAAATATAAATTAATAAATATTCATTTGTATGAATAATTTTTATTAATAAGGGAATTGATTAGATTTTTTTTTCCTTTTTACAACTCACATTTTTATTAATTAATTTTATTTTTTAATAAATTGATTTTAAAATATAAAAATAAATTTATTTATTTATTGGTTATTTGCATTTCCAATAACCAACTGGACGCTAACCAGTCAGGTTTCAGGAGTGGCCATTCAACTGAGACTGCGCTATCAGTCACTGAAGCCTTGCGGATTGAGCTTTTGACACTGTAAATCATCAGATCCTCCTGTCCACCCTCTCATCAATGGACATCACAGGGATTCCACTTCGCTGGTTTGAATCCTATCTTGTAGGTAGGTCTTTCAGTGTTTCCTGGGGAGGGGAGGTATCCACAGAACATCAACTGGTCACTGGGGTTCCTCAGGGATCAGTTCTTGGACCCCTCCTCTTCTCCATATACACTAAAATCACTGGGACCCATCATACAGGCACATGGTTTCTCCTACCATTGCTATGCTGATGACACACAGCTCTTTAATTTCAACCTGATGATCCAACAGTAGCTGCACAGATCTCAGGCTGCCTGGCGGACATCTCGGCATGGATGAAAGAACATCACCTGCAGCTCAACCTGGCAAAGACTGAGCTTCTTGTCTTCCCTGCCACTCCAACTCTACAGCATGATTTCACCATCCAGCTAGGTTTATCAACAATTACCCCAACATGTTCAGTCAGTATTCTTGGTGTAATTTTTGATGACCAGCTGACTTTCAAAGACCACATTGCAAAAACTGCTCCATCTTGCAGGTTTGCACTGTACAACATCAGAAAGATCAGGCCCTTCCTAACGGAGAATACTGCACAACTTCTTCTCCAGGCTCTTGTTATTTCTAGGCTGGACTACTGCAATGCTCTTTTGGCTGAACTTCCATTATACACAATCAAACCTCTACAAATGATTCAGAATGCAGCGGCACGACTGGTCTTCAACGAGCCCAAAAGGGCCCACGTCACACCCCTCTTCATCTCCCTGCACTGGCTACCAGTTGCAGCTCGCATCAAGTTCAAGACATTGATGCTTGTAAATAGAACAGCCACAGGCTCAGCACTACCTCCACTCACTCTTACGAATCTACATCTCCTCCAGAAGTCTGAGATCTATAAGTGAGCAACACCTCGTTGTACCTTCACAGAGAGGCACAAAATCCTTGAAAAACAAGTTCCTGACTGGTGGAATGATCTTCCCATCACCATCTGGAATGCTGAATCCCTGACCATTTTCAAGCGACAGATGAAAACTCATCTCCATTGTCACCATTCGACTTCATTGTATAAAAAAAAAAAAAAAAAAAAAAACTTTGCTTTCTCTTTTCTTAACCCCCCAAACCCCCACCCATCCCTGTACTTGGAGGGAGCTGAGGTCATGAGAAGGTTAAGCGCTTCTTCCTGTGATGTGAAATGTAGGACGGCTGAAGTATTTGAGTAATGTTTAGCGGTGTAGGTCTATTATTTCCTCTGCTTCTTTGTATTTGGTAGAGCCGACTTGTGTTTGTTCTGGATTAACCACCTAAAAGTTTAGCATTCACTCCTTTGAGGGCAGGAACGCTGAGGTGGGTGATGAAAATAAAACCAAGAAAGTTACGTATTGCAAGTTAGTTATTTATAAAGAAACTGCAATAGTACCAGAAGTTTTCCATTGCAAAATCTTGCAAATTAACAATGAACTAAGCTCAGAAGGTAGTTTTACGGGTTGAACTACATGGAGAGAAACATTCAACAAGCTAAGACATTACAGAAGAACAGAACTTAAACATAGATCAGCCAACAGAGGTTAACCATAAAGACATATATTAAAACTAAAAGAAAGTGAAGACAAAAAACAAGATGTGAGACACAGAACAAAGCTTTAAAAGAAAACATGTTAGAAAGACAAGCCAAAGAGTTAACAAAAAACATCCAGACATCAGCCACAGATGAGGTGGAACAAGAAAGACACAGAGGAACGAAGAGCATGCAGGTTATGCATCTTTAGACGCAAGGAGAGCCAATGGGCTCACGGCAGACGTCCAGATCCGTGTCCCACCTGTAGTCCTGTCTCATCAAACACTATTTCAGGTTCAGCTGCACGACTAGATCTTCCTCTGGTCTGGGGCATCTGGAGATGCATGGCGGTCTAAAACAGAACAGTCACATGATCCATGATGTTACTCACTTACCAAGCACAGTTGCCCCTTTAAAAAAAAAATTAATGAGGACAAGTTCAGGTGTTGGGGGTGTGATGCAATCTCTGATCGCGTGCAGTCGCGAAAGCGTGCAATGGCATTTGTATGAGCGATATTTGTTCAAATTTTACTTTCACTTTCGAATGCGTTCAGCAAGGAGGGGAGAGGATACAAAGGGCCGGGGGGCGAGGGGGGGTTGCACGGCCCACGAATACGCATCTGCTTGCGAATCGCTCTTGCAGTAGCCTACTTTGATAGGCTACCTACACTGCTTCAAGTCAGACGCTGATTGATCTGCTCAAATCGAGCACAACTTTATGCGCTCTGCAGACGGTGTGCCCATGCTCCTCCAATTAATTATCCATTAACGGTTTAAATAAGTTCGTTAAGAGAACTGAGGGGGAAGAAATTTATACATTTTATTAATATGACAATTGCTTAGATTTGTCTCCTTGTATTCTACCATTCTATCATTTACGTTTATATTTAATACTTTTATTATAATATACTTTTATTATAAATGAACTATTTTACACAGTATTTATGTGGATTTTTTTAATTTTATGATTTGCTTACTGTGTTGTGTTTGTTCAATATAACTTCAGTAAGGATGTTACTTTGGTTGTAGGGGAAGTTGACTCCTGCAACATAAACCAGCCTAAGGTGGTTTAAGTTGGTCTAGCTGGTCTCCCAGTCTCTAAAACCCCTCTAAAACCAGCAAAATAGACCTGGTTTACTTCAGTTTTTTAGCATGGACATCAAATTGCTCACTAGGTTGTGGAGTTAGTGTGTGAAAGATGTCAGGCTCTACAGATATCTTAAAGTATAAAGCAAAACTCGTCTGGGATTGTGGTGTCATATGTTCACGCAGATGCTTATCGTAGCAGATGCTGTCGGATGGTTTGACCATGATGAGTTGCACAGCCGGCTCTCGGAAAACCCCAAAAATCAACAATGAGAGTCAGCACGTCTGCTGCGACCACATGTGCTTCTTTCAACATACTGTCTTGGGTAGAGTCTGAATGCAAAGACTGGGCTAGCACGCCAAAGACCTGCTGCAGTTGGCCACATCTGGATGTCTTTGGATTAATGTGTGTCTGTATGTGTTAGACATGATGTGTGTCGTGCTCATTGGGACAGACTTTGAGATGTTTGCCTGACTGGAGGACTTTGTGGACGCAGTCTGTGACCCAGGTTTCCTGTCTAGAAAGAGCTGGGTGTTAAAGGGTATGATATCACCTCTCAGCTCTTATAGAAACATTCACACGGGGAGGGCATAAAAAGGATGTGTGCCAGTCCTGGGAAATGTTGACGAAATTCATTATTATGGTGAGCTACAGACCACCAGCACCATACTGAGACGCTATAATGGGAGCTCCCATAGCATAACACCCTACATAATACAGATCTCAGACTTGAAACTAGGAAAACATAGGAATAATTCTGTAATTATTTACTTACTCTCGTGTTATTCTAAACCCATATGACTTTCTGAACAGCATTCAATGCAGGTCTTTAGATATGATTTGATATGATATATGATATGATATATGAGATATGATATGATATATGAGATATGATATGTGATAAGACAATACAATATTTATTAATTCATTTGTTATTTTAATATTTGTATTTTATTTTATTTGTTAAAAATGCTGCCTTGGCATCTAGCTGAAATGAAGTAAGTTAAGGTTTTTTTTTTATATTTCATTTTATTTCAGTTATCATTTATTTTATTTCAAGTTACGAAAATGGTTTTAGCTGAAAATGGTTTATGGTTTTGGTTTTAGCTGTAATTAGCTATAACCCTGGTTTTGAATGACAAAGTTGCATAAACACTGAAAGAATTTTCATTTCTGGGTGAACTATCCCATTAAGAAATGCATAACCAGTTAAAATAATTGTAGCATTAGCTTAGGTGTGATTTTATAAGCGTGCGCGTCAAAAAAAACAAAACAAAAAAAAACTGACTTCTATTAATTCCACTTTAAACGTCCCTGAGCCGTCATTAGAGAACAAGTGTTGTATTTAGAGAGCCGAAAGTGCTAGCTGCACAAGCAAGGGTCCTAAAAAGGCAAAAAGGGTCCACAGAGTGATGCCTGGCTGGAGTGAAGAAACTCAAGCTCTTCAATTAAAGAGTAAGACTAAACAGGAGAGAGAGTTATAGTGCGCTGGGGAAGGCAGCTGTGAGGGTGAACGCCAGCCAACACCTGGAGGGTTTTTAACGGGGGAGGAGGTGACACAGGGGGACGGTGAGTGAGAAATCACACTTGATGAACTGTAAGAGTCAGTAATGGATAGATTTGCTGAGAAATCTGGAAAAGGAATATGTATAAATACAGTAAGAACACCTGTGCATCACAGGTATACAGGTGTACCCGCTATGTTTAAGACTCTCATGCCCTGTTACCCCACTCTTACCATAGGTTTGCGTCCTCTGTTGATATAAGTGCACACTGGGTTGTAGGCACCCGTCCCGCACACGTACAAGTGTGTCCTGTTCCACGGCTCGATCAGACGGATGAAATTACCGCACTCGCCCTGAGAGAGGAAACAATCACGGTAATTATTTTCACACATGTATGTGACAGACTGAACAAAAGAGCCATTAGACAAGACATTAAAATAAAAACAGTGAAATTGTGGCTTTTAGTTCCAGTGTGTTGGATTTTAGGTTGTGTTAGAATTACATGCTACATGCTACCGCTAAACGCTAAGAAAATAAACTTTAGGCAGATATAAATATTTGAAAATTAGTCCTTCACTTCTGGGAAAACAAACCAAAACTTTGATGTCAGGGTTCAGAGACTGTTTGTCCAAAAACTAGAACTGTAACAATGCCAGAAACATACTTTGCTAGTATGCAAACACAGATGCTAATGTTTGACCAATGCAATCAGGTATATGGGTAGCTAGCTATAAACATGTCAGCATTTTAAATCATTTCAAACTTAAACTTTGTTGCTCCACTTTCACTGTAGTTGACCTCAAAGAGAAAGTGGCTGTAGAAGACTATGCAATATGATAGTTTATGAGAATACTCACTATGACACAGTTGCTCTATTAATTTTGTTTTGATACACAGAGCCTATCAAAATTCAGGGTTGGTAAGATTTTTAAAACATTTTTTGTAAGAAGTCTCTTATACTTACCAAGGCAACATTTATTTGGTCAAAACTACAGTAAAAATATTGTGAAATATTATTACAATAAAAAAAACACTTTTCTATTTTATTTTATATATTAAAATTCAATGTATTCATTTATTTAGCAGCCATTACTCTGCACGTCACATCATGCTTCAGAAATCATTCTAATATGCTGATTTGCTGCTCAAGAAACATTTCTTATTATTATCATTGTTGAAAATAGTCGTGCTGCTTAATATTTTTGTGGAAATTGTGAAACATTTTCTCAGGGTTTCTTTGTTGAATAGAAAAGTGTGAAAGAACAGCATTTATTGGAAATAGAAATTGTTTGTAACATTATAAATGTATTTATTGTCAATTTTGATCATTTTAATGCATCTTTGCTGACTATAAGTATCAGTCTCTTGCCCCGAAATTATGGATTTCATCAACAAACATGCATTCACAGAGTATCACTTGGCAGCTAATCATGCTTTTGTATAGCTGTAATGAAAATGAAAGACTATCACCCATTTAAAAATGTATAACTTCCTGTTTTAATAGGAAATCACAGGAAAATAAGCATCCAATTATTTCCTAGGTTTTTAAACTCTGTACTGGCATTTATGTCAGCAACTTTCCGTTCAATAATTCAAATGAGTCGAATCAGAAAAAAAACCTACATGAGGATTCATTTCACAGCAAGTGCATTCAACATTATTAATAATTCATGAGCTGTGGTTAAAACCCATCACATCCCACAACTAAACTGACACTAAGTACCATACCAGAGCACAACAAAACACCCCAAATGAAATGCACCCCACAGATGTGCAGATGATCAGGTGATGCACAGTTTCATTTCCAGACCACTAAACCACGTCCAATTCCATATGTCCGCAAATCTAGGAATTTGACCGGTTCGAGTTCGTCTTACGCTGGATCTAGCATCTGTTTTCCTTCTCTGAATATCAGTGCATATGTTTTTGTGTGTGGTTTCTGACCGGGAAGGTTGAGGTGTGTAACACATATATTTGACCTCAGCACTACTCCTAAACCTGAATATCTCACTTTCACTTCATTTATATCAACATTTTTTTTTTGTTGAGCTGGGCTGTATACAGGGCTGTAGACCTGGACCTGACCAAACGACTGTATATATGCTGTGTATTTGTAATGGCATTTACAGCTTAAAATCCAAACCACAAACAGATGTCACATAGATGTACTGAAGTGTTTCATAAGTGAGCGCTGGTTGGAGTTATCGAGATGAGCTGAGAAGTCTAAACAAAGATATCTTGTGAGAAATGCAGACCAACTGTAAACTGAAAAACGGGTTGTGTATATTGTTATAACTGTCTGGAATAATTCTTGGAGGAATTAGATAACATTTAGCTCCAGTTCTCTAATTCAATGCGCTGAGCGGATTTCAAGAATGCTGTTCTCATTTTTTCACGGCCTTCCAGATCAGAGTATGTGAGCGGAGTAGAAGCAAAGACGGTACTCACGTTTGTGTCTTTGCCACTTAAAACACACTCCGTTTTCCTCTGCGGGGAAACAGGCCAGTGTATCTGAAAGAGAGCGTATGAGAGAGAAAAAGAGAGTAAGGTCAATCCCATTTGTCACAACAATGACACACTATCTCAGAAACGATCCCCTTTAACTCAACCTTTCACTGTAACGAGCAGAACTAGCCAGGGAATGTTCACCCTAAATTTTTATAAGGCCCCAGGGTTCCCCACATATCCAGGCTTTAGTTTCATAGAATTAAATAGTCAGTTTCCTGCATTGCTGTGAGCTAATCAGTAAAAGTAACAGTGATAGAGGAATGACCCTTGGAGCCTACTGTGATTTTGGTTATGGCTTGTGCTTGTCTTTCTTTAAATTAAATTAAAAATAAACTAAGCAAAAACAGTGAAATATAGTATACAAATAAATAATAAAAAACAAAAATGAAATTTAATAAATAAATAAAACAACTATATTCATAAATGATAAATTCCTAAATCATAAACAAATAAAAAATGAAATACAAAATGAAATAAATAAATCTAGCCACCTATCTATCCATCTTATGTGGGAGGCAGATGGAGTGATTCGTGTTGGTTCTTACTATGAGGGGTTCTCGGTTGATGTCGTGGAGGTCCAGGGACAGTATGTAGTCTTTGCTGCCCACATACATGCGGTCATGATCCTCATCCATGCGCAAGATGCGATAGTCTGATGTGTTCAACAGGAAAGAGAAGTGATGGGCTGTACCTGTAGACCTCAGATCTGCAGAATGAGAGAGAAAATTCAGGTCAATCAGCGAAAACAGACAAGCCATTTATTGCTATGACATTGTTTGTTTTACAAAGATTTACACAGAGAGAAAGAGCGCTCCACTCCCAGTTTCATTCCATTTCCATAATTGCTTAAATACATATCATAAAGACATGGCAACTTGACAATAACATAACAGTTTTGGCCACAGTTCACAACAATGAAAACTCAATCTATTTCACCTCATGAGGTAATAGACAGTTTGTTATTGCAGGGACAAAACATGGCAACCGAATCTGTAATTATGTCTTCAGATTTTTCCAATCTTATCTTAGAGACACACAAACATAGTAAGGTCTGAGAAAGGAAAAAAATACTTCACGTCATTTCCAAAGCAAAAGGAAGTGATCAATAAATTAAACAAAATATATATGCACTGGGATTTCCACTATAGCAGCCCTGCCTTTCTTTCTTTTTGTATGTAAGAAATCATATTTTTTTTAAAAAAGTACTATAATAACATTTGTGTGTAAATATAATTAAATTTAGGATGTGAAAATTTATAGAGGGCGTAAAACAGTTAACAGACAGCAGTTAACCTGGTGTTGCACACAGGTCACAGAGGACAAAGAACACACACACACACACACACACACATACAAATCTCTTCAGTCTGTCTGTCAATCAACAAGTCAGGAATCACCCAGTAGAGTTTATGATTAAAAATAAATTCTAATCTTAGTAATTTATCAAAATAAATCCAATGAAGAATTACCGGTTTATCTGCCTGACACAGGCCCTGAATTCACAAGCACAATACACTCTGATTAATCACATTACCATTGCTCTGTTTGCATAGTTTGATTTAATATATCCACGAGCAAGGGTTGTGTTTTGAGGTCAGGGCTTTGATTGACAGCTGTCACAACGGTGTGTGTGTGTGTGTGAGAGAGAGCCTCCGTCTGTGAGATTATTTGTGTTTCAGCTCAAGGCGGAACAATGAATGCATCATGTAAGCTATGTGTGGACAGACATGAACAGAAAGAAAGAAAGAAAGAAAGAAAGAAAGAAAGAAAGAAAGAAAGAAAGAAAGAAAAAGAAAAAGTCTGAGCTAAAAATCAAGCAAACCAGAATTAAAAGGAAGAATGAAGAACAAAGTAATCAAGAGCAACAGAACAAGAAAAATAATTAGAAAAAAAAACAAGAGAAAGAGTGAAAAAGTAAAAGCAAGAAAAGTAGATTCCACATAGTAGTTCCAGCTCCTTTCAGCACGTCTGTCAGCATCTCCTAAACATCTGTTTGTTTTAGCAGCCCTTCTGACTGACCATCTGCTGGCTCAGACCTCACTCACACCAGTGTGTGTTTCCACTTAAGACACAGGTGAAGCTTTCACTCAATCTCACACTACATCACCATGATGCTGGGATGGGAGTGGTGGCTTACCAAAGCAGTAGCACACACTTCTCCTAAAAAATCCACACAGTTTGAGTTTTGTCACACAAATGGAGTGACATTAAATGTTAATACCTATGGAAGGTTAGGGGTCTGTTCTAATCTTTGCCCAAACAAGCAGCTTTAATAAATCAGAAGCAAGACAGCACAGCCATTCTGTCCACCACATAACCAAAATATAACACTTGGACAGAATATTCACCGCGTGTATTCAATGATTTTTGATTCAAAGTCTGGAATGTTCTACTGGGAGGGGAAATGTAAGTTTACTATTGTAGGAATTCAAGTATGCACTGTCTCTCTAAATGCACAAAGCTCACTTCAGCTATAAGGCTTGGCATATGGTCGGACCTGACGAAACCAGAGTAAATACGAAGTGGAGACTGTGCATGCCAAAAAAATAAATGCTACCCTTATCTCGCTCTTCTCTCTTTCTCTCCCTTGACTTTCAACCCCCAAACGCTCTCATTCCATCCCTTTCTCTCTCGCAAGACAGAGAGCCACCTGTGGAAACAAGACCAACTGTCTAAAGATCCCTGTACTCCAATACCAACAGCTCCACACTATCTTGGATCCATCCGGACACATAAGTCAACAGCTTCCTTTAGACAATATCAGACTAGAGTCTACCTAGAAGCAATAAAAGACAGAGCCAAGATGCAATGCTAACAATATGACACTCTGATCAGTGGAACATTTACATAGTCCACACAAATACAGTGTTGAAAAAAAGGTGCATCTGTAATGAGATTAATTTTTGTTTTTGTTTTTGTAATTAATTTAATTTTTGTAGATTTTTTTTTTTTTTTTCAAATCTAAATAAGATATACTTCTATTCAACAATTCCCTCAACTTTACGACCATCTTGGATGTTTATTAGACAGCATACCAGGAAAGGCCCTATGAAATCCATTTCATATTTTTCCCCAAATTCTGTTTTTTTTTTTTTTTTTTTCTGTTGTTGTTGTTGATTTTAGTTTTAATTTATCTGGATTCCTTTTCAGTTTTAATATTTCTAGACTCTGTTTTAATAGTTAAATTTAAAAATATGAATCAAAAAGCATGTCTAAATAATTGAAATTATGAAACTTACACAATTTAACAGCAATATATTTTAAAAAAACATTTTAAGGCCCTATGAAATAAAAAAAAAATAATAAAAAAAAAAAATTCTCAAATTTAGTTTTATTTTTACCAAATTCTGTGTTGTCCATTAATTTTCTAGATTCCATTTTAACGGTTTCATTCAATTTAAATAATCAAAAGCATCTCTAATTAATTGATTTTATAAAACATTTATTTATAAATGTTTTATTTTATTTATTTTTATTTTATTTTTTCAGAAATACTGTGTTGACATGTTACATTTTTCTGGTAAATTAATTCTGGTAAATAATTTTCCTGGTAAATATTACTGAAAAATAAATGTTTAATTAATAATTGTATTTGTAGTAGTACTATCATTATATTAAGTAATAGGCTATATTTCTGTCATAGTTTCTTCAAGTTAAACTCAATTTTTATTTTGACAGGTTGCTGTAAAGACCTTTAAGTTTCTGTATATATGATATGATAATTTTTTTACAATAGAAATGGTAAAATGTTCACGAAGTGACTCTCAGAGCAGTGCTAGAGATTATGTGTTCATGTACTTATATATTTTGTATATTAAGGCGGCAGAGGCTAAAACCCTGTGAGTGTCACACATGCTTCAGTATGTGTGTAGTAAATGAAACAGTGTGTTTGCACCATTTACTCACACAGAGACATGTATGCAGGATTCATATTTAATTTTTTTTTTTTTCAGCTAAATATTCACAGATACTAGTCCATGTCACATTTTGATTTATGTGTGCTGACCTACTTTTGATTTATTCATACAAAATTTGGCTAATTCTGTGACATTCCATGCTATACAGTAAATTCCATTCTTATGACTGGATTTCATGATTCAGTCTACGTTTTCCACAATGCGGAAATCATAGGGTCCTAATACTAGGGCTGCATCCAAAATCGCATACTTTCCTAACATACAGTAGGCGAATGAACAGTATGTGAGTGAAAAGAGTGGTACTGTATGTCCGATTTCACAGGATTCAGTTGGCGAAAAAAAAAAATGAATTACCTACTACTTCTGTCAAGATTCTGAAGTGTGCATCCAATGGACACTTTACTATCCCATGAGGCCTCGATTCACAATTTGTGAATGATAGTGAAACAATGCAACTAACTCTTGTAGATCACATGACAATGACAACATGGTGAATGCAGTACGTCCAGATTACATTCATGCACATTCATACTGTATTCAAAAGAATTACCTACCCCGAGAGTATGCGATTTTGGACACAGCCTACAGTAGGTTTTGGAACTGAGCTACTACTCTGGTGTCTGATTTGAATTAAGCTGAAGACAGGTCAGACAGACTAACAAAACAGTAGAGGTGCTGAAACATTGCAAAACTAACCACAGAACTGGTCTTAATTAGATCTACAAGGCCAACGTCTACTAAAACCACAGCATTCTTTGATAGATCGACTTTCAACCTTTAGAAGAAAGACCTGTGAAAATCCAGTCAAGTGGAGCCAGATAAACCCTTGAGGAACAGCATTAACTTGCGTAGTCTTAGTTGGTGACTACTGGGGGGTCTGTTTTACACACACACTGGAGACTTTGTCTTAAGAATGGCCCCCCTCTGCTTCGCCTCTGTAGCATGAAATGGCTTGTTGGAGGAAAACTAGAACTTGATGTTGCTAACGAGTAAGTAACCTGACCCATACTTTTTTACAATTCCCACTCTCATGGATACATGCCCACTCGGTTTCTTTGCATGAGCAGTGTAGCAGGAAGAGACAGAGGGATATCCGTTCCCAAATACTCCTGCTATGTTCTGCTCCTTCTCTTCTTCTACCTTCTCACATGCTCTGAGTTTCTCCAATCAACTGAAAAACCTTCTTGCTTCCTTCACGCCATATGCTCTGGTAAACCCTAAGTTAAGTAATGCGACCTGGTGGGAGTTTTGGTGTGGGTATGTGAGATCAGCTCTAATCCATGCTTGCTATACAGGATGGTACCAAGATTTCCAGCACTGACCTCTTTCTTCCTGAATGGCTTTTCTAGTTGTTGGCCAAAAACAATCACAGAGCATGCATGCTGGCTCAACTCTGCTCCAAAACCCACAAAGGTACATGTTCCCATAGCATTACAATCATAAGCGGCTGGATAAAGTCACGTCCCATAGCGTTAGCTGCATTTAGGTCGATTCAGTCAGTGGCCCCTACGCAGTGGTCACTGTATTGAATACAGGGCTGTCCTATACTGTCCGACTACAGTACATCTGGATTAGTTGCTTTCAGAAAGTGTGCTTGATTTTAAAAAGTGAAAAACTACTTAGAATATTGTTGTAACAATGGCTAAAAATCATTCTCCATCAAGAAAACTGCTTTTCCAACACACTTTCCACAGCTGAGAGACATCCAAAGTTCACATATTCAAAGATTAAAAGCTTTTTTTTTTTTTTGTATTAGAAAGACAAAACAGCTGGTGAATAACATTAGCATGTAAGTGACTCATTTCTTTATCTGTTGGTCAGCTGTTCACTTTGTGCTGCCAAGTATGCTTGATTTTGGCTGCAAGAGCAGATATTACAAAAGGTCTCATCGTTTTTTGTTGACGCCACCGTAAGACCGGGGAACACTTATCTCTGAATACAAACTTTACACAAAATGTCTTCATGTATTATTCATAACACTTTTTCCGTAGGAGTATTTGTGAATTCTTTCGTCCTACATAAACCAACATTGTGCAGTTTGAATGTTTTGATATACGCCTATTTACACATACATAGAATATTATCTGCATTTGGAGGCACAAATGGCAAAAGTAAAATTAAAACTATTATTATTATTAATATTATTATTATTGCTACTGCTACTACTGCTGCTACAACAACAACAACAACTACTACTACTACTACTACTACTACTACTACTACTACTACTACTACTACTACTGCTGCTGCTATGAATAATATGATATAATACATTGCAAAAGGGTTAGAAAAACAAATTGTGGCAATGAAAAAAGATAATGATTATGCACTTTATTATTATTAATATTAATATTAATAATAATAATTACAAAACTGCAAAAAATGTTTTGAAAAAAGTGATAAATTATGGTCATATAGATAGATAGATAGATAGATAGATAGATAGATAGATAGATAGATAAAAAATAAAAATAAATAAATAAATATTAAGTAAAACAAGAAAAAGAAAAATGTAGAGACATCAATCAATGTGTCTCAGGTTTCAAGTAAACAGGATGAATTTTGATTTCATTTTGACTTTCCTTCATGTCAAAAATTTTATTTTAGAGTGGAAACATTTGTTCTAATAATAACAATCATTCAACAACATCACTATTTGGGAGTCCAGATTGCTAGCACTGCTATTGTCTTTATACAGCAAGAACTGACAATCCATCCTGTGGCAGATTTCTCCAGTTTCAAATTCGGTTAAATGAAAGAGCCGATGCCAAGCGTAAGTTCCTGTACGAAATTCAGTCTGGCCCTGAGGAGAGGAGGAAGAGAGAGATGAGAGTGGTTTGGGATTAGCGTGACACCATGTATGCAGGCGGTCCGCGGACAAAGCCAGAACCCACATCATTGCTCCTCACAGCGTATGCCGTATGACTGTGTACTGCTCACTCGCTCGCACGCATAAGCAGAAGTGACATACTCTAGACTCATGAAGTGATAATTACAGTTTAAGAGGTGCAGGTGACACACAGAAAGCACTCCCATATAAATAACAGTTTCCACCTATACACATCTTCCAGGGTATACACATATACCCTTAACTGAACTATAACCAACCTTAAAGTCTGTATAAAAATAATTAAAGTGGTATTTGGGTGAGCTTGTCCTAAGTGTAAAAAATACCAGAAAAGTAGCCAAGACTTACAGCTACATTAGTAAAAGATGAATCAAGAAGTCTGGCAATAATGTCACTGTTTTTTTTTTTTAATGAGACTGGCTCGTACATTGAGTAGACAGCTGTGTTTAAGAGTCTTGCTTAGCAGCCATTAAAATTCACAAGTTTTAACACATTCATTTTGCTTTGCCCAAAATGTCACTTTGCACTGAAATTTATGGTGTGAACTTGTGCTTTCTTTGCTAAAGCTTGACAACCACCAAACACCTGCTATTTATAATGTATGTCTACTTAAATTGTGTAACATGAGCCTGATTAGTAAATTATGAGCATAAAAGAAGGGAGATGAAGGCCAAATAAAGGGATATTTGAGAAAGGCAATGTAGCAAGGCTATTTGAAGGTAAGGGTAGGAGTCCCAACTTGCCAAAGAAAATCTACTGGGAAAAGGGGGAAAAAAATGGGTAAAGCAATTTTTACTCAGAAATTGCTAGTAAATTTCACAAATAATTACAAAGAAATGAATTAAATGTGACATTTTGAAGTTAAATTACTGAAACAGTATATTCTGGTAAAATATACTCTAAGCATTTTTATTTTAAAACAATAATATTAACAATAATTTGTAATCATTCTCACCCTCGCGTCATTCCAAACTTGTATAAGTTTATTTCTTCTGCTGAACACAAATCTTGTATAATGTTAATAACCAAACAGTTTCGGTTCCTATTTTGTTCACAGGAACCAGAACTGTTTGCTAATTAACATTCTTCAAAATATCTTCTTTGGCATTCCACAGAAGAAAGAAAGTCAGTCATACAGATTTGGAATGATACAAGTAACTGATGGCTGAATTTCATTTTTTCATCACACTGTCCCTTTAAGGCCTTTAAAATTTGTATACTGTATCATTATGTGACCCTCATCGATGCCTGTCCATGTAGAACAGCTTGCCTTGTGTCTGCGTGTGGCAAAGTGGGCAGAGCAGCACACAGACTCTCTCACACACACACACACACACACACAGAGATGGCAGTCCAACTCACTGCACGCCGCAGTGCACTTGTGTTATTGTTCTGACAACTGACACATGCTGATTTCCTGTAAGACTCAGATAAGAGCTCACAGAGAGCAGAGAGACAGAAAGCTGTATTTATCCCTAATACGTTCCAGCCGGATGTTGCACCTGATTCATATCTAAAGTTCTGGAAGCCTGGCTGTATATGAGGTAAGCGGCGTCTTTATCAGCTCACAGTACAGTTTCATTAATCCTGATGCTATACACTGTTATCCCTGAAATTGTATTAACTCAAATTAATTAAGTACACTAAACATAAAAATTAAAAATTTTTATGTAGTACTGAATTTTTTGAGTTAGGTGTATGATTTACATGAGTTTCCTCACTCTATTAAATGTTTTAAGTTGAATCAACTCAACTAAGCTTATTTGAGTCTGTTGCCAATGGCAACGAAATGAGGAACGCGACACGAAGAAGCTGATTGGTCTGAGCTGCTGTTTGAACTGATGCCTCGAGGGCGCGCATTTCTGTCAGTGTTTGCTGGTGAGTTGAAACTTTCTTTACCTTTTGCTCTGAAACCATGATTAATAAATGAAATGAATAACAGTTAGCTAATAAAAAATATATATATAATTTAAGACTGCATGAATGTCGATTGTAAACCTTTCGCCACGGTCTTTTACGGATCGGCTTTTTCTTTTTTTACTTTACTTTTGCGAGTATTACACAAATAAGCTTATATTGAAAAACTTTGTGCATGTGCCGGATATTAGCCCAAGAAATGCAATCTCTCGTCCACATAGTGTTAGTTAGTTAGCTACTGAATCCATTTCATTTAATACCAAGTATTTTCTACCATGTAATGCCGGATAACTTTACTGCAATTTTTAGAAGCAGTTTATGGATAACTCAACAGTTCACATCTTAATGACAGTTTGCTTTATCAGATACCTTGTCACTCTACAGATTCCAAGAAGAGCAGTGCTGAGCTAAAAAAAAAAAAAAAAAAAAAGATGATGGAATGTAAGTGCTGTCAATTTGCTTGTGGCAAAAGGGGATACTTGTTAAAACATAGTAGACTAAACATTTTATTTATGCTAAGGCTATGGATTACAGGTAATGATGTCAATGTACAGTCAATGTGCTCATTGTTTTGCTTCATATAAGATCTTAGTATATCATCAAGAGCCAGTGGTATTAATTTTGTGTTTTCTGTATCTGCTTTTTTTTTGACTCTCAAAGTAATGGAACCCCTTCAATTCCATTTTATGAATCACCAAGGACCATGGATTGAATCACCTACATTTTAAATTGCCTGAGGGTGAGTAAATTAACAGGAAATTTTCATTTTGAGTGAACTTATCCTGTAATACAGAAAAAAGCAATAATCGATGGAAATATGATTTTCATTTTTCATTGATACAATGTTGTCTCTGCATCCTCAGACCTCTGACCTCACTGACATGAAGTGTGTTGCCATAAGAGGGATTCCTGTAATACCTGATCACCCTTCTTTGAAGAACTTCATGAAGTTCTTCAAAGCATGCTTTGTAAGTATTGTTGATTTTTCTTTCTGCTATAAATGATGTAAACTAAAGGGGTCATAACATAGTTTTTAGCTAAAATTTGTTTTATTAATTTCCTTCATGTCCAGACTTCTGATGATGAGGAGTCACACCAAAACGTTCCAGTTGGAATCCGTGAAAGCGAAGATGTTGCACAGCATCCCCTGTCTTTCTCCTCCATCTAGCCCCTGTAAGGAATCGTCTCAGAGGGTAATCTTGGGAAGGACGGTTTAGAGAACCTCCCTCAGGCCATTTGATCTTGTTTTTGGATTGACTTATGCCTTGCATCTTGATTATTGAGCAATACATTAAACATGCATTTTCTCTTTGTTTTATTAGATAAAATCTCAACATACCTAATTTGTCAAAATGGATTTTGTAAAATGAATTAAAATAAACTGAATTCTAAAACAAAATCCTTGTTGTTTGTATTTTTGTCCTTTATTGTGCAGCTGTAACTTAAAGAATAATAATAAATTGGCAGTTTTTCTTGGCCTCCAGGATGAAAAGATGATACAACGGTGAAGGAATGCTTCTAAAACTACTGGAAAGCAGGTCTAGCATACTCTTGCCGTTTAGTTTGGACCTGTTTTAATCATAGCTGAGAGCAACAGAAAGGCCATTATAGAACACAAAAAGAGTGGAGTGGAATAAAACAGAACTGTTTAAAAAAAAGAATGTGAGAAAGTTGCTGAAAGTTATTAGTTTAAACACATTTCTCCCTATATAGATAATAAATAATATTATAAAAATAATTAATAAAATGATTAAATAAGAATTAAATAAAAATATTTAAATATTTATAAAAAAAAAGTAAAGAACAAGACAAGGATAAGTTGCTTGTAAAATGCATTAAAAAAAATAAAAAAATAAAAATACAGTCCTTTTCTAAAAATTTTTTGAATAAAATAATAACAATAAAAATAAAATTTATATTCCAGTCATAATGGAGGTTATATGGCCAAACAGCCAAGCTCCCCAGTTTACATCTGTGTGACCTTATAAATCTGCAGCATTTAGGAGGTGTGCAATTTGTTTGCACTTTAAAATGCACATATGTTTTGAGGTGTTTTCAGGTACACTCTATTTCTTCACTGGTGATTTCATCTGTAATGAGCACATCTAATAAACTACATCTGCTGATGTCTTTCGACCCACAGCTGTTGTATGTGTCACATCAGTCCTGTTTCAGGATCATTTAAAAATGTTTGTGTCCCTCATCATCATGCATCACCACCTCGAACCCAAACTCCCATCATGCAGTCTGCATTTTTCTATTCTCAAAGATATAATTATCACCCTGTGATTGTGGGCATCCGCGTGTGTACAAGACTGAGCAACAAACAATAAAAAGGCACCCATTTGTCTTACAGAAAAAAATACACAGTGTTTTAAACATTTTAAAAGATCAGAAATATATTCTTTGCAAATATGCAGATGCGTAAATAAAGTAAATAAGTAAAAATAAATAAACATTAACAAATAAAATATATTTAAAAAATAAACTATTGTTTAGCTAGTTTCCAAGGCAACATTTCTAATTTTCATTTAGTTTATTTAAAAAAAATTGTTCATTTAATCTAAAATAACTAAAATTGAAATAAAAAATAGACATGAAAAAATGACAAAAAACAGCTAAATTTAAATAAACTTTAAATAAAAAATTTAAATGAAAAACAAAAAAATACCTAAAAATATGAATAAACTATAATAGTATCTCACGCACACTAATATAACACTGATAATACCGGTTTAATTCCTTAACCAATCTTTAACCAACTTTTATTCAAAATGTTGCCGAGTATTTGACCTGAACGAGAAAACTGACTATGGAAAATAGTTTATGAAGCAGTCTAAAGCCTACTATACCACCCCTTGTGGAAACAGCATAAATAAATCTCATAATGCAACACAAAAAACACATGAAATTGACCTTGCATGGCTAGAAGCATTTGTAAACAGGCATATCAAAAACATAAGCTTAATAACCCAAATTTCAACCGCTTCCTCCTCCTGTTTGATATTACAGATGAAATGAATGGCAGGTGAAATCAATGAAAGCGTCACTGGTGTTTAAAACCACACATCTGATGGAAAATCCATTTCCTACAGGAAGTGAATGTCAATAAACCACAGATAGTTTCAGTGCACGGTATCTGTTTTGAGCCTGAATTGTGAGGGAGAGAGACAGCTTGCTTTGAATTGGACACATCTGTGAAAACATGGCTCTCTATCACCACAGACATGTTTTATTAACAAGCGTTCTCTCAACAGCGATCAATCTGGGGCGTCTGCCTCTCACACGCGTTGCCCTCATGTGCCCTGACCTCAGGAGGGTGGGCCGCCTCGGCTGTCCAGGGATATAGTGTATGTTAGAAAGAGACCTTTTTATGATTGACACAATATTGCCCAAAATAGACTGAATGGATCACAGGATATTTGAAATGTGGACGGCATATGATATTGTCTGAGAAGGGTGAATCAGAAAGAAACTGAACAGCTGTTGAACTCTCCTGTCTTTCTCAATCATAGAGAAATACTCATTCCCACCAATGTAAATACATCAGGCTCACAGTGCCAGGGATTAAGTCGTGAGGCGGCAGCAGCAAAGACTGCTTGAGCTCCAGATTAATCTAGGATTAGCCCTGGGGTCAGAGTCACTGGCCTCGACCTGAGCAGAATCAGGAAGCAGGGATTGCAGAAACAAAGTGGCATTACTGCAAGGAATCCCAATGAGGATTCCAAGCGAAAAATGAAATAGAAAAAGGGAAAGTACACTACATCGTTCGAAGTAAGTAAGATTTAGAAGTCAGTAAGGGTCAGTAAGATTATCTTTTTAAAGAATACATGAATTCAGCAAGGTTGCATTAAACTGATCAAAAATGACATTTACTATATGTACAAAACATTTCTATTTCAAATACATGCTGTTCTGCTGACATTTCTATCAAAGAATCTTGAAAAAATAAAGATATTAAAAATATTAAAATATGCCAAAAAAATGATAAGAAATATTTTATGAACAGTAAATCAGTATATTAGAATGTTTTCTGAAAGATCATGTGACATTGAAGACTGGAGTAATGATGCTGAAAATTCAGCTTTAATAAATTAAATTTTAAAATATATTTAAACAGAAAACTGCCAAATAGTAATTATTTCACTGTATTTTTCATCGATTAAACATCCTTGATGAGCATTAAAGACTTCTTTCAAAAACATTACACACGAAAAACAAACCTTCAACCCCAAACTTTTTAACAGTAGTGTATATTCAAAGGCGTAAAGACATACTCGCATGGTTTTTACAGAATATACATTATTTCAAATTCAGCAGCTGTTTTAAATTGGTGCCTAATAGTTAAGTAAATAATATTCTTAACTGATGACAATTTGAGATTCAGGCAGCAAATGAACTTACTCTGAAACAAATCATGGTGAACTAGTAGTTTGATTGCCATTTTTTGGTCTTCTGAGACTACAGGCCACCCTTATTTCGTTTACACACTGCCAAAACCCATATACGCTTTCATTGTATCAATAAGAAGATGTTTGACTTGGCCTGGACCATAAGGAAGTTCAAATTCAACATATTCCACTTCACTGATGCTTAGAACAGTGTTTTGAAGATGGCGCTGGAAGGGTTGAGCCCCAATAAGATCTCAAAACAAAAACGTGAGGAAAGGGTTTGATTTCATTTGACAACCTTTTTCCATTCAGGTATCCAACGTGACATACTAATATAGTTTTGAATGTGACATGAGAGTCCAGGGAAGTTTTGCACTTATGAGAAGAACAGATGTCTGCACCATAGTCCCGTACTAACACAGCCACCACAGGCAGAATAGCTACTTCATCCTTGAAACGAAAACAATGCCCTCCTTAAATAAACACAAGCGCTAAAAATGACCTGGGGAAATGGGAACGGAGGAGAAGCGCTTCGTCAGCAACAGAAGGATTTTCAAAGTGCTGAACGACTGAGAATAGCAGGTTTTCCCCAAAAGTTCCTGTCTGTATCCTGTGACATGTCGATGGCTAATTTACAGTCACGGACATCCAGGAAGGTGATCTCTGGTGGCCCAGGAGGTGATGGGAAATTACCTACGTACACCATGGTGAGAGCGTCAGAAAGCCGGGCTATCACAACAGAGGTGAAGGGGTCACGGTTTGGCAGAAGTGGCTGTGGAATTATTCCTCCGTTTCTTCTGAGCCAGATGGAAAGGTATGCCAAAAGTGACAGAAGCCATTGTGAATGATCTCTATCCTTCGGTTTACCGCCCGCTGTGGGATCTCTATAGCGCTGCCTCAGTGTTCGTCACTCCAACCTATGGGACCTGAAGAGTCTGTATAACTGTCGCTTTTGTAAATGGAAAAAATTACATATAGAAGTGAGTCTTTTCACACCGTGCATCCTATAAGACCTATAAGAGCCAATGCATGAGAAGAAAGCCAGCATTGGTGTTAAATTTGGCAGATGCTTTGGATGCAATCTGGGCTGCATATGTTCCGTTTCCCAGGCCAGACAGGAAGGAAGTGGGATTAGGATTGAGTCAACACATTCATCTATTTTGCCCAGTCGCTCTTCCTCTCCGTTTACGCAAGCACTCATCTGAGAGGGAGGCGATTAGCTGCAGACAAACAGCATCGAGGTTTGGTGCGCCACACGTTCACCCGGCACCCCACACGCACGCTCCCGTGGGAATATAATGGCAGATGGTTAACCCTTTCAGGACAGGTTCTGTCACCACGGGAGGGACCTTATTCTGAAGGAGAGTGGGATGCACAGGTGTCACAGAGGGGTCCCTGCTGATGAGCCTAGTAAAATGACCAGCTCAAATACTCTAAGAATTGCCTGTGTTTACTTGCTTCAAGAAAGGCCAAGACTGATGCAAGATCTGTCCAATGAGGGTGGGAAAAATTAAATCAACTTATGCTATAAGTCTCTTTTACAGTCATACTTTTATACCTAGTTCACCTAAAAATGAAAATTTTGTAATTTTTTATTCACCCTAATGTCCTCAATGTTTATTTTTCACAACATAAAAATAACACAATGTTTCTTTCCATACAATAAAAAGTGAATAGATGTTGGCCATCTAAAAAAAGCTAGAATTCTCTACATTCAATCATTTCTATAAAATAAAAATAAAATGTATTAACAGATCCTTCCAACTCCAAAAGCCAACTATAATCAGCAAGCCTGTATTAAACACTCTTTTTTTGAGAGAGAAGAGCAGAGTAGAGCCTGAAAGAAACGACGAAAAGAGAACCATTTAAATTACAGGTATGGAAAAATTCAGCCCTATGAATAGTTTACAGTACTGCAGGCGAATGAGGTAACCATGCAATCAGACATGGCTTGGAAGGTAACTGTCAGATGATTTACAACCCAAACCTTGCCAACTTCAAAACACAATGTTGAACAAATACTTCTTCGCATAAGAAATGATGTGTTGCTCTAGGGTCCACCCTCAGGATGAGAGCTTGCTGGCTCATCTAGAGTTTGAAGATTAGTAGGAAAGAGAGTACATGACATCTTGAAACGTTCTTCTGGTTACCATCATTTCATAATGTACACTGGAATGAGTAATGAGCAATTAACGTTTATAAACCTAAATAAAACAATATTTGAAACTCATAAAAAGTCGTTGAGTGAACGTAATGTCAGTTAGCAGCTGTGCGGCGTATCGATCAAGTGATTCATTCACAAGAACATGAACACTCATTTGTCTTTGTTTAAATAACAGCCAAACTGCATTTGCAGAAAGTCATTACGGAGTGCTACAATTCACTTTCCTGTTGTTTTAAATCCAGCTGGGTGGCTGAAGAGTCATTCCAGGTTTTTAAAAGCTGGTTTGTTCAATGATGTGTAAAGAACAAGTCAATGACATTTTTTGATTTATCGATACAATTCCCCAGAGCTTAAACTGGACTTGTTGAACTCGTTTTATCTCGCTCAAAAACTCTGAATTGATATTCATTAACCATGGTGCTACACCATCAATTAAGGGGCCTATGTTTTCTTTTTTCATAATGATCAATATAAGACCTTTAGCTTGCTTATAAGTCAGCCAGGTCAGTCTATTAGCGCTCCACAACCAGCTATGGTGGAAGTTAGGAAACGTTTCACAACGCAGCATACATTTTCAGCTAAAAAATACCCACTTGAATTTCCATGCTGGTTTATGCTGGTCCAGCAGGTGGACCATTGCCAAAAATGTTAGTTAATCACCACAGTCTTTCTGGTTAATCTGGTTAACCAAGGTTAATGCCGTGGGAACAAAGGTTTGTCCTAACAGACAGAGTCTTCGGATAAATTCCTGCAACGACACACTCCATGCGAGTCTCTCATTGTGCTTTAGATACACAAAGCATCCTGATTAGCTTCCAGCAGGAGGGAGGTCATAGGGTTATCATAGCAATGCATTCATACATCCAGTAGAAAGGGAGGGTCACAGGCTGTCCAACCTTGTCCAGTGATAGCACACCCACACTTAAACCTCATCATCTTGCACCGCTGTCTGCTGCAGATAAACAGGCTCCATCTTTAACTTAAGCTCCAGATAACACTGCATCAGCCAGAATGCACTGTGCTGCTATCAATGCAAGTGCCAAACAAAGCAAGAGAAAAATGAGAGGACTACAATGAGACCATGATGTTAAAATTGTATTATGATGCCCTTGTCATGCCATCCTGAACAAATTCATCTCTGACACAGTTTGCTGTTGGCATAATGGACTCTCGCATGAGCTGTCTGATACAAAAGAGGATTTGCCAGTTGCTATTGATTTTCTAAAGAGAAATGCAATGCAAAAAGCAATACTCTTGATTTCCACAGGTCAGTAAACATGAGTGGATTGCCGTTGTTTGCTGAAGATTGTATTTTGACAGCAACACAAACATATCCACTTTCAGTATATTAATATTTCAAAATATGAGCTTAGAATCTGAAATATTGAAGCTGAAATGCTTTAAAAAATGCATCAACCACACACACAAAATGAAATGCATAAAACATACATGCTCTTATTTGTGAGGTAGCATTTCTGTAATATGTGTGTATATGAGAGCAATATAATCTACTTTATCCTTAAACTAAAACCCAAAGACCTGTTGCTTGGACTTAAAATCATTCCAGCATAAAACCTGATCTCTGCATGTACGCCTCTCACATTTGTTTTTTTATGTGGTTTTTCGGGAAAGTTTGGATAGGTACAGTATATGCTCCAAATACACTAAAAGTCCAAGGCCCACACTATAGCTTATGTTTTTTTTTTAATGAGGATTTCAGGCCTTCTCATGAAGTTTAACCACAATTGCAGCAGCTCATTGGATGAACCTCACAAAACATGTCCAGGTCATTTAACCACAAAATCTAAACAACAAAAGATATATTTGGCCTAAAGAAAATCTCTTGAAAATAATGTCACAATGCAAATGTTTTGCAAAAACATATAAAAGTATGAAACACTAAGCACATGAATTTACACACAGGACATTTTTATGAAAAATACTACCATTATGTTTGTTTATTCATTTATTTATGCACTTATGGTAATGAGAATTAATTTAAATTTTAAAAGAGAAGAAATGCAGTGAAATTGTGGAGAAAAAATGAAGCAAAATATAATTTCTTATGTCTGGAGAACGAAATTTACTAGAAATGTTCAGTTCACATACACATACCATACAAGAAAAACTTTATTCTACACTAAATTTCTGTGTCTTACATGATAGTATTTTTTATGCTCCAGCGAGATTTGGATACCTAACAAGCCCCATTCCTCCCACAGAAGTGCACTTACAGGTCTGTTCTCAGGAGAGGGAAGCTGAGAAGAGAGAGCTCTCATCCATCATCAGAGGTTTGCCCGGATTAACCAGGCCTCATAACTTCCCAGTGCCGAACAGTGGTGTAAACCTTCCCTCCCTGCCTTTTATCATCCGAATCCCAACCATCAATTCTCCGTATCAGTCATTAGGAGTAGCCTTGGGTTGACCTCACACTTCCAATTAATAACAAAATAATAAGTTAACACCACCTTCTTAAAGTGCATGCACAGACAAGCGGTTTCATGCAGATCTAATCTATTACCCAAGGTGCAAAGGGAATAGAATGGTAGTTACTGTATGAAAAACAGGACAGAAAGAAACATGTAGGAGGACAGGGTGTCCGCATAAAAAAAATACAGTTCCCTAGACTCATTACAGGAACACAAAACTGGAAGCCTAAAGTACAAGCTCAAATGCACATGACAGCAATTACACATTCATTTTTAAAGATTACCTCTCCAGTATAGAGATTTTGAATCATATATATAGGCTATATATTCAATATATAGGCTATGCACCTCCATTCAGTTGGTAAGATGTTTTAATGACTGCTTCAAAAGTTTCTTATGCTCAAAAAGGCTGCATTTATTTGATTTATTTTATTCCTGTGAATTTTCAGTATCATTATTTCAGTCTTCAGTGTCACATGATTATTCAGAAATCATTTTAATATGCCGATTTGCTCCTCGAGAAAATGTGAATGTCTTTACGGTCACTTTTGATCAAAGCAATTTTCAATTGTTTATTAAATGTTTGAATTGGAAAACTTAAGCCCAAATGTTATGTGCTAATATTGTAACATCACCCTAATATTAGCCAATCAGACCAATAACAATTATTTACAAAAAAATAAAAAATAAATAATAATAATTGTATTGATAATAAATTGTTTTCTTTAATTTCATAAAGTTCCTCCTGTCCACCAAAAACTCTTTTTTATTTATTTATTTATTTATTTATTGCAACTATATATTTAACATTTGAATCAACTGATTTCAACCTTCCGCCTCCAGGAACATCCAACCACAGTTGGGACTGTCAGATATCAGGCCCAGAATATCTCCCTCAACTCATAAACTTCCAACCCCTGAGGCTCAGGTCTCACACATTTGGGATGAAAGATAAACAGCGAGGGGAAAGAGTGACAGTCCAATAAATTAACACCCATCTAAGAAGCTCGTTTTTCTTTACCATCTCTCCCCTATCAGCCATCTCAACCCTCACAAAGCCTCCATCCTGTCAGAGTTCATTCCAGTTACATATGATTGACAGATGAAACACCCAATCACACTTGACTGGCAGGCAGGACATCCTAAACCATGACCTAACGGTTGACCTCTCACCTCTAGCAGTCAGGTTGCTAGACGGCCGTAAGATGAAGACATGAGATACCCCCCCCCCACATATTCTGAGTTAGCGTCTTGGTTAACAGATAAACATGTGAATTTTTCCACCAAGCTAACCATCGCCAGGGTCTTAGCTTCATCCTTTAAGTAGCAAAGACTTAAGCCAACTTTACACCTAGGTGATTGTCTTAAAAGGAAACCATCATCAACAAGTCAGTATGTGGTATAATAAAAACAACGAATCAGAGGCTTCGTAATAAAAGCGAACTATGCTATATAATGAAGTACCTATGGCTAAGAAACTCCAAAGCCCATTGAGTTCCAGTGGAGGGGAAAATGAGCGTTGTTCCTAAATCTTGGAGGCAAAGATCTCTCTATCTGGGTCTCTGGTCACGGCTGAGCAAGATAAAGTGAAGAAGAACCTCCCTTTTTCTCACACTCCTTTGTGGCTCCAAGTTTTTGCAAATTAAGCATAAAATAAGCGTAACCGGCTCCATTGAGAATGCCCCCTTGTCCAGCGAATGAGATTAATGAAATTCCCACACAGTGCCAAAGCGAACAAATGCCTAGCGTCACTGAGTTAGCCATTAATATGGCTTGTTATTGTTGGCTTCATTTTTACCACAAAATGGCGAAACCCTCATAAAAGCTCATAAATTTCATCACAACAGTAATATTGAGAGGCCACGTCAAGGTAATTTCTCTGATTACTGTCAAACTGATTACTGTTAGACTAAATTTGAATACGTTTCTAATAACAGCCATCTACTGCAACTGAAAACTAACCAAATTTGACTTGAAATTAGCAAGTTGTGGAGTTACGTTTTGTGTGCAAAACCCCAAATCTCCCAAGTAATTTTCTAGCGCAATATCAGCAAAGCTACCTGCAGCGTTTGGCATGTAATCTGCCTTATTTTTTAAATGTAACTTCTTGGCTACATCCAAAATTTGAATACGTTTCTAATAATGGCCATCTATTTCAACTGAAAGCTAACCAAATTTGACTTAAAATTCACAGTTTGTGGAGTAACTTTTTGTGCATAACACCCCAAATCTCCTAAGTAATTTCCTATCGCAATATAAGCAAATCTACCTGCAGCGTTGGCATGTAATCTATCTTAATCTTTTCATGTTAACATCTCAGTTACATCCTTCAGTCAAGATAGCAAAGCTCAAAGTGAAAGCTTCTCTTTCTCTGGGTAATATGCTAATCTGATTTGGGAAAGAGCCAATGATGTTTTCCTACTTGTTTGTTGTGTTTTGCTAGACTTTTCTTCTGAAGCTTATCCAGAGATAACAGCACGCTAAAACAGAGTAAAAGAGAAAGACTGCCGAGGTGCCACCCCATGATGTTCAGCAGAAAACATTTTAATTGCTTTAGCAATTAAGCAAGACGAGTCAAAAACCGAGCATGCCTGAAAATTCCCACAGCAAGACGTTAATCTGCCTCCTCGGGCAAAACTGTTCCTCAATGGAACGAGCAGACAGGGAGAGGAGGTGGTGTTTGGTTTTCTAAGAGAGAAGAGAGATGCAAGAAATAAAGAGAAATTAGGAGATAACAGAGAAGTGTTGTGTTAATTTTCATCAAAAAGACAAAAAACGTATAAATGTGTAATCTCACTGTGTTTGTATATTCAAGCTTATGAATTTAAGACCATAATGTTTAATTGAATCTATTCAGCCAATCAAGAAAACAACAACAAGAACAACAAAACTGCATTACATAGAGTTTCTAGAGGTTATTTAGCTACTCTATAAGAGCTCAAATATTAAACTGTAACGTTTCTGCATATAAACATACAGTATAAACTAGAAAAGAATGACCTAAAAAGGAGACGTCCACCAAACAACAGATGAAGATATACCAGTTGCTGCCATGCACTTTTGCTCTTTGCATGTGTGCTAAATTTGAAAATGAACACACACACACACACACACACAATCTGGGTGGTACATTATAGTAAGGGGAATGGTATCAGTCTCCAGCATCTTGTTCGGCAGATTACAGCACAAAGCATTTCATTAAAGGGATTAAGTCGTAATTCAATCCTCCATGGATTCACGTGCAAGCTCGGGCTTATGGATCGTAAAGAGTCTTTTGGTTGAACAGCCCTAAAGCATGTTTTCCTTTAGCTTACATACAGTATGAAACACATATGTAAGACATATTCTTTTACTAGCTTTCCTTGGAGACAACATGAAAGAAAAAATCTAAAGTGATCATTTACTTAATAAAGGTCCATGTCTTAATGTGCTTAATTAGTCTCAAAATTCAATAACTTTCTCAGACTTTTCTTTCCAGTTTAATGTTACCAAGGCTTCAGTGGATTGGCCTCCATAACTGATTAACATAAAACAGCATTCAAAACCATTTTACTTCAATCAAAAGTATTTCAAAGGGAAATGCAAGTTCAACTGATTTTATTGATTTATTTATTTATCGCACTTATTTTCATCCGTTATATTTGCAGTGAAAATGAATCTCATCTATTCAGAGACTTCACACTGGCTATGTGAGAAAACGGTCTTGTTCAAACCAAAATAATAAATGTGTGAACTCTAAATCAAGTTGGACTCCAACTGGGAACAGATCTCTCACAGAACTGAACTCTAGTCCAAAACCAACCGTCCGTTTCTGCATAGAGCCAAGCCATTATAAGCACAACTGGAAATAATACAATCACCTACAGAGAGATGTAGCGAGAGAAACAAACTGAAGTCTATGTTGAGAAGTGTATGAGCCTGAGATGACAAGTTTTAAACGCATCATATTTTCCAGCAGTTTCCTTGACCGCCGGTTTGACAGTCATTCGTGATGTGATGACCATTAAACAGTACTGGACTTGCGTGCCTTCTTAACCGTGGCTTGTCAAAACTAAGAAGCGAATCATAGAAGAGGTCATCCATCTAGCTGCACTTGAAGTTTCCAGCAATTAATTGTCACAGAGTAAAGAGCGGTGAAGACCTTGGCTACAGTGGAGCAGCCACAAGATCAGTGCTTTTTCCCGCATTCTAATGAAATGCCATTAATCAAAACAGATGAAGGCTGTTAAAGTCACCTCGCAGTTCTTTTACATCGTTGGCGGATCCCAAAACTGTAACTTTTAGTTTTTTCCAAGCCTGAACTGGGACCACTTTGGCAATGCAAGCTGGCACAAAACCTCGAGAGGGAGTGACGCTGGTCTGTCACGGCTGTTCAAATGTGTTGTGATATAGACCAGCTTTGGGCTTCAGGTAAGAGATTTAGAGAGAAAACACTGGTGGAAATTTGGCTGGAGTGCATGTTGTACTTTGATTAATATAATCATAGTGACACCACAATTTCATCAAGCAAAAGATGTCCAACTGCCACCATAATCGCTTTGACCAGTATTCCACACAGATACTCAAACTTTTCAACTAAATTGTAACTAAATAATTGATTCTAATAAATCAAATGGTCAATGACATGCACCATTTGGTGAGTGTATTACTACCATTACGCCACTCTGAAAAAAGACTTAAACTAAAGTAAATAATTTAAATAGTTTGCATAAATTGCAATGCATCAGTCTAAAAAGTAAAATGAATTTGAATAAATAATGGCATAAATAATAATAAAATACAAACAAAATATATTTTCAATAATATTAATATTACTTGTTTATATATTCAATTACTGTTTATTCCTTATTCATTTATTATTTATTCACATTATTATTATTGTTATTATTATTATTATTATTATTATTACTGAATTGAAAGTTATTAAATTATTATTACTGAAACATAATTAATACTATTGGTACTTTATGAACTTTGGCCTTAACAAATAAATGGACGTAAACACAAACACACACGAGAGTAAATCTGGCATGGCCTTTTAAAGAGATCCTCTGACATTTATTTTCCCCTGGAGTGTCATTAGAAGCTGCTGAATCTCTGCTCATTATTGTTATCTCTACACTGCTAATTAGTTCCAATCAATTAAAGTTGCTCAATTCTGCGTCACAGGGACAAGCGCTGCTCTTTTTGCCTCTACGCATGATAAACATTATGAACACATCAGTATTATCACCAACACTGCATTTTAACAAGGTGCAACATGACAAAGCTTCAAGCAACAAATTTTCTATGTCAATCTCTTTATTACTTGATGCTCAGAGTTCATCATATTAAACCAAATTACATTATTTCTATTGGGTGAGTTGGTTTGCGATGGGTGTCCAAAATATTGTAAAAATGTATTTCAGTGAGTCACAAAATATGATGCAATATGAAAATAGCTTTCCAAAATAATGGTTTCTGAAAGCACTGGGATATTTAAATAGTCCACCATCATCGCCACAGCTGTTCTACTAGCTAATTGATGGAGTTATTAGTCATTTCTTACAGAAAATAAACCAGGAGAAGTGGGTGATGACAATCATAATCCCATGGCAGTGGTCACACATTTATGCGTTCACACAAATGCAATCCCTCCGAGTCAGGATATGTTCTTAATGGCAGCAAGAGTAAAAATGATGGCTTCCACACACATCTGGAGCGCAGCCTGATTATACACTTGCTTCACGACAACCAAGAGTCACCAGCACACATTTACTCAACAGCCAGAATATAGAATGTTACTCAACGCTCATATTAACATGTGTGCACATGGAAGATAAATTCTAAACATGTCCAAAAAGGACCAGCGAGGCAGGAAGATCGCTGAGGCATCAACCTTAGGGTCTGGGGGGAAATCTGATTCCTACTGTATCCCCATCCTGGACAACCACACAATTCAACTCTGGCCTCCTTCTGTGCACACCATCTCCTTTGCGATCTCTTTCTACTCTTGTCTTTGTGCGTGCAAGACTACTGCTGTCTTTTCCTCACTTGTACTCATCCCACGTTTGTGTTTTCCAGAGAAAGGAAATGCAAATGTGCCGTTTCCCCACTTCTCTGGGAAACGCCACAGGGCGCCTGGATAGAGAAATTAAACAAAGTCGCTGTGATGCATGCGGCAAAGTGGCAATAAAGTATTCATTAACAACCATTCAGACGCTAAGCGGGGCAACAAGTGGTCAAGTTAAGAAGTTAAACAGGGACTTTATGCGGTAAAACCTCCCCTGGGCTTATATATTTACAAAACAAAAGAGCTCCTTTGACGGGTCTCGCGGAGCAGTGCACCTTGCCCGGAGGGAAACGGGCTCATGTGAATGGGACTCGGGATAAAGTGCGTTTACCTACTGAGTGGCGTCGCTTTGATGTCAGAGAAGTGGGTAAACACAAACACAACCAGAGAAAAGGCCCATCATGTTGCATTTTGAGGGACTCTGGTCTCAGCCAATAGCAACACGCTTTCTGTTCTAAAGGAGTTTCCACATTTGGAGGTGAAACGACAAAGATGTCAAAACCATAAAGAAAGAGAAAGCTGGAAATCTCTCCTCTACTTTGGTAATATAGTACATCTGGAGTGGAAGCAACCATCTTCATAATTAAAATCAATACAAAGGCAATACATTGACAAAAAGTGAGCCAATTAAATTAAATTATTATTAATCCTTATAATTTACTTCACATTAATTCACATTAGTTGACTACTAATAAAAACTGATTTGTAAAATGACTTGAATTTTGATAAGATATTACCCAATTATTTCTCATAGATCTTGATGCTAGTTCAGTGGCGTACGTTGCCTTGATTCAAAATGTCTTAAAAACAACCTTAATCAGCATTTGACTTCCATAATGTGACATATAAAATAGTATATTTAGTGAGAAATAATGTAACTAAATTTAAATTAATATGATTATTTAATGATTTAACAAATTTTAAAGCTACTAAACATAAGACCCATTTCAAATCATTAATGTCAGTTTCTTTTTAACACAAATTAAGCTGCCCTCCTATATCTCCACAAGTTCGTAAGTTGGAGGCTAATGTGTGTGTGTGTGTGTGTGTGTGTATAGAGTGTGTTGCTCTGACAGTGGCACAGTGTGCAAGGCACTCATTGATGGAAAATAAAGGCCCAGTGCCAGTCACAAGCCCACCCCCAGATCTCCCAGAATGTGAATGAACTGCTGTGAATGGAACGATGAACCCACACAAATGCCCTCTCACCACTCACGCCCGCCCGCCTGCTCGCCCTTCTTATGGATGAATGCGGGGCGAGACGATACAACAAAAACATCAACAACAACAACAAGGGATGTGTGAAGACCCACCCCTTTTTCATTCCATCCCTCTGCACCCCTAGGACTGCAATACACCCTCAACTCCTGGCCAATTCCACAATCCACAGGGAACTTAAAAAAAGTTGATCTTCTCACAAAGCCATACCTCCACCCATTTCCCACCTGGAAGAGGGGTGGAACGTGGGTGAAGGGTCAACGGTGGAGAGGGAGGGCCTGGCATGGCTTCGATGAGAGCAGATGAGAGCTCATCTTCTTCCATGACAATTGCCACCCACTCAAAAAGCACACAGTGTCGGGTGACTGAAGAACGTGAATCAGCATCTCAATGAAGGCATCAAAGGCTCCTGATGCAGGGGTGGACGCTGAGATCAACACTTCACAAATTTTGTGTCCTCTTCACTCTTGGTTGAAATGGTGGAGGACTGATGAAGGAGAAGATTAAAGAAAGGAGAAAATGTCAGCAAAATCACAAAAGTTTTAAGAGTTGGACAGTGACATTTAAACCTCTTTCTATAGAACTCATTCAAATTTACTATTGGTTTGATCCAATTATGTCACTAACATGGTCATTGAAGACCGTCATTCTAGCTCCCATTGACTCAATTATTTTGAGAATAACTTACAAATTTCTTCATTTTACACAGTTTAATCCAGTAAGAGATGAGAATGATTTTATTTGAGTCATTCACACACTATAAATCAGCAAACTGAAGTGAATCCAGATCATCTCTAGAATCTAAATCTCAATCTGAAAGTATTTGAGAAGGGCAGATTTAGTGAATGACTGACAGTGTGCTGATTAATGACACCAAGCTCATTAAATAGAGCATGCTCTTGACCCCATCCCACAGAGGGGTCAGAGCTTCTCCAAAACTTCACAGGAGGACGTTCTGGGAAAATATACCAAACTCTGAAAGATACTGAACTGTAACAGCACATGTTGTGCCTTGCGATATGCATAAAAATCCATCTGTGCACTAAAATGACTTGTAAACCATATGAATTAATAAAAATCTTTAAAAGTTTTCTACAAATTATATTGTCAAGGTCTAATCATTATAAACCCAGTGGTGTTGTTTACATTGGTTAATCACAATTTAACACTTTATTTTGGCCAATGAGAGCACAGCCGCTCAAACTCACATTGGTCAAATGCTGGCTAAGACTGGATATGAGAGACAATCCCCCGGCCAAGACCTAATTAAGGCTTGCTAAAATCACCTCTCACCTCCCACAGTGCAGTCTCATCTTATTTTCCACTGCTATTCCACTCACCATGCAACAAACACGTGTCAGTAATAATCTCACACTCTTAATCCCACTAGACCATCATTCTATCTGACACTTTAATCTGAGAATGGTAGCATTAGATCTAAATATACCCCATTTAAATCTATGGCTGAATTCAGAGCCACAGGTACTGTACATAAAGACAAGACTGAGTCAGTTTTCTAGGTCATTGAGTTCACACTTCCAATATTTGGTCATTTGCTATTGTTGGTGGATGGAAGTTTTCTGGACTTCCTATTTGATAGTATCTATAGATGAATCTACAAAACATCTCAGGTCATTTTTCACCCAAAAATCAAGCCATATGTATATATAAATATACATAGTAAACATCAAAATATTTAGGTCGAAAAAATGAAAATAACTGCACTTTAATACATTTATAGTAAATTTAATAAAATCAAACTTTTTCAAAATAAATGCAGTACAATAAATACACAACTACAATTACCTATAAATTATTGAAATAAATATCACTACTTTTCTCATTGCAGTATGGAGAGCTGGGGTGCTTAATTGTCCTTGCATAACCTTAATTCTTAATTTTAAAGATTTGGTTTATTTTTGACAGATATTCCCAGGGTAGTATCATGATTACAATGAATAAAATAATCCACTCAGTTACTAGGATAAGTAAAACATGAATGTGATTTCCTGTGTCACTCTCCAGTGTGGCAAATACAACAGATGGAATGAAATAAAGAAGTGTGGAGTGGCATCTCTGAGTGTTCCTGCTGAGGAAAGATCCCAGTTTTAATCACAGCTGAGCTCTGACAGACGGCGAAACCCAAAACCCCCAGTAGCACACAGGTGAGAGTCCAGAAGGGAGGCCACGGTAAACCTAACATCACTCTTCTTGTGCACTGCTGCCGCCCTAAGAATTCAGAGTATTCGGCCTCACTGAGATTCCCCCGTGTCAACGGATCAGACGAGAGAAGAGAAAAGAGAAGGGAATGGGGAACGGGAAAAAGAAAGTAACAGACATAAGGAGAGAACCAAGACAGAATGCGAGAGAAAAATACATAAGAGCTAATGTACACTCAGATGGTCATAATCACAAAATAAACAAGACTTGTGTCACGCTAAAGGGGTTTATTTTGTGATAATGACCAGTTGAACAGTAATCCCTCTTATTTCATGGCTACTAACCAAATAAACAAAACTGATTGAAATATCAAATACTAACCAAATATGAAATATTGGTTTGAGCTTAAAGAATTTTATAATGTGAGAACAAAACAAGACATTTAAACTAGCACAGCTGTGTAGGAACCTGGTTGCCTGGGACAATTTACAAAAATGTTTTACCTCAGAATGCCACGACAGACCAATCAAAACCAAGTATTGCAAAGAGCCATGTTTGATAGTGAACATATAATCATCTAACATTTCTGACCCCTCAAATGAATAAACACTTCAAGTGAGAATCCATATGGAGTTGTCCATGTGTGTGTAACTACAAGAGTCACTTCATCTTCACCAGGTGTCCACATAAACATCAATCTCCAGCATCTGCGGACAGACCAGCAGTAAATCCCGTGGAACACACAAACAGACCCAAACACAATCCATGTCCCAAAATGAGAAATGAGGGCCACCCATGTGACTTCTGATATGCAGATGCGCATTTAAATCTCCAGTGTTGGACACATCTGACTGGATGACATGACTAGAAACATCCAGTACCAATAAACAGGAAGTCTTCCTCTCACAGTAATAGTTCACTAACCTTTGGGCCCTTTGTGCTTTTCCCTCACATTTTTTTTAGATTACCCTCTGTTACACTTTTTAAATAGAATGGAACCAGATTGTGGCCAGATTTTTTTCCAAGTTGGAGTTGGAATGACAGTGCTTTCACAGGCTGTTTGGTTTAAAGTCGCTCGTGCTTGAATCATAAAAGAACAGTCCATCCAAAATGAAAATTCTATTATCATTTACTCACCCCATGTTAAACTCATATGAACTATAGGAATATATAAATGTTATTAGAGATTTCATACCTTTGGCTGAGAGATTCAGCATATCACAGCACTCAGAAGCTTCTCCCTGTATCCACACACATGCTGAACCGGCTGACCTGAAACTGGTGCGAAAGGGCGTGATAATCCACTGACCTCACTCTGAGCGCTCGCAGTGCATGCTCCGGTTTGTGAGTTTTTTTTTTTTTTTTTTTTTTAGGTCCAGCTGCTGCTTATGTCGTGATGAGATGCAAACAGGCTGCATTACAATGCAGCTGCACGGAATAGAGCAGAGGTTTTTGGAAATGCTGAGCACAAAAGACATCATCATATCACTCCAGATTACTGAACCATACTGGCCTGTGCAGTCAGATACACTAATAAGGCAGTTGAATGTGGGTTAATGGTGTCAAACAACCAAAATTGTTAGTCATATTCCTAGTTTTAGAGCGGTTCGGTGCAGGTCAGAATCTGTGCAGAATCTTATCTGTGTATGAAGCAGCTCAAAGCAATTGTTCAGGTTAATTTGCAGCAGATAGTAGTTTTGAGTAGAGCTTTATATTGTACATATATTATATATATTTCCATGACAGTAAAGCTCTTTAAAGCCATTTTTGCTACTGATGTTTTCTCAAAAAATTCAATAGAAACATCTTAATGCACATATGCACAAATTGCAAGACAAGGATGAATTAACACACTTTTCAGGAAACTTACCATCCTTAAAATTAAGTGCATGAAAAACATAGCACTTATATATCAGCCAGGCAGTTCTGAAGCAAAAATAGCCGTCTGACAAAAATCATTGATTAGATAAACTTGAAGTGTTGTTTTTGTCAACAGGCTCGAGCCCTTTGTGCAACTGGAAGGACTCTTCCTGTTTAGGGGCCAGCAAGTCCATACTAGGTACTTATCTTTACCCAGAGCAGCTATTTTAATACAGGACTATGACCTGGCCCATTTTGTGCATGGAGGGCAGGAACACCCTCACAGGGTTAACGGTCTCACAGTCTCGAATGCCAAAGGCCCTCGAAGCGAATTGGAGCCTTCAGTGTCGCAAGAGAGTGTTTTCCTGAAATCCGAACAGCCTCTGAGGAAATGGCTTAGATGGAAAGAAAGAAAAAGGAGCTAGAGAATAAGAAAGAGAGACTCTTCCAAATGGCTCTTTTCCCCTTATCATCCATCTGTCTATTC
The DNA here is from genome assembly GCA_039654775.1 of Spinibarbus caldwelli. Lineage (NCBI taxonomy): Eukaryota > Metazoa > Chordata > Actinopteri > Cypriniformes > Cyprinidae > Spinibarbus > Spinibarbus caldwelli. Next base: position 17,923,604 of record CM077254.1, read on the forward strand.
ATCCTTATCAGATCTCCTCTTGAGATCCTCATGTGGTCGCAATGCCAGGTTTGAATGATCATTACCTGCTCTAACACAATACGTCCAGTGTTCCTCCTATAAAAGCGGATACTTAAGAGGCCTGGAGAACAAATCACTCTCGACTGACTTCATTTCAAATGACCCGATTTTACATGACAGCACAGAACTGTTTATAGACATTGGATGACATCAGAGACATTATAAGAGGGAGATCATGGTCCACTCAAATAAAAATGAACGCTCAATAAGGCAGCTGCAGAAATGAAGTGCCATCTTTTAATTAAAAGAGATAGAACATAAAAAAATACTCTAAAACGTGCATGTGCATTAGCTGGAAAAAGACCTTAAAACATAATTTTATGTAGGCTACTTAGATATATGTGTCTGCTGCCAAACCATTATTTCCACTTGTCCATAACCTGTCCATTTGCGGTTGTGTTCTCATTGCATAAGTGCTGGCAGACACAAGCGTAATGCCCTTAGCACATTAATTATAGTGTATTATGGCTGTATTTGTTACTGCTGTATTGGGTGTAATAGTCAATGAGACGTGTAATGTTCACCACCACTCTGGCCAAAACTGACACCTTAAAACCAACAGTAGTAATTTTACAAAATTTAAAATGATATCTGTTGGCAACTATGAATGCCACAAGTTTGGCATATAGAGGTTAACCACATGAGTGAAAATAAGCTGAGACTGGTATGGGGCTCCCTGGTTTTTTCCAAGGTTCAATTCACTTAAAAATGGTTACTTCTCAAACTAACTTCTAAATGTGTCACCTTGCATGTTAAATGTATAAATATGGGTATTTTGTGAATATAGTAAACTATGCCACTCAGACAAAAATTCTGCTGAATATTTTAGAACTATTTGCTTGATGTCAAAGCAAAATTCAAGGACCAAGTCATACATCTAATATAGGTTTCGATATCAAGTACAAATAAACCAGGTTTTCAAAAACAAAGCAATCTAAAGTATACGTTCTTTCAAAAGTACTGCTGCCTTTGTCACAATAGCAAGCAACTGCATTAAATGTAAAGGTTCTCAGATCAGTGTAAAAATATCATCTATTCAAATAAAATGGGACGCAAAAACAATGATCAAATTACTCTCCTGTATATGTAAATAAGTACCTCCATGCCTGATTGGCTTAAAATTGGCTGGTTTAAAATTAGTCGGTATGATGCATGGCATAAACTGATCCAAGGAGGGTCACAATAACATTCCCCTAAGCCAAACCGGAACAGGCAACATATTTCACGTGCATGTCACTGAAATCTTTGAAGTCAACTTTGAGCTCTAGTATTTTATCACAACAGCAACGAGCTCAAAGGTGCTGCCTATGAATTCTCCTCCAAGCACAAAAACTTTCATGTGCGTCATCCGTTTACACTTATCCAGAGCCATGTTAACTTACTCTAATCAGTGCCGGACATTTTTAGAAAAGCAGCAATCCTGACATCAGTTCAGCATGAGGGGGACAAGTTAAGCCAACACTAGTCTAAACACCCAGTGGGGTGTGTGTCTGTATGTGTGTGTGTGTGTGTGTGTGTGTGTAGTCAAAGGGGGTCAGAACCCCCTGGAGGGAGGCTGGAGACACAGACTCCTACGGCTCTAAATCAATTGTGCATGCTGGGTCACCTTTCAACGGTGGGGACGAGTTGTAGAATTAAATCACACATTCAGACAGCATCGATTTGCATTAAATGAGCTGTGATTGTGGTCGATAACCCCCCGCTGGTTCAAATGCATACAATATGACGTCTGGATGCAGTCAATGGTTTGATTGATCTTCACTGAATCAGTGTCATTCCATTTAACAAGACAATCCATTTCTACATCAGACCAAACAAGATTGGGTTTCTCCTAAAACTGATATGGAAAAGGTACCACATATGCCACTGGTTTAAAAACCCTCACCGTTGGCATCATGGGAGATTTTCCCAGGGGGAAACGACCTTAATGAAGTTCATCACAAAAGGGAAGGAAGTTGCAAAGCTCAAAGAACAATTAAGATGTTTTTGATTTACTCTCCAAGTGGGGTGGAACCGCTTTACTAGAAAAGTGAGCTGCTCTCATGCAAGTGGGGGTCGCAATTCCTGACCTCGAAAGTGGGTTGACAGAGCAAATCGATTTAAGGCATCTTAGACAGTCGTACGTTCTAGTTTTATGAGCCTCAACTTGTTCAGTTTGGCTTGGTATACTTCTGTCATGGAGTTCCTGATAATAATTGCACTGTAAAATAGAAAACTGATAACATATGTAAGAGTGGTTGACGTATTGACACAGCTAACTTAAACACAGAAGGATTGGGTTTTAGACCTTCAAAGCATTGAGAACTAGGCTATTCAAGGAAAGTTTTAGAGAAACGCTTCAGTAATCATATAACGCACATGGACCGAACTCAAATAAGAATGGAGGTTTATAAGTCTTAAAATGGGCGTGGGTTTGATAATAATTAGCAAATTCTTGTGCGTGCTGCGAGGCGTTATGGGCCTGAAAACAGTAGGCCTGCAGTTTGGGGTGGACGGCAGGTGCTGTCTAATGATGAGGTTTGCAGTCGCTCTCCAAAACCAATTAACAGTGCTAAATGCGAGTTTGGCTCGAGAGCTTTGCGACTGCAGAATCCAAATACTGCTGCTCCCTGCTTGACGGGGCAAGCCAGTAAGCAACGATTCAGCTTTTTCCTAGGAGAACAAACAAAATGGCAAATTCATGACCTTTTCAACCATAACGACATTACATCCTGCTGGTCTCAATATATTAAATGAACACTTTAGACATCATGGAGCTAATCAAAGAATGTGGGTGATGTAAAGGGACGGGGTTCTAGCACTGCACCGCTTCATGAGGTAAAGTGATTCCCGAGAAAGCAATATTTGAATTCCTTCAAAAATGACTGGATCTACAAACATGCTCAGTGGAGTGTTAAATCCATCTTGATTAAAGCAGAAAAAAGCCTTGAATAACGAACTGCGCCGCCCGGCTTTTGTAATTAAGTCTACCAGTGCATTCTGGTCTGGTGTTTGGCAAACAGGGGAATTGCTTGGTCCCTTCTCTCAAACAGCTAATCACAGGACGGATCTCCGGCTGTGTAGACCTGAGGCATATTGATGTGCGCAGCTGATCTTGAAAATTTAACTCTACAAGATGGTTTTTAAACCCCCAGATGCAGCCCGGCCAATTGAACTCTTAAAAATAAAGAGTTTTTTAATGGTTTTTACAGGACATTAGGTTCAGCAAGAACCATTTTTCACTGTATAAGCTTCACTCTATGGACCTTTTGGTTAAAAAGTAAAAGGATGCCATAGAAAGCGATGCCATAGAAAGAACCATTTTAGACTCAGTGAACAGTTCTTTAAAGAACCCTTTTTCACTGTAAAGAACCTTTTGTCGAATTAAAAGCTTTCGTGGATGTTAAAGGTTCATCATGGAACTAAAGATGCATGTAAAGAACCTTTATTTTTAAGAGTGTACATTACTTGTTCTTCAGATCAGAATGGAACTGATTGACACAGATTCTTGTTCTTTCATTTAATGAGTCTGCAAATTCCTTTATTTGTAGGAATAAGTGTGAATCTGTGAGAGAGTTCAGGCCCTGTGATAAAACAGTAGACTCATCTGCCATCATTTCATCACTAACATCTCACAACTCCCATTTTGCATCTGCTATCGATTATTTCAGAAATGTGCTTAAAAACACTACTGAAATAATTGAAAAGGCATGTTTGGTTTTCTGTAAATTTCTCTGAACTGTGTTGAAGTTTCAAAATGATTGTTTCTTCAACTCTTGTTTGTGTTTTTAATGACTCTGACACCGAATGAAAGTGGACGCAGCTGGATGAGACAAATCTAAGACGTTTGACGGGAAAGCCATTAGAAACGCACGGACGGTTTTCACTCAATCGGCGTGTGGTTAGACCGGAGAATCCGTCTACGCAGTGAATTTCCTGTCGAACCTAGAACATTTATCAACTCATCAAATTCAGTCATGAAAACCAGAAGGTAGCACATGAGAAAAGTATATTCCAGAAAGTTCACACGGTTCCCCAAAACCACAGGCCATACAAATGGAAAGAAAACCAGGAGCACATCAAGAGAAAGCCAGAAATGTTCTCTTACCTTTGAAGGACAAGAAGACCCGAGGGGCATTCTGAGGTTCACTGTCCGAACCCAATATCAGGACTGATAGAGCCAGGAGAACCTGGACAGACCATCGACTGTCCAACAGCATGGTGCATCCGTTGAAGTCAGAAAGACACAACTGCAGAGGTCACTGGGAAGAAAAAACACATTGTAAATAATATGTTGTCACTTAACTGCTTTCCAAAGTTAAAGGTTTGTTTCTTTGGGTTACTCATTATGGGGTGAATTCAACATTTGGCACACTTATGCATGCCGTATTTCAGCGCAAAAACTGTAAGCACTACGTTCTATTCAAATTAAGTTACTCTCATTCTTCAAAGCACAAACACGCCTCCTTTATATGTAAATTAGGTTCATTATTGTTTGCGCGTTATTCACAAAACTCACTGCTGCTCACCAAGAGCTATGACGACACACTATCTTTAAAGAAATATTTGTGTAAATTTTTATTGCAATATCATCAAATGAAGACCAAAATGTTGAGAAGGCAAATATGCAATGAAAAGGGAAAATTCATGTTAAATGCATTCTCTTAAAATCTAAGCAAAAGCCAATGTCGTATCCGAAATCTTGTTCACCCATATGTATTCCAGATACTTTAAAGTTCCATATGGTTTACCTCTGGGCTCCCTATTTTAATAAGAGAAGCTAAGAGGCCCTCCGCAGTAAACATTTCACCAAAAAATAAGGGTTTGGTTACATTTGTTTGAAACATACAGCAAAATGATATTCCCCACGAGAGTATGTTGACAAACCCCATTGCTGCCACATAGTCCATCTCTTTCAGATGGACAGGAAAAAGGCTGCCACCCATAGAGGGGCTGCACTCATGTTGCTCAGAGGTGGCATGACACATAATCCTAAAAACGTGAATCGGTGCGGATATATCTCAAATCAATTTTACCGTTCCCAAAGCCACATGGTATTGACATTGATCACAAATGTATGGACAATATATTTTTATTTTATTTTAAAAAGGAAAAAACATCTCAAAAAACAGACAAGTAGTGCTAGCGGAAGACAATCAGTCCAAAAAAGCACTGCCTGGCCACAGAGCGTTTATGAGTGGAAGCAGCTGTTTAAACCTCAGCTATTTGCAGGCAATTTGTTAACTGTCCGGCTGTTTATCTAAATTCTCTGCCTCTTTACCTCACACAAGCCAGTGAAATTATACAACAATTATATGAACACAAGTGCACACAAATACAGTCAGAGGCAAGCAATTATGGATAGTCTCACAAAAACACTGAAAGAGTGGATCGATACATACACCCCAAAATGTATGGCTTTTAGGGCATTTTTTTTGAGAACAGTCAAAATATTCTGTGAAAACTTGTGGGATAGCAAGAAACATTCAGGCTGTTGCATTCAAATCTCATTCTTTTAATAATGTTTTAAACTTAATCGCTGCTTAAGGGACACTTTATCAACTTTTAACTGTAATAAAATAATTCCTCAGCTACTACATCAACACATTAACTGTTATTTAATAAATTCCAATATGATGAATTTAAAATAATAGATTTCTATGAATAAAAAACAATGAATAGAATGGGCTCTTCAGCAACTCATAACTCAACAAAATCGAATTTGGCTAGTAAATTTAGCCTTACTGGAAGTGCAAGTTGTCAACATTCATAAAGTCTTCCGACTGATCAACAGGTTGACTGGTCTCACTTATTTTTTATGCAGCTCTTTCTACAAGTTCTTACCCTATTTGGCACTACAGTATCAATACGTACAGTCCATATCTGCATTTATTGTGTTTGTTTATTGTTAGTTTGTGAAATTGTTGCGGTGTTTGTTTTGTAAAGATGTGCCCCTGGAGACATTGTATGTTGTTTCTTTTTCTTGCCACCCAGCAGAGCAATGAAAATAAACTACTTTGACTCTCTTAACTGCCTATTGTGCTGTTATATATACAGGAGCACTCGGATAGCTCAGTGTATGGTTAACTTGTGACAGAAAAAACACTGGGAAACAGCAAGGAATGAGCTGTGTGAAGTAAAGCAGCTTGGTCTCGCAGTGGAGAGTAGAAATAAGTGATAATACAAATAATTATAAGGTTATTTAGTGTGCATACTGGGATATTATGAGCTGTTGTAATGCAAGTTCTCTTAATCTAATCAACATTAACATGAAATGTTAAGCAGTTTTTGAGTCCTGTGGTGTGACTTTACTGCTATACTTATTCCATACATGCAGTGTTTAGGACTGTATTACACTCAAGTACTATGTGGAATATTTGTACTTTTAAAAATCAATTTGACATTATAAACCATTAACTTGTGAAGGCAAAAAAGATGTTTTTCGTCATACCTATATGTACATTTTAAACTAAAATCTTGACATGTTACCAACTACCCACATACAGCAAACAACAATTACATCAATAAATTCAAGAAATTACATTTTACATAATGGAGGGAAAAAAAAAAAATTCTGCCAACACTGAATGTTAAATAGGGAAATAATTATTATTAGGAGCTTGGACTCGTTGAAGAGCCAACTGAGTTGGTAAATCAAAAGTTGCATTTAAAAATCTTTCAAATCTTAATGTTTAAATGTGGCTTATAACAAAAACGACAACAATAACAACAACAGCAACAACAATAAAAAAAATAATACTAATTATAAAATTTGTATTAAAATAATACTAAGATGGTGTTAATGGAAAGGCATGCAATCCAATGTTTACCTGCTTACTCTAAACTGTCCAGAAGGAACTTTGAGCTCAACTCAAAGAGTGAATCGTCTGTGAGTTCTGGTTTATGTTCGTATGTCCCAGGTCCTGCAGGTATAGTGAGGTACAGACTTTATCTCTCTGAACACCTGAGCGCGGTGTGCTGCTTCTCCTCTATTATAGTGTTCATCTGGTTCAGTTGTTGTAAAATCCCGTTTGATATCAAGCTAAGAAGGGTAAAGCCACCTGACAACTCCGTGAACTGCTTCAGCGCCGTGACTGTCCGTCTGAATATCTCCAAACACAAGCGCACTTCTGCCCGCACTCACTCGCTCGCCTCAAATGCTGCCCAAACAGCTTGGCAGGTGGATGCATTGTCGCTCATTTGCATAAGACACGCCTATTGGGTGGGGAGTTTACCTTGGAGCCCCGCCCCCTTCGGCACGAGCTGCTGTGATTATCTTCAACGCACTTTAGTAGTTTACGGCCAAGCGGACCTCTGGGGAACACTGTGAAGGCGATTACATTCATGTTTCATTCGGTGATGTAAACTCAGTAAGAATTCCCTAGGACTTACATATGTGCAATTACTGTGTGGAACGCAATATTTGTGCAGTTATTTTTACAATATAGTGTAATTCTGTAGGCTATACCCTATATCTAGTTCATAACCCACTTAGATGAGAAAAAAAATGCGGTATTTTTCATATTTGCTGTTGAATAACACAATAAAACCACACTAGATAACATTTAAACAAGAGTTAACTAAAGGCTGAATTGTGTCCTAAAGACAGGAATATATTTGTAATATAATAATAGGCTTGGGGCAAGTTATCACGTTTTGTGTGTGTGTGTGTGTGTGTGTGTGTGTGTACATGTATGTATTATTTAGATATTTATTTTATCACAATATTTTCTGGCCAAAATTTTCTAGATTTTTGCTGTTTCATTAATTTTTTTGTTTCATTTTGTTTGTTTGTTTTCACTTTTTCTTCAAAATGTTGAGAAAAAATATTAGGCCATTTGATGACTTTTTTATTTATTTATTTGTGAAAACCTATCCTATAACTTACCCCAAAATATATATTTCTTTCCCCTTGACAAATAGTGGTGGAAATATTCAATAGCCTTTTGAAGCCAAGACATTAAAGTATGTGTCAATACAGAACTTTCAAAAATAAGACAACCCAGAGAAATAGCCTATTCACCGGCATAAAAACGGTAACAGCTAGCAACCAGTCTCTCTCTATATAAACATATTTATTGTAACATACTGTATATCTATTCAACTATCTATCGATCTATTTATATTTTATTTGTTTACAGGTCAGAACATGAGAGCATTGTGCAATTGAGATTTTTAACTCCAGTGATTTCTCTTCAAGGTCTACAACTCTAAGAACTTTGAAAATCAATTTTGTTGACACTGAAATAATCACATCCAGTTCTGCTGCTTTTTTCAAACATATCTTTGCTTTGAAATGCAAAATAAGCAATGCAATTACAGTTAGAGAGCCTCAGGTTTAATTTATCCACGACCGTTTGCACACACACACACACACACACACACACACACACACACACACACACATATTCAGGTCCCTTCAGCTCAGCCAAGCAGAAACACATTCTTGTATTAGGGAGTAAATATTTTGCGTGTTAATACATGACACAGGATTTTAGATAAAAGGCATACCGATGCTTGAAAAATTACCTGTGCAAGATTTACAGACAATATTAGCATGCAACTCGTCTTCTTTCTCATAATCTTTCAAAGATAGGAATGAGTTTTGCTCTCCTTGATATAAGACATGCAGTAACATAACTTAACGACATTCATCTATTCAGAATGACTGTGTGTGTGTCTCCCTCAGTTAAGGTGATAGCAACATGGTGCCACTACAGCATTCAGACTGCTTGATATAGAGAGTGTTGAACCCATGTGAAATGCTTGGGAAAGCCTTTGGGAGAAATCAGGAGGGATTTTGTGGTATATATCTTTTCTTTCCTTTTTTTTTCTTCTGCTTAAGCATGCAATGACAATTTGAATTACCTTTTTTTTTGTATTTGAATATATTTAAAATGTGATTTTTAACAGTCATTACTTTTCAATGTCACATGATCCTTCACTCTAATATGCTGCTTAAAACATTTCTTATTATAATCAATGTTGAAAACAGTTGGGCTGCTTAATATTTTTGTGGAAGCTATGATATATTTTCTATATATATATAAAGATATATACATCAATATAAAGTTCAATAGAACACCATTTATTTGATTTATATCAGTATTTATATATATTTATATTTATATATATTTTATTAATATAAAATATTGTTACAAAAACACACACACACACACACACACACACACACACACACACACACACACACACATATATATATATATATATATATATATATATATATATATATATATAAAATAAATTAATAATAAATATAAAAGTAAATTTCCCATAGTTCTGCAGTTCTGCAAACTCTTTGAATAGAACCACATCCTTCTTGGTCAGCAGAATATATATGTTGGTCAGAAAAAAAAGCGGGACATCAACATGATTGAAGTGTTCTGTAGCAATCAATTTACAGACATCTTTGTCTCTCACGTCATGAAGTTATTTCAAAACCTTCGACTAATGAAAAGTAATTCGCTATTGTCAAAAAAGATTGAAAAAGCTAATTCCAGGCTTCGCATTGCTGCACTTCTGTCGCTCACATTCTTTATTAGCCTCCTATTTAATCTACATTCGCCACAAAATTCACATTACAGTCATAATGCAGCCTGCCGGTGAGATTGGGCTCGGGCTGAAGAGGTTGAATGGACAGAACCGGAGAATGAAGGGGAATCTGTCCTTTTCAGCACCGCCAAAGCATTCACCCCTCCCTCCTGTCTCGCGACGACCTGCAATAAAACTGTTTTCAAAGACGACTTGGCAGAGGTCAAATGGAAGATGTCTGTAAATGAAAGCAGCCTGACTTTGTCTCCCTCCAGGCGAACTCTGACAACTTTGACAACTTATCTTTTCAGCGTGGGGCAGAGAAGGGCTTCTGGAGGAGGCAGGTCTTCACAACTGTCTCAGAAGCCTTCACCCCGTCCTTTATGTGGAAATAAAAGGCATTTCAGATGTCAAGACTGGATGTGGAGTCTGAGTGAGCCCGTGAACTTGTTTCCACCATGCTATTGTCTTTTATCCGCTTTGCTGTATTGACATCGAATCTTCCCTCGAGGGCTCGACCCCTAATATGGCTGCAGAAATATTAGTCGAATGTTTCAGTGGGATGACATGATGAGCTCATGCTGAGGCACCTTGTGCAACAGAAATAATAGGCCTGCGTTCCTGTGGTGCAGTAAAGCCCTGAGGCTTCAGGTGTTATTGTACCTGTGTGTATCTGTGAACTGTGGGTGATAATGAAGGGTGCAGGCACTTTAGTCACAAGTGTTCACACTGTGATTACCTCAGGGGTCAATAACCCGACACCTTTCCCACAGCGGAGGTGTGTGTAGGAAACTGTGGGCCCTTTAGTTCTGTGCTTTTGTGTTAATAGGATGTGTATGTGAGATTAGCTGAAAAATGTCCCCGTAGGATATCTGACAAAACCTTGAGTTTGTGGATGTTTTTTCAACTAAACATAAGTTCATAAATACTGTAAATAATTTGTTTTTTATTCTACATTTACTTTACAATATTCTAAATTTTAAAAAAATGAATTCATAATTATTTTAAATTAGGAATTATTTAAAAGAATTAGCTTTATTAAATAGTTTTTACTTAAGGGAATAATTCTGTCATCATTTACTCACTTTCATATTGTTCCAAACCTGCATGATTTGCAGACATATTTCAAAAAGTATTCTAAAACAACCATGAAAATAGTTCATATGACTCATACATGATACAATATAATTTAAAAGTTTCGGGTTGGTTTTTATAATGTTTTTGAAAAAGTAAAATCTCTTAAGCTCACCAAGGCTGCATTTATTTAATCAAAAATACAGTAAAAACAGTAATATTGTGAAATATCACAATTTAAAACAATTGTATTCTATTTTACTATATTTTAAAGGGGTCATATGATGCGATTTCTTGTTTTCCTTTTCTTTAGTGTGTTATGTAGCTGTTTGTGCATGTATAAGATCTGCAGAGTTACAAAGCTCAAAGTCTCCCACAAAAGGATTTATTCTATCTAAAAGAGAAGGCTAATCCAGACGCTTCATTAAAACACGCCCCCACATGTCTACGTCACGATGTAGAAATATTTGCGTAATGCCACCCAAATCTGCATGCAAAGAAAGAAGGCGTGGTTTCAGTAACCGCAGCAGTGATGATGCAGCCATGTCAGGGAGACGCTGTGTGTTTCAATGCGAAAGCAAAAGCACTTTATTTGGCCTTCCGAAAGTAGATGCAATTAGGAATCATTGGTTAAGATTTGTTTACAACAGAACAGTACAACCCAAATGTTTGAATTTGTGCAACGCATTTTATGGACGACAGTTTTGTCAACCTAGAAGAGTACAAGGCTGGCTGTGCACAAAGGCTATTTCTAAAAAAAAAAAAAAGGGTCAATTCCGACTTTGCTATGACAATCTGGCGCTTCTGAATCAGCGACTGTAAGTATGTTTTGTTATTAGTTGAAGTATTTGCTATTGGCTGTTCAAATGCGGAGTTTTGCACAGTGTAGAGTAACGCGTTGTGTGTGTGTGTGTGAGAGAGATAGGGTCACATCACAGTGGAGTCAGCGGTCTTAACCTCGGCTTGTGTACTGCAAATACATATGAGCATCATCACTGTGTCTGTCACGCGACTCTGTTCCTCTCTCGGGCTTGAACTGATGGTAAAACTAACAACATTATTAACTGTCTTTATATTTACTTTGAAAGCTGAAGCTCGCGATTATGGTAAGGGCTGTTACATTTCTGACGCATGCTTGTGGTGTTCGGCCAATCACAATGCACTGGCCAATCAGAGCAGACTGTGCTTGTCGGAAGAAGGGGCTTTGTAGAAAACGACGTGTTTGAGAGAGGTGGGGCATAGAGAGAGGCGGGGCATAGAGGAACTACAATAATGTACGGTATTTGAAAAACAATGTGTTTTTTGAACATTAAAGCATGTCAACATATTCTGTTACACCAAATACACAAAATAATGATCTTTAAAATAGCATCATATGACCCCTTTAAAATGAATTGATTGAAAAGCTGAATTGACACACGCATTATTACAGTCGTCAGTGTCACATGATCATTCAGAAATCATTCTAATATACTGATTTGATGCTCAAGAAACATTTTTTTTATTATTATCAGTGTTGACAGTTGCATCCTTGCTGAATGTATTTTTTTCATTCTTTCTTTCAAAAAATAAACTTTTTATGTGCAAAACTCACCAAAATGTTTTCTTTATTCTTTTTACTTTTCTTCTTCTTTTGATAAATATCTCCTTAATTTCTTATATTTGTGTTTACTTACATTCAAGTGTGGCACATCAGTATATTAATACAGCAGGTTTGATGTCAATTTTCAAATATCAGTAGAACGCAAGATCATACTGAATATGATGCTATCATATCGCTTCAGAAGATTTATAAAAGACTTAAAAATAGCACAGAAGTTGTTTGGACACCTTTTGTGGTGAATTTTGATAACAGTTTAATTTAGTTTTCTCAGTATATTAACTAGTTGCTTATTAGCTTGCCTATTATTAACATATTGGCTATTTATATAAAGCACATATTCTGCATGACAATATTTTACATCCCTAATCCTGCCAAATACCTAAACTTGACAACTAGCTTACTAACTATTAATAAGCAGCAAATTAGGATTTTATTGAGGTTAATGGTTTGATAATAGCAGGAATTGGACCTTAAAATAAAGTGTGACCTGGGTTTTTTGTTATATTTGGTGCTCAACTCAAAGATCCTCAGTTGACTGCTGGCACGGAAACCTTTATACAGAAATCTTTGAAGAAACTTACCTTTGGAGCAAACAGCCTCATTTTATCCTCTCACTCTGAAGACGCCCTCCAGTGCTCTTCAAAAACAGACAAAAGATCTCTATTCCTGTCCAGCCTGATACAACCTCATTCCCCCTTCACTAAAGCACTGTAAAAAGCAGCGATTGTTCCTTGCACCATTCGGTCAGGCCCATCTCGACGCTAATGGTCCTGATTAGTCTCCTGTACTAGTTTCCCTCAGGTGCTAGGAGATTTGGAAACCGTCCTGTACTCTTTCTCAATTCGTGGAGGTTAAAGTGTCACTCCTGTCTCAGAGCTTAAGAGGTTCTGTTGAATAGGCCTCTATTTGTATCCAGTCAAAGAAGACATATCACATCAGACATTTGAATCACTCGAGGCATTAGCGCTATTAGCGTTTGGAAATAAACACCACTCTCAGGGATTTTCTCTGGGGAATACCTGTTTTCTGGAGACTCGAAATAAAACTCGTTCACCCGCAGCAGTTCCCTTACTTATATGAGGATGGAAGCTCACGAAAACTCTCTTGCCTTCTCGACGCAAAGCTTTTAAGTCAATGCTAACGTGCTATCACAACAATGAATATGGCTGGAAAAGAACAGCTATAAAGCTTCAAATTTCAAAGGTTGGCAAACTTGAAAATGAACATACAATGATTGTTCAAAATTAGTCTAATCATTTTACTATCTTTTTTCCAAATCTGACTTCTACTTATGCATCCTGTTTGCTACCTTAATTCAAATTAAATTTAAATCCAGGAATTTAAAAGCTGTTTCCAACTCAATTCTGAATGCCGCAGCACTCTGTGAGAACTGGGGGTTTGAGCTCCAAAATTCTGTATGGAACATAATCAAAGCAAACTACAGTGTAAGTATTCTTCAGCGATGGACACACACTCTAGAACTTTCCCATACGTACAGCACACACACAACACACCCTCAAACAGTACGACAGATTAAATGGTTGAATTAATGAGAGAACATGTAGTAATCTCACAGCCTCAGTAGGAACCTTATGCTGTGACAAGATATGACATAAAAAAAAAAGTCTCCTGACAAGCCAGCGGTAGAGCTGATGTCCTGTCTCTCTCATTAGCATATATATGAGAAAATTTCTCTCCTCTGCCTCTCACCTTGAGCATTCACAGGTCTTCATCTCCGCTCAAACACTCTGCTCCAAATAACTCAAAGTAGAGTTTATACATCTTTCCCAAAGTTCTGATTTTTTTGTCTCAGTTTCTTTCTGCAGCTGTGAAAACAGGTTTTATATGAGAGTCGTGGACGGTCGAACTCTTTGTCAACTTTCAAAATAAGAAGTGAAGTTTTATTGAGTGAAGTTTTATTTTCGTTCTGCTTTGGCAGAATGAAATATTATGAGTCACCATCACCGAGGTCCTGTATACAGGGCGAGGACATAAAATGTGTTGGACCTTCAAGAGAGATGAATTTGTCATTTGTATATAATGTACTCAAGCTTATTTAAATAAAAAATAAAAATAAAATAAAAATTCATCCCTCATGTGCTTGTGCCATTCTTAAGGCTGAGCTCAGTGGATTTGTTTGAGCTATAGTTAAAGTTGTCCGTTTTTGGCATTTGTATTGAATTCTCAGAAGCTTTTAATTGTATAAATAGCAATGATTAGCAGTAGTAGTAGAAGTAGTACACAATAATATAACATAATAATAATAATAATAGAAAGAGAGAGTGCATTAGCACAAATGAAGGCTGTTTACATTTTCAACAGATTACTGAATTTATTAATATCAATTAATATATCTACATCAATATTCTGCTTTGGACATTGAATAATCCAATCAGACATCAGATTTAGATACAGAACACCTAGTTTTAATGTTTAATTATAAAACTTTTTAAAAATAGTTGCATAAACTTTGATTCTCTGAAGCATGCATTAAATCTCTCCATGTCTGATTTTTCTCTGAAACAATGACCTGGTGTCCTCAGGTTTTCATTCAGATTATACAAGAATCTCCATTCACCACATTCAGTCAAAATTACTAGCATTTCAGCACACTAATACATATACTTTAATCAAGGACACAAAGAATCGTGTGAGGATCAACCAGGTTTTGGCTGCCAGCCCAAAAGCTTAGACACAATCTGTATTAAATAACTGAAGAATACAATTTAAGAGCTTGTACTTTGACTGACAATTGTGCCAAATAATTGGAAACTGTAGAAGGAACTAGTAGTCTAGACAGTGTCTTTCCCTCTCCCTTCTCTTTCACTAGTTTCCTTACACTTTTTACCCATTATATGTGGAAGGAAGAGGTTGAATCCGCTGTCCACAGACCAGCACAAACAGACCACGCTCTCGAGAGCGCTGGAACAGAGCCATCGCCGAGTGTGTCTGTGCCAGTTCGCTCACTCACAGATTCAAATGTAAAACTACACTTTCATCCTCCACCACACAGAATCAATGTTTAAAAATGCCTTCATTAAATACATCTTAATTGAATAAAACCACCAACCAGAGCTCTCTGCTGCATTGCTAATTCAACAGTTCTCTGTAATGTATTTCAGACCAGTCCAGACCTCATCCTGGCTTGTTCTGTGGGAACAAACACGCTCGGGCTGGGGTGAGTTGGGGGGTGCGAAAAAAAAACAAGCCCATCCGACCAAGTTCAAACACTGATTTAATTCAGTGCAAATGGAACAACCTTGACAAACAGAGGCAAATGCATGCGCAAATCATAGGAGGGTTATGTTATGATTCATTTATGCGTCAGGGTTTGGGTTCGGTCCAAGGGAGGCACAGGTTTGGTTTGCGGGCACATGCTCTGCCCACAGGACTAAAAAAAATATTCTGTCATCTCACTGTTGACCATAAAAATGACTGTTTAAAGTGCAAAAGAATGATGAAGTGAGTGAAGGGCAGAAGTATAATGAAATGCTAGTAATTTTGACCGATAGGGGTGAACGGAGATGCTGATTGGATGGTCTGAATGAACAGCAGAGGGAACTGGGTGAAGGTTTAAAAAGTGAAAAATCATATCAGTAAAACAACTTTGAAAAACAACTTTTTAATATATTATTTATAAAACTATTTATAAAATTTGATGGGATGAGTGATGTTCATAACTAAATATTAATATGAATACATCTCTCTCTTTCAGCTATCATTTTTATCAAGTTGTCACGATTGAATGCATAAGTTTGAATGTATAAGTTTTATACAACTTTGCCAAGTAACCGTGAATGCAAGTCAATGTAAAACAAACCAAGCATTTTTGTAAATTTGGCCCAGGATACACAAAGTAATTCCTATCAAAACACTTTCAGGCTTCAGTTCAAGTGTTTATAACATTTAAGCCATCTGGGAAAGGGTAATCAGGTTTAGCTTGTTTTTTTCTGAACTGGAGAGGCAAAAGTGACTCAAGTTCAACATTCTCTGCACATCGCTATGGAAAGTTAGCAATTTTATTTATTATTTTATATAATAAATATTTATAAATTTTTACTTTTATAATAAACTTCTACTGTATTTTTGGTCAAATAAATGCAGCCTTGGTGAGCATAAGAGAATTTTTTTTTTTTTTTGGCCGTTTATAAATTAATATATAATTATTATATAACTTATTACCGGATCAATCCTCCTGAAGTAACCTGAGGTCATGCTTAAGGGCACGACAGATGAATCAACCCTTGAGGGGTTTGAACTTACAACAGTGAAATCCTTTGAACATTAAAATCTTTACTGAGCACACTCATTAAAGAAAATTAAGAAAATGTAGATTTTAAGGTGGAGAGGTTATGCTGGATGAATTAATGGAAGAAGTGAGGTAAGTAGCAGTGTACATGCTATTTTCTTTATGACTGTTGCCATTATAAGCATCATTACGCACTCCTCCCAAACTCCCATTAGGAGAATGATCCATCTCCATTTTTAATCGAAGTTGCGACAATCTCACCAGAGAGATCTTAAAATGGGTGGAGGATGCTGTATCGTGCGGTGACATGTTAAGCAATGTACTTCATCTGTAGTATCTCCATCATCTAAAGAGTAAACAAACAACTGAAATGTCATGTCATGAGGGTCAAATCAAATCATACTTGATCCTGATAAAGCCTGCAATTATAGAGTCGGTAATCATCGTAAGCAAGAAAAATGAAAGCACACTGGAAAGTAAAAGGACATGCTTTGCGAGATTGAGAGGTTTTGGTGAAATAAATGAGTGTTGCCTCATTACACAGATTTGCAAGAAAAAGGATATGGATTTACCTGGAAAATTATATAAAATAAAATAAAAAAAATAAATAAAAAAGCCCACATTATACTCAAAGAGGAAGAGGAATACTGTCTATTGTGAAGTAACCTTGGCAAGCACAGCGTGTGCCTACTTCCTAAGGATACAGCGTATGTGGCAAGACCCGGTAGGGAGGAAAGGCTCATGTTATTACAGAGTTTGTGCTTTTTAATAGTTCATCTCAGTGGCGTTTCAGCTGTTGGCCTTCCTCCCTGCTACCAGAACATCAACATCAAAGGCAAAGCGACATGTTCTTGTGTGTGTATGCCAGTGCTAATGCTAATGCAAGTAATAAAACCTTGCCAATCTCAATTAAGAATAATGACTGGCACTTTTTCAATGCGCCAAACCTCCCAGCATAACTGCATTGTAAAAATCATATAAATACTTCATCATAAAGAACCACAAACAATGAAGAAGGCAGACAACATTGCATGTGTTTATAGAACACAAAAAGATGTTTCTGTAGAAAACTTGGAGTGATGGACAGCATAGACGGCTTGTTAAACTGCATAATTAAGCATGCACAATTAGAAGAGTCTGAACGAAGAAATGAAAACAATGATCTCAGTGTTTGAGGTTTTGAAATTGTCTTATCTACGCTTGATCGAGTACAAAACAGAGCTCTTTTATGAATTTAAGCCCATCTAAATGCTATGACATCATGCTTGTGTCAATGCAAAAATGAGGTTGATTAGAAAATGGACAAAATGAAAATTAAATATTCACGGCGATTGTCTTAAACCCGGATTTTATGTTGATGTGAGAGAATAGATTTGAGTGGTTGTTTTTTTTCTTTCAGCTACCACACCCAGAACAATGGTGGAACACCCTGGAATAAAAAGACTTGGACTATGTTGGGGAGAAAACCAAAACTCCTGCAAGCAATAAAATCTCCATAACAGAGCTGTTTCACATAAAACACTACTAAAGCATTAAGGCAAGCCACAGTGGAAGAAAAAACATGAAACAGAGAAACACAGCATCATGCATAATGTTAAATGCCATCATTACTATCTTGGGTTGCAGTGCTCAAAGCAATGCACATATCTAAAAACTTCAAAAAGCCGCCAGTATATTTCATTTATGCATTTGGCAGCCACTTTTATTCTAACCTAGGTTCACTGGCAAAACTTGCCTCACTTTACAGTTTTGAATACAACTCACTGCAGTTTGCAGCTGAAATGAACACCAGTGCAGCAAACCCCTTCAATTTTTATTCCATTTTACACAAATAATAATTAAATGGGCAGATTATTGATTAATAAAGACTTATTTTCACACAATCTCTTGCAGAACACATTGTTAATATACTTTTACCACAGCGTATGAATTGTAAACTAGTATATATTGACTTTTCTGGTATTGTAAACTTGCTTGGTAGCCCACCTGGTACAGTGTTGCATTTGCGATGAAAAGGTATAACTCCATGCAACCTGAGTCATGAGAAAAGACCTGTAGAAGTAAACTAAAATGGCATGATTGCATTATCATCTCATGCTTGCTTTTGTTAACACTATCAGTTAGGTTTAGGGATGGGTTTAGTGTAAGTGCTACGTTATTTTCAAACGCAACAGAGCATTAACCTTTCAACACCAATCACCAGACATATAATTTCTGAACTGCCGTGATATGTATCATATATATCATTGTCAGATTCACATTCATCTGTTTTGGATCAAACTGAATGTGTTTTTAGTGCAACTCATTTCACTTTAAAAGTGTTGCAAAACATGCAAGAAGCAATGGATTATCAATTCCCTCAATCAATTTATACAACCTCTGGCTCAAATCATTTTGAAATTGGAAATCTTTATTTAAAGACATTACTGAGATCATATATGTGAATGAAAAGCATTGTGGGAGCATTCAGACCTGCAGTACATGAGCTCATATATAGGTCTGCAAGAAAATTACCTTCAGATTCATCGTATAAATGTGCCATAATTTCCTTGCTCAGCTATGAATGTTAGTCATAAATATCATTGAGACTTTTAATGATATTTAATGATGTTGTCAGTAATATTGGGGTTTATCTGATGCTTTAGCCAAAGAATAAGAGAAAGAAACCATCCTACATTATTCCTCCACTTTAATGAGATGCCAATGTCCCTTTAAGGCAAGCCAGTTCACTCAGCGGCCATCTTGGCAATGTCCCCAGGCAGCTATTTTCTAGTCATATAAGTACAGCTGCTATCTACTTGAATGAAAAAGACTGAAATACCCATGACTGTTGGCTACGCTTACATTTTAATAACATGTTAAACCACAAATGTAATCCGACAACTGGCATAAAAAAAAATTAGGTTCTTTAGCTCAAATCGGGATATACCAGTAGGGCTCTTTTAACGAAAAAGCAGGACATTCCTACAGCCGCCATATTGAGCACTGCAATTCCACCTTATATTATCTCTGTATGTGTCTGCACTAAAGTACTGGAATATTGATAAAGTAATAATAACTGTATATACATTTAATATTGAGAAAATCATTACAATGCAATAAAAGAAATATAAATACAAAAAGATACAAATACAAAAAAACACAAAAACAATAGATAAGCAACCATATAAATATGACTGATATACTACTATCCAACAGTCTGGGGTCAGTGAGAATTTTTTTTTTCTTCACACAAATATCAAGCAACACAACATTTATCTACATTGATAATAATCAGAAATGTTTCTCAAGCAGCATATTAGATTGATTAGATTGAAACAATTTTCATGTAGAAAACTGTGCTAAAAATTCAGCTTTACCATCACAGGGGAATAAATTAAATTTTAGAATGCATTCAAAGAGAAAATAATTATTTTGAAATTGTAATATCATCTCACAATATTACTGTTTTTACAATATTTTTGAGCAAATAAATGCAGCCTTGGTGAGCATAAGAGACTTCTTTCAAAAACTTAAAAAAAAAAAACTTACCAGCCTCAAAATTTTGAATGGTTGTGGGCTTTGGCAGTAAAATCTTGTAAATTAAATTATGCTCATTAATTTATATTATTTTCAACAATACAATGATGTATTTTCATGAAAAAAAGTTTTATTTCTAAAATAAAAAGTACTTTAATACTTCATACTTTATAGTTTCACCTTCATATTAACCTTACATTATTAAGTGTTATTATAGACAGTTCACTCCAGTACAGTTTTAAACAAAAAAGAAAAATAAAAGTTAGTTTTTTACAGAGTACTCTGCCTTCCGCTCATTGTGATGATTGCAGTTCATTGTTTTGAAGTTAACAAAAGCTAAATGAAGGTGCATTATGGCGGCAGCTCTTTGGTCTAGTCTGAATGGAAACCTCAGGGCTCTGGCAGTCAGGAGCCAGGAGGATTAGGCGCGTTGGAAATGCTTTTGTTACCAAGGCACTGTGGCTGTTGACTTAGGTGCTTCTGCCTGGTTGCCTCGGGTTGGTTGCATCAGATCAGTAAATGTCAGCGACAGCCTCGTTATTGTTGGCACTAATAGATGGTTGATGGTGCTAATAGATGATGAATGCATGTTGATGCACAGTGGCATGTTAATGGGAGTGTTTGGCACTTTTTTTGTCTCCCATTTACTTTCCATCCCTCTCCGCCCACAGGACGTGAACAAGGGTTCCTCAGTTGGCAGGTGGGATGTGATGATGTCACAATGTGCTTTCACACATACATTTATCTCATGGCTCCATTACTCAGAGCAACTTGGAAACAGTATTCATGCAGGAAACATTAACTATTATAAAGTGGCTTCCTGAAACCACCCGCTTCCTCTAAAAGTGCCTGGTCAGATCCACATTCACGCAACTTCCCTGCTTTGTCACTTCCTGTGACGTTGGGCTGTACCTCATGCTGGTAATGACGTAATATAATTTCACACACATTTTGCAAGCTTTTATATAGATCTGGGAAATTATTCATTAAACAAATGTACGATTTGATCCTAAATGCAATGGATTTGATAAAATAAACTAACAAATTAGGATTTATAAATACAGAACTTGAGATGAAAATGTTTTTATTCATACACGTTTACATGTAGAAGCATATTCAAGCTATAAATCCACTGTTTTTTTATATTATCAATAATAGCCTATCTACTATATTTATTTGTTATATGTAATAGCATATTTCTGACATACAAGAGACCATATATAGTAAATAATACTACTATTGTTTAGTGGACTATTCCTTTAAAAAAAAACATTGTAAGCATTTTTTTAACTTGATTGTAGGAACATTTAGACAATTATTGTGTGTTTAATTTAACCCTATAAAGGACTATTATTATATTTGATGTGTAAATTTAGGCCTCTAAATTATCAATATGATCTAAACTTTGCTGAAAAAGCTTTGATCATTAAACAACTAAACGTTTAAATATCATCTTACAAAGACATATTATTGGGAGATATAGAGTGATAACTGTCTGTTATACTGTTATTAAGACTCATTGATTGACATTATCAGGCTTACTCTTTGACTGTAAAAATATCAGTAACTACATCAAATTGCATATTTTAGTCAGTTTGGGCCTCTGAGTAAAATTTAGATTTTTTTCCCCCTTTTTTGAGTATGAACACCATATTCTCCTACTGTATATTAAACTATATGAGCCATGAAAGCTTGATGAATTACTGTAAATTCTCAACAAGTTTAATAAACTGTTCCACTTAAAAAAAAAATTTGATTGTTCAGACTATCATTTCAAATGTCAGGCTTTAAAGGGTTAAGGATAATTATACATATGTCTATAAATAAGGCTCCAGGTCTCCAAATCTAAAACTCCTCAGCCTCTTCAAAAGTCTACAAAAAAAAAAAAAAGAAAAAAAAAAAAGAAGTTTTTCCAACTTCAAGGTGAAAACTGCTGAAATGTAATTACCCCAAAACCAGCCTGGGGCAGGATGGATATCTGAAAACACAGGAAAGTTGTCGAAGCAAGACAGAGTTTTAGTCAGAATACTTAAAGAGAATGACTGCAAGTTCTGCCATACTGCTGGAGGGAGTGGAAAGATGCATGTCTGGGCCCTTCAGTGTTTTAATATCTGAGTATATAAATATATGCATTGTTAAATCTGCTTCTATAAAAAGTGGCCTAAATACAGTATTACTGATGTCATGTGAGTGGCGTTTGGCTAAAACTGCACATATCTGTACAGAGAGAGAGAGAGAGAGAGAGAGAGAGAGAGAGAGAGAGAGAGAGAGAGAGAGAGAGAGAGAGCAAAATACAGTCAAAGCAGCAGAGGCAGAATTAGAAAGCACTGTGGATGTTTTTAATTTTCACTTTTCCCTCACAGACATACTATCCACTGGTGCTGCTGCCAGGAAATTAGCCAGCATGATTCCCCTCAAACCCCAAGACACACACACCCCAGTGTATTGCATTCAGGATGTTATGAACCAGGTCAAGACTTGCTCACACTGGTAAACAAATCAGCCATCACTTTTCTTGGGCACTGTTCAGGTGTTAGATCATGGTACTGGCAACAGTCAGCCTGTCAAAGCCAGTGAGAAGCAAATTTGAAGCCACATTAAAAAACAACAACAAAAAAAAAAAAACATAAGACTGGATTCTAACAGAGAGTGTGCTGCTTCTCAGAGATTCTAAAGCCAGTGATCCTCTGCACTGTTTGTTGTTTTACACCTTTATCAATATAACAAATACTAAGACGTAAAAACCGCTAAATGTTGTCTGTCAGATGTTAAACATTTGGCAGAGATTTTGCACTGTATTTTGCACTGCATTAGATTTTGTATATATATATATATATATATATTTTTTTTTTTTTCTCTGAAACGTTACATGTCACAGTTTTAAGACTGGATGTCCTGTACAGAGCACATTAAGGGCTTTTCAGAGATACTAAATGATTGGATGTTTCACCATGACCACTCCCTCTACTTGGTCTTTAATATTGTCTGAGATTAATTTAGTGATCAAGTGTAACACTCTTATGGAAATATGATAATATTTTGTAATTATCATTTAAATCTGACTAATTTTCAAATTGTTTGTCATAAATCAACATCTCAGAAAAATGTTATGGGGTTTCAAATCAAAATGTGACCTTCTGTTATGAAACAGGACATCGATTTCATACATGTCCACTGTAGAGGACACCAGGACTTAAAGCATGTTTATTACACATTTTGGGAGACACAACATATGAATAGATTAAAAAAAAAATTATATATCAATATTCCTATTAAATATTAGATATTATTATGAAAATCTTGATAATTATTACTCCCATTATTGCACTTATTTGTTCATTCTATATTGCCCCAAAAGCATATTAATATGCAAATTAGATACATTGTATATAATGGAAAAACTCGTTTATGGCCATTTTACACACATTTTGCATAAAGAAAAATGTTTTTTAAAAATATCTTTCTTAACATAGAGAATCATCTTTATATAAAGTTTGGTATAAAAATTGAAAATTGATTTGTGATTTAAACAAAAATCCCACTGTTTTTGCCTCTTCATGTCTATTCATGTCTTTTTATTTAAAAAAAAAAAAAAAAACACATGACTTTTTAAAGTCCCGATGTCCTCGAGACTCAGGAAAATATAATTTTTCAAAAATTGTATTTTTCAAATTTTTCTTATGCTCTAAACAATGTAATGACATGACAAAATACTAAATTCACAAAACTGATTTTCCAGGTAGTCAGGAGGATATATATATATATATCACTCTGGGGTTAGCAAACATTTTTAAAAAATATAAAAATATCAAACTAAATCTGAAAACAATTAGTTCACATGGACAAAGACACAATTACTAAAGAATTACTGGAATGTCCACCTCAGGAAAATACCACATCATTGAAAATAGGGAGAAAAAAATTGCCGCTGATCATTTTTGGCCCACATGACTGTGTTTGAGGTTAAAACTTCCTTCAATAAAAAAAGTTTTTGATTGCTTCTTCACAAAAAGCTAGTCAATAAACCATTCCAGACACTTCCTCACCAACCAATACATGGCTGTGAAAACCAGTAATGTAAGAGCTTTAATGTAACAAAAGACACACTGAGATATCATAAAACCATCTCAAGAGTATTTTTCAGACAAAAATGTACATGTAAAGTGAAAAAAAAGCAAAGCTTTAACAGATATCAAAATCCACTAACATATTTGTGTAGGACTGTTTTCATTATAACGAGTACTTGATCTGTGCATATTTCTCTCCTGATTCAAATGAGACGACTTTTTCACTGGAGAAAGCTATAATCTAAAATATTATGGTTTGAAGTTAAAACCATCTCAGTGATGACAATCATGCAGCTTTCACTGCTTTTCACTTCACAAGGCGTTAACGGATGGACTGTAGTTACTTGTGGATTATTGTGACGTTTTTATCAGCCACGGCACCCATTCACTACAGAGGATCCACTGGTGATCAAGTAATGCTAAATTTGTCCAAATCTGTTCCCATGAAAACACAAACTCATATTGGATGTCCAGAGGTTGACTACATTTTCAGCAAATTATCATTTTTGCTTGAACTATACCTTTAAATAATCATATACACATTTGTTTCTGTTATTTCTTGAGAATTGCATGTCTCATTTGTTATGCTTCCTAAGTCAATTTAACAGGCTTTAATCAAAAAAACTCATGGATAAAATTCCCTGCTGTGACATCAAAGTGCTGTGGAATGGTAAGTGCCCTTCTAACTATGAGTGAAGACAAACAGATCTGTTTTGCTGGTGTTAAACAAAGAGCCGGCAGATAGTATCTCAGCAGACAAGATGACATGCATAGAGGATGAGGGCAATTCCTTGTCGTGGTCTGGGTGGTATTTAGGAGTATTCGCGTGAGTGTGTGTTTGCGTGAGTGCTGAGGGTTGTTTCCATCACTAATGCTCATGTCGTGCATACCTCGCTCCTGTCCCCAAAAGATCATGATATAATTCACACGCCAAGCACCAGCCTCTCCCATCCAGCCCTTTTGTGTGTCCTACGGTACAATCTCCATCCCAATGATCCGTTCCTTAACATGTTCTGTCCCATAACCCAAACCTGGATCTTGTCACGCTAATACCTCATTACCTACTTTGAGGCATATGGGTGTCTGCAATTGCCCAGCGGCTTATCACAGCTGACGTTTGCCTGCAAGGAGCTTTTGGGAAATGCAATTCACCTGGTCTCCACCCTTGGCTTACAACCTCACTCTCTCCCATTTGTAATAATTGGCCACTTCCTTTTAACTTGTGCTTATCTCATTGTATTGTCAGAAGAACACTGATTTTATCCCCCCATTGTCAATGTTTGTCATTAAGAGCTTGAGGACAGTACGACCCAGGGCTGTGTTATAGGTGAGATTTATACTATTGGTGTTTCCAGTATTTTCATTGCCCTGAAGGGAAACAACAAAGAGCGTCTTTCATCTTGACTTGTTGGAAGGAAGGCTGCCCACCTGAGTTTGTTTACTGACACATACACGCGGGAAGTGATTTCCTGTTGCTTTGCCTTCAATAACGACTCAGTAAACACATGAGTTTTATAAACTGTCTACAATGTGAAAGAGTGAAGTTTCTCATCTTAGTAAATTCACTCTTTCACATTGTAGACAGTACTTAGTTGCAGGTGTATTAAACTCATGAGAGCAAGAAAATAGTAAGTAAGTGCATTTTAATTACTTACTATTTACTTTCAAGCTGTTCCAAACCTCTATGAGCTTTTTTGAACACAAAAGAAGATATTTTGAAGAATTTGCATAACAGTTGCTGGTCCCTGTTGACTGTCATAGTATTTTTCCATACTATAGAAGTCAGTGGGAACCAACAACTCAAGTCATTCTGAAGTACTGAATTCAGCATGTTATATAGGCCTATGGGTCATTCTGTGTCAAATCAACCAAATTCAGAAATGTTCCCAGCTCAAATTTTTGATTTTGCTTTATTTTTTCTGAAGAAAGATAAACATGTATAGTGATGAAAACCAAAATTTACCAATGGCCCACATTTGGTTTTTGACCACTGAAAATGTGTACAATTTAACATTTACTCTTGAAGCCATATTTAGATCCCATTATCTCTGGAACTGAACCATACAGGGCTTTAAAAATGAAGATGCCAATAGAAAAGATTATTAAAACCCAAAATCTAAAAGGGCATTAAGATAATACTTCTTGAGTTACAGGTATGCAAACTTGGAGAAAAAAAAAATTTGCTGCTTTTTCCCATTTTTGATTGGTCACCATTGGCATATAATGCAACAAAAATTGCTAAAGTCAGCTAATTTTAGTAATAGACCTACCAGTCTCTGAGTTAAAATAACATAACGATGCTGCCATCTTTCTGAAGCCATTTTCACCCCCTGTAATCTGGCTCTGAATCTCAAGTGAAACTTGTCATTTTGACCCCCTCTACAAAATAGTGGATTACCCAGAAACTATACATCCATGACATTTAATATTTTGGTTTTCTACTTCATTTATGTATTTCTTTTACCAAAAAAAAAAAAATATTAATAAAATCTAAAATTTGAGCCAGGGACCTCTGGTTGAGTTGACATGGAATGATCCACACACACACACACACACACACACACACACACACACACACACACACACACTTCATTGTACAAGATTCTATGAGCTTAAGCCATATTATAAAACCAGGACTTTTTGAATGCTCTGTTTTCATTTAAACTTTCATGGTGACTTTTTCATGTTTCACATTCTGGATAAAATATGTTTTATTGTTGCCACATGTTGAAAACGTAATTATTCCATTAGAAAAATCACAACGGTCTGTGGTCACTGTAAATCACGAGGAGGGATTTTCAAATTGCTTTAATACATTTTGATTGCCTTATTAATGTAGAAAAGATCAAAGAATTCAAGGCAAACTGTATGTCAGCTCTGAAAATGCATATCTTGAAGTTTGGAAAGTGCAGACTGTTCCTGCCTGCGGAGAAACACTGTCAAGATCATTACGCATGTGTTTGTGCAATGCACAGAACTGTCCATGTCAAGGTCGGGGCGGCCTGTCTAATCAAGCCATGTGGTAGTTAACAATCACTGCCAAGCTGCCAGTGCTTGAGATGGCATAGGGGTTGAGATGGCATGGTGCCCTAAAGCAGGAGTGCGGCTTTCTTGAAAACATGTTTGTACGGGTTCATTCTGAGGTCCTCAACCCGCTGGCACTCTCTGTCTATCAATCACAGTTTGAGTTTCTCATAAAAAGATGACACACAATCTTGAACATGTACTAAACACAGAGAGATCCAGGATTCAGATAGAATCATAGATAGGTAGAGCTTTCTAAAATAACCCAGGAACCGTTTCTTCTACTTCAACTCTCCACTGACCCACTTACAAAACAAATCAATAAACTTTATCCACGATCATTTTAGTAAAAGTAAATTAGTATTCTATTTACTGATGTTTATTGGTTTAGTTTTTTACATTAAGTTGTAGTTGAATGTTGAATGCTGTAATTATGTCTAGATGAACCCAGCAGTTAGTATAGCTTGTTCCATACACTTGAGGTAAAACTTTGAAATTACAAGGAAATAATTTCATTGAACTCTTCATTGCAAGTGGAACACATCACATTTTAATTACATGCTGAAGACCTTTAAACTGTTAGGTAGTCTGAAATGCGTCTTGAAGGAATAGTTCAGAGAAAAATTGCAATTTACTGAAAATGTACTCACTCTCGGCCCATCCAAGATGTAGATGAGTTTATTTCTTTATCAGAACAGATTTGGAAAACTTTAAGCATTGTAAATAATACTTGATCTGTGGATATTTCTGTTCTGATTCAACTTTTTCACAGGAAAAAGCAAAATTATAGAGAGAATATTTGTATTTTAGCTGGAAGCGACGGTTTGAAGCTAAAATGTTATGATAGATTTGTTTCATACAAACACACAGCTTTTCACTTCACAAGATGATGGAGTGGATTATTGTGATGTTTTTATCAGCTGTTTGGACTCTCATTCTGACGGCACCCATTCACTGCAGAGGATCCATCGGTGAGCAAATGATGCAATGCTAAATTTGTCCAGATGAAGAAACAAATTAATCTACATCTTGGATGGTCTGAGCGTGAGTACATATTCAGGAATTTTTTTTTTTTTTTTTTTACAGAACTATTCCTTTAAAATCCCAAGCTGTGGGAAGGTTGTCACATTTATAACTGATTATGTTACAAGAAAGAAAGAAAGAAAGAAAGAAAGAAAGAAAGAAAGAAAGACCCCTTTTGTCTGTTAAAAGATGACATGCCATAGCAATATGAATACACACAAACACACACTGAATGAGTTTAATACGAGTTTGAAGGCGGTATGTGTGTGTTTTCCCTGCTGTTATGTGCTGTTGTTTACATGAGAAACATCCACAGGAGCCTGAGGCATTCACAGAGAATCATTTGAGGCAGATGTTCTGTGGGACACTTAATTTTTTACGATTAACGTCAATTTTATTTCATAGATACTATTTAAACTAAACTGAGTTAGACAATGACATCTCTGAATTCAATAATGAAATGCCTTTAACTGAAAATTGAGTGTTTAATGTTATTATTATACATTACTGACACTCTATCCTCCAATTTGATACTGTTAAGTGCTTTGACACAATCTGTATTGTTAAAAGCGCTATATAAATAAAGGTGACTTGACTTGACTTGGTCAGTCCTCGCTAATCAAAGCCTTTAATTGGCATTTGTCCCGCTCACATGAAGACCTGTTAATGTTTATCTCGGCGTGACACACTTACAGGAGCTTTGTTGCTTTGAATGTGTAATGTGACAAGTGTTATTGCCCGAGGCAGCCACCAAACTAAAGTCTGACCCACTGACCTGATGACAGGGAACAACAAAAGTATAGTTTTCTATCTGTTCCCGTTTCTTTAAAATAAGATGGATTTCTCATGTAAATCTTCATTAGGAAAGGGAAGGTACTGCAGGCAAATAGGCTAAAACTTTACCTTTCTTTTAATCAAAATAAAGCATTACCATATTAGAATAAATACATAATGAACATGCTGTTTTGCTATTTCTCAGTTTGGCATAAACAAAGTGATAATTTTTTGTCTTTTATTATAGTTTTTTTGTTATTATTATTATTTTTTTAACTGACAAACAAAATTGATGTAAAAATGTATCTTTTTAAGATAAAATTTTTATTAATTTATTTATTAATTTGTTTATTAATTTATGTTCATGTTAGTTAATAAAAATACAGTTGTTCATTGTTTGTTCATGTTAGTTCACAGTGCATTAACTAATGTTAACAAACACAACTTGTGATTTTAATAATGCATTAGTCAATGCTGAAATTAACTAAGATTAATAAATGCTGTAGAAGTATTGTTCATTCTTGGTTCATATTAACTAATGTAGTTAACTAATGTTAACTAATGAACCTTACTGTAAAGTGTTACCTAAAAAAAAAAAAAATATATATATATATATATATATATATATATATATAAACTGGGAATTACTAATTCAAATAAATTATATAAAATAAATTATATA
Organism: Spinibarbus caldwelli; assembly: GCA_039654775.1. Classification (NCBI taxonomy): domain Eukaryota; kingdom Metazoa; phylum Chordata; class Actinopteri; order Cypriniformes; family Cyprinidae; genus Spinibarbus; species Spinibarbus caldwelli. The sequence goes on from CM077254.1 coordinate 17,953,210, forward strand.
ACCAAATAAAATATATTCAATATTTAAAAAGTCAATATTTAATCATGTTTAAGAAGAAATTCTGTTAATTTGTTCAAAAATAAAATGTTTGCTGATGGCATTTAGTTTATTTATTTGCTTCAGATGCAAACTTGTACAACTCATTAAAATGCCTGTCTGACATAAGTTTAAAATCAGAAAGAATATTTTTGGAGATGGATTTGGAAAACTCTGGAGTTTTTTCCAGACCTGTGTGGAGAACCAAGGCATAATGCATATATTGAAAAAAGCAAGACTCTCCTTCCTTTCCGACTTTTGCTTTCTATCTTTGCCATCTGTCTTTCCCTCAAGAGGATTCCAGCAAAAGGAATAGTTGATAAAACAGAAAAAAGAGCAAGAAGGCGACTACTGGTTGTCTGGAAATCCTGCCGAGTAGTGAATTAGTAATGGAGAAGTCTTGTTGGTTGGCTTTGAGTATGTTTGTGCGTGCAGGTATGTGAATTTCTCTCTCTTCCAGTCTCTCAGGTGCATACTGTAAGCCATATTTATTATAGAATATGCTGCCAAATATTCCTTTCTACATTTAATATTCAATGCCTGAAGGAATATAAGATAATTTCAGTGAACTAGACACGGGAATCAAACCCCATAGAATCACCACAAGATTATTGTGAAAGACGTCTCTTATGCTTGTAGGTTGCATTTGTTTGATCTAAAACTCAGCAATTATGGAATACTAACCATTTTCTATTTGGATATATTTTAAATTTTAATTTACTCCTGTGATGCAAAGCTGAATTTTCAGCATCATTACTCCAGTCTTCAGTGTCACATGATCCTTCAGAAATCATTCTAACAGGTTCATTTGCTGTTTAAGAGACATATCTAATTATATTCAATATTGAAAACAGTTATCCTTTCAATTAACTTCAGTGAAGACTCTGGACATAAGAATCAAACCCCAGTTAGACACCAGAAGCACTGTCTGTCTGTGTAAATGGACTTGGGCCAAGGAAGACACATTCGTCCTTTGAGAGCTGTATTTGTGGCCTGATAGGGTTTCAAACGGGAGTATTTACACCCCTTGCTTAGTTTGTAGCAGCCACTCATATTAGACAGCTGTACGCAACACTCATCTGCTAAATCCAGTTGAAATGACCATGAACGAAATAACTTGAGTTCACAAATATCTGCTGACACTCAGTATTGTCAGTGCCAATGACTAGCTAAAAGAGGGCCTGAGCATTCAAATGGCAATACGAGGCATAGTCATGCATAGATACGATTCAACACATCTGACAAATTGGGTCGCGTAGCGTCCCGAAGGACCTTGGGTTGTCTGCATTCAGGCCAGGCTGGTAACCTGAAGCCCAAACTGTATTGTAGATCACTACTTTAAATACCTCTCTCTTTACCCAGAACCCAGAGGAGCATCAGGTGATAGCTAATGACCTGTTAAATGCAGATTAGCATAGGCAGCATTCTTAACTGAGGGTACGAGCAGCACATTCAAGCTCTATCAATGTGGACAACCCTGGGTAGTTTATACAGTGACAGTATATAAATTCACTGTGTCAGTATTATGAGCTTATCAATAACCTGAGTCCATATTAAACCAAGATCATAATAAATCAAACTTAAAGCATGCCATTTATAATACACAGGCTATATTCAGAATGAAATACTAGCATGCTGCTTACTGTATATTATCCTGACTAGTGTATTCTTACAAATGCAGTATTAGACTGTTTAAAAAAGATACATAAATTAAATAGATTATTTATAGTATGTTTTGCAAGAAAATACAATATCTGTTTTTCTACTTCAAAATTGTGCAATTAATTGTGAGATTTATTAACAATTTCTGAGTGATGATTGCTTCTACACTTAATTGTTTTTAGTGCATGTGAAAGTATATGCAGTATGCAACAGTAAACATTTTAAATAATGTGCTACAATGTGGTCAAAAGATCTCCCTATGTTAAATGCTGCAGAAATAATATGCTAATTAAACAAAAACGTAAAAAATGTGACATTAAATTAAGATCGCTTTGCCACTCAAAATGGAAGATCAAGTTGAGCGCAGTGCATTATGGGATACAGTTTTCCACAAAGTGTACAATATTTGTATTCTGTTTTGGCAAATATAGGAAGTCATGCAGCTATCTCATGTATACAGTCTGCAAAAAGTAATATTGTGAAATATTAATACAATTTAAAATATCTGTTTTCTATTTAAATATATTTTAAAATGTCATTTATTTCTGTGACGCAATTGCTAATTTTTTAGCATCATTACTCCAGTCTTCAGTGTCACATGATCCTTCAGAAATCATTGGAGCTCAAGTAGCATTTCTTATTATTATCAATGTTGAAAAAAATTGTGCTGCTTAATATTTTTGTGGAAACAGTGATGCATTCTTTTCTCTTTTTTCAGGATTCTTTGATGTATATAAAATTTAAAAGAACAGCATTTATTTGAAATAGAATGTTAATTTTGATCAATTTAATACAGGGGTCGGCAACCTTTTCGGCATGACGTGCCATTTTTAATTTTTCTGGTTAACCACTGTGCCAATCCCAAATTTGATTGGCTATCTCAGTCAATTTGACATTGACGAGCGCTGAGGATTTGATCTGAAGCGCCTAGTATGTGCAGCGGTCACGCGCACATCCATAGATTAATTCTCACACTTTAATAGTATTTATAGCTCCCAACAGGCTGTGTGACTATGAGAAGTTATTACATCAAAATCTACGTCAGTGTGCAGTTTTCCCTATTGCTCACGTGCCAGCGATTATCCCTCTGCGTGCCGTAGGTTGCTGACCCCTGATTTAATGCATCCTTGCTGAATAAAAGCATTCTTTTTTTTAAAAAACTCAAACATTTGAATAGTAGTTTACCAATCTGCACACATTGCACAGATACTGCACAATTGCACTGGCAGAACAGTATGCGATTCCAAACATACCCAATGTCTGGTGAAGAAGCAGTGTACTCCATCTCTCTTCCTGATTTTTAGCCTTTTCAGTTTCCACAAAATGAGACAAGAACTGTAAACAAGAGAGAACAAATTCACGTTTAAGGCTTCCAAACTGTGACAGGTAAAAAACAGCCCTTGACACCTCAGTGTTGGGATTGAATGAGCACAGCATTGACTTTCCACACTTCAAAGGCCCTTAATGGCTTTTAATTTATGGCCTCTTCTGCTAAAGAGCATGCCATTTTTTCCCTCGTAAACCGTCATTATTCACAACTTGTCATCTCGTCCCCCTCACGTGCTCTGTTGACACGTCTAAACACTACTGGAGTGAGTGTGTGTGTGTGTGTGTGTGTGTGTGTGTGTGTGTGTGTGCGCGCACTTGTACATGTGTATCAGCTGCTGACGTGGACTTCTACAACACAAACATCCACAAACACGTTTGAAGAGGTGTCACTGCATTTATGCTCGTATAGTATGTTCACCATTCAGTTTGGAATAAGTACTTGTTATTTTACATTTACAGTGCATTTACGGTATAGTATATAAGACAGGAATCCAGTTCAAAAACAAAAAAACATGAAAAAATTTTTACCTAAAGTTGTTGTCTCATATTAATTTACCAATTTATACATAGATTACATTATTAAAAATAAGTTTGAATGTCCCTTTTCCTAAATGTTTGATTTGCTTACTTGTCACGTTTGGTGCTAAACACGTGTTGACCTCTAGACTAGCTGCTAACAACATGCTATAGCATGGGGCGCTTTTAGGACACACACCCTGCGTGCTTTCCCATGCCCTGGTCCCACGCTAAACATGACAGACACATCACTCTGTCTATGAGTGGCTTATTTCATTCTGAGGACAGCTGCGGACAGCAGCCCGCTCCGTCACACATCACGTTACATTGAGAGCATTAGCTCCACAGCTAACAACTGGAAACAAACCATCAGGCCCGTGGAAACAGATTTACACTTTCACCTGTTTAACAATCATATTCACCTGTTAATCAGTCAATCAAGACTACTGACTGGAGATGCTTCTGGAACAGTTCATTCGCATTTTCATGTAGTCAAATATGGATCAAAATGCATGACGCCATATTGACATCAATGATGCCAAACTCTTTTGGATCTCAGAATGACACAAGTAAATGTAGCCAGAAACCAGTTTAAATAATGGAAAAAATAAATAAATAAATAAATAAATAAATAAATTAAAAAAATGTAACTTTTTTAAATAAAATAATAATTTAAAAATAATTTAAAAATTAAAAAGTAAAATAATGTTAGTAACATTTTTGTTTGTTTTTGCTTTTATTAAATATTTATATTTAGCTTTCATTGATTTTTCATTTCAGTTTTAGTTTCAGTTTTAGTAATGTTCCACAGAATTGTACAGAATGGTCGCCAAGGCCATGCTTCTAAATTTTATTTTTTATTTTATTTTATTTTATTTTGCTTTTCATCTAATAATTATATTTTATTTCAGATTTTTAATAGTTTTAGATAACAATACTAAACAACATGCACTAAATAAATCAAATTAATTGCAATTAATCAAGAATTTTTGCTGTATTTTTAATCATAATCTATGTGATGTGTCAGATGGAAGATTTTGCCTCCCATCTCAATGTTTTCTCAGCATCTCGTACTATTAGCACAATAAATACTATTGCATTATTTTTAAATAAGCATTTGCACAAAATCAACACACTTAAATGGACGGCAAACAAAATATGAGTTAAATTGGAATTTTTCCATTTGCAGCTGAGTTTGTTCATTCCGCTGTGACATGCTTTATTGTACTGAGCCCCTCCTCCCTAACATCTTACATAATCTTTCTGAGCTACCTTAATCTAAAGTCCTAAATTGGGTCTCATTCTATTACTCAAGCTCAACTTGTTTTGGTGAAAAGCGTACCGCTGGGATGGTGTTTATGTGTTTAGTCTTTGAAGCTCTGTCAAACCCTGATCTCCAAACCCCCTCAGACCAAACAAGTCAAGCAGACCTTATTAGCCGAGCGTCAGACTGGCTATGGCCGTGGCGTCAAACCACCAGAGAGGATATGACCTCTGACCCTAGCTTGTGCTTTTAATTAATGAATGGCACTTAACAATGGCCTTGAGCTGTCTACACAACCAGTGGCTGTATTTTACTCTCACAAGTCCAATCCATCACCCTCCCACCTGGTAGTAAATTATTAAGGACTAGTGTCCGATGCATAGATCGATTACCATAATGTAAGCTTTTTAGTAACAGATAGCCTCTAATACACTATTCTCAAGTCTAAAGTCATTTAGTTAAGTAACTTACACACTCACTGAACCCAAAAAGAGAAGAGGGTGTTGACAGCCTGCGAGTAATTACTGTGAGGGGTCAAGAGTGTAAAAGCATTCATTTTTGACATAATGCCCTCTACGGGTCACACTGAACCGATTTATAATGGAGAGGGCAAATATTTCTGAGACACATACACTCTTCCCTCTGACTTCTTTCAGACCAGCTCCCTGTAATTACACAACTTCCACTCAATGGCAGTCCGGCCCCTCACACTTCAAAGTCCCGGACCCTTCACACATCCACACAGTGGCTTCCAGTCAAAGCGGAGGTCCAGCTGGTGAGAACACAAACATGTAAATCCTGCAAAAAAAGAGGCAGAATTTGCCTCATTTGTGTGAATTTGATCAGCTTTTGACATTTAAACATAAGTTTTATTGTAAACTTTCACCTAAAGCTCCTGTAAATGATTTTAAGCACTAACTGAGCACAATATTTGCATTCTGGAAGTAAAATTCCCATCCATTTTCTCCACGGAGAAATAGATTTTAAACATTTTTTATATAAAACAGACCTACTATTTGTTCAGAGGTTATTCATCTTGTAATGAGCCATCAATCAGTTTTTTTACTTCAATTTTAAATCATATTCCAGGTGCAAAACTATATTACCCATGAATCCTGATGAGAAAGATCCACTAAACAAGGAATCATGGCAAACAAATCAAGACAAAAAAGCCCAAAGAAGCCTGTTCAAAAGTTTAAGATAAGTAAGATTTCTTAATGTTTATGAAAGAAGTCTCTTATACTCACCAAGGCTGCATTTATTTGATTAAAAATATATTAAAAATTGTAAAATTATAAAATATTATTACAATTCAAAATAACTGTTGAATATATTTTAAAATGTAATTTCTTTCTTCTGATGGCAAAGATGAATGTTAAGCATCGTTACTCCAGTCTTCAGTGTCACATGATCCTTCAGAAATCATTCCAATATGATGACCTTGGTGCTCAAGAAACATTTCTTAATAATATTTACATATTTTGTGTAAATCATGATACATATTTTTCATGATTCTTTGAACAGAAAGTTCAAAAGAACAGAACGTATTTGAAATAGAAATTTGTATGATATTGTGAATGACTTTACTGTCAATTTTATTAATTTAGTGTGTCTCTGTGCAATACAGGCAGGATTTTTTTTTTTTTTTTTCAAAAATTAAAAAAATCATACTTACCCCAAAGGTTTGAACGGTATTGAATCTCCCAGTTTTCAAAAACGAGTTTTGCCTTAAAAATTTCATAATGTTGTGATTAATCTTGAAGTTGTTGATTTAGTTTATGCCTTTGATGTCTTTGTTTAATAAATTTGAAATTCCTATGGAGAAAATGATTGAGGGGGGAAAAAAAAACTGAATCAAAGCCACTGAAAAAATGGGCGGTCGCATGCTATCGAGCATTATTTGTGAGATTGACCCACACTATGAGCCAATCAGATAACGTTCTCATTTCCTGTAGTATCTGCAAAATCAATTATCAAATTGGAAAATCAATTATATAAATTATTAAAAATGTTTAGGATAAAAACATACATCCTTTCCTACAGTCTGTGGAAAACTAATAAATGTTCTGTAAAATATTGCATATTCTCATAATCTGTGCGAGCTGGGATCTTTAAGTGGTGCATTCGAGCGCAGGCTCTGGTGAAGGGGTTTTAACAGGTAACAGATGTGTTCTGGCTCGGGTTCCTCCAGTACCGTGTGTTTATTTGACTGTGTGCATGGTGTGTCAGGACCCCTGGGTCTCCAGCAAACTCCCAATCCTAATAAATTTTCATTTATTAAAGTTACACTGACATTACCCCAAATAGTCAGACTAGCTTGTACTTCCGTTAGTATATTTAGTGTGTGCAGCATACACATTTACACATACACAAACACAGACACACACACATCCCACAATACTGTGCAGTACTCCATATTGGCTGCTATAAAACCTGACTTGCAATAACAAGGTAGAAAGGAATTAGGAGAGGTCACACCCTAAAACCACTGCCAAAAATTACCCTTTATACCATAAAAAAATGATCATAACAATACCTTATTCTCTGAAAATCATGAGTTAGAGAATAGAACACATAATTAAAGGTGCAATCATTTCCATACACCATTGCTCAATGTATTGTTCCATATGTAAATCTCCACATAGAAATAATAGAAATTGTCTATATAAATAGCCAGATCTTGTCCAGATCTTTGCTGGGAAGGAAATTTAAGTATTAGATCTTTGATTGAATACACCTGGGCCCGTAAGTATAAAACTTCTCAGAAATGCTCTTAAAAATAGTCTTAAACTTTAACTTAAGTGTCAAAAAATTCTTAGTAAAAAGTAAAACTTTTCTAAGAGTAGGAGACTTTTATAAAGAAGCTAAAAGCAACTTTCAGTAAAGTCTAAGACTGATTCTTAAGTGTTGACTGAGGTGACACTTAAGTGTTGTGAACTAAGGACTACACTGATGTCAACCCAAAATGGCCACCCTTGACCTCTGAAACAGCCAATAGTGAGCCTGCTCATGTGAAGTCACAGCAGCACAACACCAATCATTTAATGTAACTACAATAAAATAATTTCATTAAGACACTGAAATATTTTAATATTTAAATGTATTTTTTAAATGCTTTGCATTGTGCAAAATTATCACAAATTATTACTGATGCTTTGTTTTCTATTGGTATGTCTCCTCGTTTACAGTTGGAGCAATGATGTGAACATGAGTTCCATCAATGGCTCCAACAACTCCAGGAAAGCCCACAATCCTCATAAAAGTGGCTTGTTTATTCAATATGGTTTGGCGGTCAGTTGGAAAGTCAATAAACTGCCATATAGTAGTGGCCAAAGTGATGTTCGGCCTAGGAAATTTAAATTAAATTAAATTTAATTTAAAAAAAAGCGCAAGATTTTGTAAGCATGTTGCATAGTTGCTTAGAGTCAGTTGTTTAATTTGTGATAATAATGCAAAGAAACATGCCAAACTGCGCGATCATAATTTTTGGCCATGCTGTCATACAAAGAAATTATGAACACACACAAAAACAAGAGGACCAATAAAATGTAAATAACTTATGTTGTATTCAGTGTGCCAGTGTTGCCAATTTAGTGATTTTGTCACTAGATTTAGTGACTTCCTCATCCCTTTAGAGACTTTTTTCAAAAGCCTAGCAACAAAATCAATTTCTTGGACAAACCTTATCTACATTCCGAGACTCTCACATGATGTCATGAAGGCTGAGTTCACTGATCTATATAAGTATAAATATAGATCAGTGAACTCACCTTTATGAGGTCATCTAACAACATTAAGTGACCTTAATGTTTCAGCTGAAAGCTACTTTCAATTGAAAGCAGTTGGCAACACTGGTCAGTGTTTTTTTGTCCTTTGTATTTTAATGGTTTAAGTGAAATGTGGGGTCATTAAATAAATAAATAAATAAATAAATAAATAAATAAATAAATAAATAAATAAAAATTCACACATCACTTTTGGCCACTGTTGTGTTTGGTGAGGTTAGTGCCACAATATTTAAGACCCTGCTTACAGTGTCATCACTGGTCCATTGCTGCATTTTTCCAATTTTCCAGCCAAAAAATGTAATTAATACTTTAATTTCTGCAGTTAGAACATTGACTTGTTGAGTGGAAGAAGTTATTAAATTTCTTACTTTGTCAGTTACAAAAAAAAAAAAAAAGAAAGACTTTTTGATCTTGACAATCAATTTTGTATCGTTTTATCAACTCCATATCATCATATAATTCCAATATGCCATATCTTTGCTGGAAAGTGTTTGTCTCCTCTTTGCTGCCATCTTGTTTCTCCTAACTAGGTTAGGAGACCTCTTCAGCTCTCTTAAATAATTTAAGAGCTGAGACCTAGTCTTAACACTTAGGAATCTTTATGAATCACTCTTATTCTTAAGTCTAGGAATAAGAGTAAAATTACATCATAGAATTTTGACTAAAATTTTACTCTGAGCGGCTTTATACATACAGCCCCAGATCTATGAACACTCTCAGAATTAAAGCTCCAAAATGTTTTTTTTGTTGTTGTTTTTTTTTTTTTTTTTACAGCAATGCTATATATGAACCATTCTGGATTCCTCAAAGAACCTTTTATTAAAAGGTCATTAAAAAAAAAAAAAAAAACAATGCAATGGATTCAGTGGATGGTAAAGGTTCTTTATGGAATCATAGATAAGAGTTTAGCATGTTTACATCAACCAAACATTAAAATTTTGCACAGAGGATATTTTTTTCTTTGAATAGCTCCTAAGCATGTTCTGAGAGCACATTATACATGCAGGTTTAAGTTGAAGTTGACTGGTTTGTATCTAAAAAACAATGAGAATGAGAGAAGACAGCTTCGACAGTGATCACAGAAATTGCTCTTTATACACTGACCTCCGGCTTCTGTCTTATAATGGTTGCAGAGTGGATTTGGGTAAGAAAACTGATCTGAGTACAAGAAAAGCTTTATCAGGTCAGATCATGCTTGCCTTAGCAAACCCAATTATGAGCAATAAAAATAGCAAAAAACATAAAAATCCTCATGTTACAATCCCACTTGAGCTTCTTAAGATGTACAGTTCAGTTCATAAAACAAGGGCAAAATAAGTGTGAAGGGAGAACTGTTATTGCCAAAGCTCTAAATGGATATTAGAGAAGATGAATCAAAGAGAGAGAATGAGTTTTTGACCATACAAGAATCCAAGAAATTCCTCTGAGCTTTTAAAGAACTTAAATCCTGCACAGAGACATTGTTTTCTTTAGAGTATTGCAACAGTATATTGCTTTATATCACCATTCTGAGAATTGAAAAATATTAGAGTAGAAAACTGTTTATCACAGCAATAAATTTAAGAGAGAGACAAAAGGGGAAAGGTACTATTTAGGGAACCTTTCCTTGTAGAAACAACACTAAAGCTAAAATGTTTCCTATATCAGTAAGGGCAGAGAACATGTTACTTTTAAAGGATTCATTTAACCCAAAATTAAAAGCTTTTAAAATATAACCAAATATTAACTGTTGATTGGTTAAACATATGAGAGAACCAGTGGGGTTAATTGGAGCTTTGGACATCAAACCTGGCACAAAAAGTCTGAATATGCACAAGTACTAATGGGATTTGAGAGCTAGGTTTGAAAGCTAAACAGAGGATTTCCAGTCAATGGTGGCTTAAAGGAATAGTTCACCCAAAAATAAAAAAAAAATGTTGTTATTAATTAATCACCCTCATGTTGTTCCAAACCTGTAAGATTTCTGTTTCTTCTTCAGAACACAAATTAAGAGTTTTTTTGTTTTTTTTTTTTGATGAAAACTGAGAGCTTGACTGACACAGAAGAGAAGAAATTGTTGAATAAAGTGGTTATTTCTCTTTTCTTTGTGCACAAAAAGTATTCTTGTAGCTTCATAACATTACGGTTGAACCACTGATGTCACATGGACTATTTTAACAATGTCTTTACTACCTTTCTGGGACTTGAACATAATAGTTGCGTTGCTGTCTACGCAAGGTCAGAAAGCTCTCGGATTCAGAAATATCTTAATTTGTGCTCTGAAGATGAACGAAGGTTTTACGGGTTTGGAACGACATGGGTGTGAGCAATTAATGACAGAATTTTCATTTTTGGATGAACTATCTCTTTAAATTATGGTCTATTTCTGAAATGAAGCACTAAAAATACCGTGCACGTGTCATATGGACTAATTTTGTAATATATTTCAGCTGATTTTTATCCTTTTTGGACCTTGAAAGCTGCTGGCGACTATGTGCTTGTATGCTAAGAACATAATTCAAAACATCTCCTTTTGGCTTTCTATAGTAGAAATAAAGTCATAAAGTAAATGATGACAGGATTTTCATTGTGTTTAATTCCATGTGGAGTCTGACATATTACCCAAAGATTCCTAAACAACACAGTTAAAGAGTTAGTTTCAGTTTGTTGAAAGTTTCACCATCTCTGGGCGTGTGTGTTATTCAGAAGACAGGAACACCATCCCAGTGTCTCGGTTCATTGCTGCTGCTACGAATATATTTTGATTCCGCCAAAAATATCTCCCTCCTCTTGCTATTTAAAAACAGAGAGGCTTCCAAAACTCTCGGAAACATTTAAGAGGGGATTTTGAAAGCGTCTTCCCTCCACCTGTGCATGGCTTCCACCAAAACAAAGAATCATATAAAGATGTATTTATTATGCATTAGACCAAACATTTGTAAACATAAAAACTCCCTTATCAGAATTAATGTGCAAATGCTCGATGGTGCATTGGCAGGAGAGGTGGAACAACAATTTACAAAGGAGCGAAAGAGGGCCTGGCAAAATGAAATAATGGCACAGGAATGAGTGAGAAGAAGAAACAATGCATTGTAGAGAATAGATCAGTATTTGTTTGGTCAGTAAATTGATATGGCTGGTAAAATAGCACATTGCAATTAACCTTACCCTTTAAATCTGTCCAATAGAGGAACATTAGTGCTTCTACGGCCCAAGTGAATGAAAACCAGCTGGAAGGAAACAGGCTCAAAGTCCAACAACAAAGCTTGAATCTGATTAGGATACAAGGACGAATGACAGAATTAAGCCTGAGGCATATAAATGAATGCTCAGCTCTTTTGGAAAGCATAATGCTTCATCTGAGGAGAGAGGAGGAAGGAACATTGTTTGATTTAGTGGAGCTCCTGTCCGAAACAGCGGCCAACAAAGACTCAGCTAAACTCCTCTAAGAGTCGTTTTGAATGGGAGCCAGGTCAGGATGAAGGTTTTGTGGAGTAGAAAAATTAAACAAGGGTGGCATGAAAGGTTTGGATGTGAATGCAGGGAACTGGAGAACTGAGTTTTATTATGAGGCTAAACCGCAAAGACAGGATGATCCTCTATTTAGTGTGGTGAGGATATTCTGATCCATAGAGATGAGCATATACTCACACATGTATGCATACTTACACTACCGGGAGAAAAAAAATACCTAAAAAATACAGCAAAAACAGCTTTCAACATTGATAATAATAAGAAATGTTTCTTGAGAGGCATTCTAAATCTGTAAATTAGAATGATTTATAAAGGATCATGTGACACTGAAGACTGGAGTAATGATGCTGAAAATTCAAGGTTGCCATTACAAGAATAAAATACATTTTAAAATACATTAAAATAGAATATATAAAATGATAGAATATATGAATAATATGATTATATGATAGAATTAACCCGATCTCATGAAAGTGCATCTCAATGACCCCATATGTCGTTTGTGCAAACAGCGTATTATGACCTATTATTACATTTTATAATCAAGTGCCCTCTAGCAGCCTTATAAATAATGACAATCTTGTTTGTCTGGTGTGTCGTCATCAAATGACCTTTGACTGTCGTTACCATCGTTACCAATTAAAAAAGGAGGAGTGACCCAACAATTCACCCTACGTCGTTGTCCAGGTGTGTTAATTATTTTATTTTATGGTTTGTTTTTTAAGGTACCGTTCTGATTGTCTGCAATTAATGTGTAAGCAAGTGCAGTTTAATGTTTTCTTTACAAATCAGTTGCGAATGCCACTGAACAAATGTAATTTTATCACAGTGCTCTAGCTCAATCATTTTAGTAAATGCCCAGTGGCCACAACACTTTTTTACCATAGTAACTGTAGTTTTACTGTGGTATTTGTGGTTAAAACACAGTAACCACAATACTTACCATGGTTTTACCACAGTAGCTTTGGATAAAAGTGTCTGCTATGTAAATGTAACAGTGTTTTTACTGCACACTATTTGTAAAGCACAGTAACCACAACACTAAACATGATTTTACTATAATTGCTGTGTTTATTGTGTACTCTTTGTAGTTAAATCACAGTACACAACACTTAACATACTTTGACAGCAGTAACTGTGTTTTTACTGTGTAATGTTACTATTTGTAGTTAAAGCACAGTAACACAACAATTACCATGGTTTTACCACAGTAACGTAGTTTTACAGTAAGTCTCAATGGCACAATTTTCATTCTATTTGGCGTACTATTAAGCAGAAATCAACTGTGGCGTGCATATGATATACAATGAGTAGGGTAAGAGGTGTGGGGTAGATGCATATTATATATACGCTAAAAATGTGTATCATATGCACACCAACAAAGTGTGTATCATATGCATGCAAAAACTGCGTATTGTATGCATGTCAAACACGTGCGTATGGTATGCACACCAAAGTCAGTTTCTGCATATAATTAGCACAAAAAAATCGTGCTATTGATGTGCTATTTTAATTAAGTGAATCCAACATCAGAGACTTCTTTCAAAAACACTAGATTACAAAAATTGTTCACATGAAAGGAAAAGCAAACAGATTTGATTGAATCAAATAAAGCATATAACTAAATACAACAGGGACATTTGCATAGCATGTGATGCACATTACAACATGCTGACTACAAAATAATGCATACATCTATCAGACTGAAAAATATTTAGATGAGTATTTTTCAGATTAATCATATAAGACTATTTCTGAGTCTTTTGAAAACTCAGGCCCCATTTTCATGACAAAGTGCATGACAAAAATACAGAGATGGCTATCAATCAGGAGGTGACATACCTGTGCAGCTGCAGCTACTAAAGATGAAAGTCTGTGACATGAATGTTGTATGTTCTGCAGACAGAAAGTCTTTTGCCTCACAACCTCGGTCATGCTAAACAGGAAAACTGAACTAAATTCTACCACTTTGTACACTGTAAAAACAATGATTTTTGAATGAAGAATATTGAAATATTTGTAACAAGAAAATACTATAGTCATTCTTCTTCTTCAAAATTCCATGTTTAATAATTAATGTGTTGCCATGTCTTTGTAATTATTTACTACCAATTTCTGAGTTAAAATTGGTTCAGTGTTTTCCAGTGTCAAACCCCACTCATCTCCACTCATGTTTTTGTGTCTAGGCATTATGAAAACCAACAGCATCCAATATGGTACCACTTGGTTTAACAGCCACTAGTGAATAGTTAGCTGTCACTCACTCCTCACAGATCTCCCATGAGGCCAAAACGCCCCCTCGGAGTTCCCGTGATCCTAGGGGGGATGCTCATTCCCTGTGCTTTTCCCTCCATGCTCCTGATCACCAACCAAAACAACAGCCCTCTGCGGTGGACCTATGCACGAATATTTTGGAACGCTCTGCATATGATATGCAGAGTCCCAGATGGCTTGTGGTTGTGTAACTGCTTTTGGTTTGCGTGTACTTATGTGTTTTTAATATGCATGCATGTGTATTATGGGGTTATTGGTGTGGAACGAGGGGCCCTGGGGTGGGTTTAAGAACCCAAATACAATAGCAGGAAAATAAATCTGAGCCATTTAAGGAAACTGCTTCGTTTCAACAGCATGACTCCATCCAAAATGACAAATACGATAAGCTTTAATTAATGACCAGTGAGTGACCCCTCTGATTACGTGGTCGTTTACTATAGGCTTATCTTGTTTTAGTTGTAATGTAGATAGGTGGGATTATTCAGTCGCTGATAAAAATGACAGTCGCTAAAGTTAGAGTCATGTGAAGGGTCTCTGATGCAGTGCCATTATATGTCAGTCACTTCTCGAAACAAATTCATTTGAAGTGGGTTAGAATTTGAGTTCAAGCTGTCTGTTGCATCTTCTTGTGTGGCCGAAACCAAAGCCAAGACATCCAACCATCAAGCCAAGACATCTGGCAAGAGGTCGTTTTCACTTTTAATATTAGACTCATAACAATGGGAACAGCTGTACGTCAGAAGTCTCTGTTGATCGGTGCCTTTTTCCTTTCTTAACATACATACATGGTGATCCTTTAATTAGAGACACTTTTTAGTACTTGAAATCTTGAAAAAGAAACCTTTTTTCTCATTTTACTTATAAATCAAATGGAAACATTTTGTAGAGAAGAAACTCATTCAAACCATCAGCAAAGTGATCATTCTTCATTTTTTGGCTAAACCAGGAATTCTTTAGAAATGAACCAAATAAAGAAATTAATAATTAAACAAATAGCAGTTTTGAGTCTAAAGGGCTAAAAGTTACCTTAATTTAAAAATAACCCATATACATAACAAAACTCATAAATATATCAGGATTACCTTAAACACTATCTGCAGTGATTAAATTAAAGTCATCCCAATTTAAATTGAGATTGCATGGAGATTTGAGATTATTTCCAATTTACGTCAACTCAATCTTTCTTCCTTTAATCTGAAGGTATTTAATCTTATTTTGCTTTCTATGAAAACCATCTGCATCTGACTCATAATATTACAGCACTCTCTGGTAGTCATAGACAATGACAGCCTGAACATAGTTGTACGGCAATGTTATCAAAACATGCCATAACAGTTTTCATCATCACATGTACAGATCATAAAACAGAACAACACTCAAAGCTTTAATAAGGGATTCACAGTCAGTTATCTGAAAAGTAAAGAAATAATCTTGGTCACCAAGGTGTACACATTTTATCTTTTTGACCCAATACAATACAAATGGATTGTAGCTCAACTGACCAGAAATGATTTCTGTTCCTCATAAACTGAAACAATTACCAGATGAGTTCATAGTGCTAAAATCATTTCTTCTTTGAATGGAATCATGAAAGTTCCACAGAATTCCTTAGAATTGGAACACCTGCGATTCAAGTTCACCAGGCCATGATAAAAAATATATGACAGTTTGATAATTCGTGTTCAACTTTCAGCTCTCTTTAAAACTATAGGCGTGGTATCATATGCAGAGAAAAATAATCCACAAGGCATCTGGGCCAACTAATGAATGTTCTTGCCAGTGGTGTTAAATAAAATTAATAAAATTAATATTTTTTATATTAATAATAAATACACATGACAACAAGCAGCTTTGGATCTGAGATGAAATAATTTAGACCTAATAAACTTTGGCTAACACTGAACCTATATACAGATCAGTCACTTTTGGAATTGATTCAGGCTTTCAAACTGTTCTGTCTTACATCTAAAGGTATATTAGATGCAGGCAATTAGACTTCATGGTCGGAACAAACCGCACACAAACAATTAGCAAAGATGTGGACTATATGTTGTGTGTATTTGTGTGCGTTTCTCAGCAGGTCTACAGGGGCCCGTGAGAGTACTTAACCTTATGTTTAGGTCCCTGCCTCGCGTGTGTGAGTGGCTCTCTCCAGGGTCATGCATGTTTACGGATTGGCCGTTCTCCTAATTACCAGCATGTCTGAGGTTGACTCTGATTGTCTCCCTCCTCCCTCGAGATGAATCGCATTAGTCAGCGATATCCCTCAACCCTAATTTATCTTAATCTCACCCTTAATTTCTCCCTTTGGGCGCTACCCGCTTTTTCCTTTGTGCACCTTATCTTGCTGTCTTCAAAACCAAAGAAAATCCACAAAGAAACAATGTGTTGGGAAAGGAGTGCAGGTTACCATTTGTCTTTGCTTCGCTTTCTCCCAGGCACGGCACTCCGCCGTCTCTTGTTTTTCGTACAAGAAAGCAAAAGCCTTCTGGGAAGAGCCTTTGTAGTGGTTAAGAGGAGTATAGGGGTATTTGAGTAAGATGGGATGATTGCTCATCGGCTGTGTCTACGGATGTCATGCAACTTCAGTGCTTAAGACAAGAAGGTATGAACAACAAATGATCAAGAAGGTATTATCACTATTACTACTGTTCATATGTAAAATAGGCCTTATGATTTTACTTGGCAGATGATTTAAAAAAATAAGTAATCTAGTTACATCTATTGAACAATATGCCCCATTTTACAAACAAATGATTCTTATGGGTTGGTCCTTTTTAGTCAATCAAAAACATACAGAGCATATAGTGTATTCTGATTCACAGGCTGGTTCTTTTTAGTGAATCAAAAACATACAGAGCATCTATAATTTTTTGATTCACATACAAATAATTCTTATGAACAAGTTCTTTTTTGTGAATCAAAAACAGAGAACATTTAGTATATTTTGATGCATAAACAAATGATTCTTATGGGTCGGTTGCTTTTTTGTGAATCAAAAACATACAGAGCTTCTATAATTTTTTGATTCAAAAACAAATGATTCTTATGAACCAGTTCTTTTCTGTGAATCAAAAACATAGATAACATCTAGTGTATCTATGTTCTTTTTTGTGAATCTAAAACATAAAGCACATGTAGTGTATTTTGATTCACAAACAAATGACATCAGTTGCCCAGTTCTTTTAGTGAATCAAAAGCAGCTAATTCACAAAACAAATGACTCCTATGAGATGGTTCTTTTAATGAGTAGTTCTGAAAGTGAGTTTAGCTATTTGAATCAGTCTAAGGCACTTCCCAGTACAAATAATGGCATTTGAAAATTACTTACAGTATGTAATCAAAATGTATATTATAAATGAAATATCCCCAAAATGAACTGCATTCTAATAAAATGTAATTGAAATAGGGGTTAATTGAGAGCTTTTATCAAATCAAATCAAATCTGAAAGTCTGCACAGATACCTGGCTATATATATATATATATATATATATATATATATATATATATATATATATATATATATATATATATGTGTGTGTGTGTGTGTGTGTATGTCACTGTCAACATGTTTTGTCTGTGTTTGACTTTGTAAAGCTAATCGATGTAAGTTATGGTCATTGGTCCATGTGCATTAGCTCCAGAGGGTCTGGTGTGTGTCAGACCCTGATTAGTGTGGATTCCAGCCCACCTGATTCAGGTACAGGACTACTAGATTAATGGTCATCTAACTAAAGACCTTCACCTTATCAGCAGTGGGAAAGTGAGGAGAGACAGATAGGATCCTCCTACAGATTTCAACAAGTTTTGTGTTTAACAGTCGAGACTTTTATCTGAATGAAAGCATACACTTACTTTACACTTAATACAAACTGCCATTTTTTGGAACAGATACAGTGCTGGAAATGTATTTAATTAACTCAAATATAACCATTCTGTCTCACACTCATGTCATTCAATGTCGTTGTATGTCTGTTTTTTTTTTTTTTTTTTTTTTTTCTGTGAAACCCAAAAGATAATACACAATACCGGACAAACATTGTGACTTTTTATATATTATATAAGTCTCTTATGCTCACCAAGGCTGCATTCGTTTAATTCATCAAACATTAAAATTGTGAAATATTCCTGTGATGCGAAGCTGAATTGTCAGCAGTCATTACTCCAGTCTTCAGTGTCACATGATCCTTCAGAAGTCATTTTAATTTGCTGATTATTTTAAATTGTAATAATATTTCACAATATTACTGTTTTTACTGTATATTTGATCAAATAAATGTAGAATTGGTGGACTTCTTTTAAAACACACAAAAAAAAACCTAATTATTTAAAAACTTGACTGGTAGTGTATTTAAAGAAATGTATCAGTATTTGTCAACAGGATTCAGTGTTATTTCTGATTCAACTGACTTTCACTGTGTGATCAAAAACAGTTGCATAGAAATACAGAGATGCATGCAGACTTGGAACAACATGAACTAACTAAATAAATGATTATAGGCTTGTCATTTTGGGCTGAATTACCCCTTTACGCCACACATAAAATGTCTGAGTGTCAATACATTCCCAAAAAATAAATTATGCAATGATATAATGCTCAAAATTATGACTAAAAAAGCTAAGTAAAACTGATGTGTATTCATTAAATGTATACAAAGCCTTTCCATAACAAAGCAGCACATGACATGTGAGACGCCACACACACCAATACAAGTCCTACATGCTACACATGCCTGACTAATACAAAGGCTTAAATGGCCCATTTTGAACATAAACAGGATTGCCCTCCGCTCTCGGCCCATCGTTACTGCACATATGAGGTCATCTGTGTTTTGATTCGCTGCATGTATGAGCCTATCCCATTGAAGCAACACAAAGAAATCATATCACACCATAGAGCACTGTCAAACCTCACCCTATCTAATCACTTGGCCCTCTGCTTGAAGCAACAACACTTATAGGATGCTGGTCTATTCAGGGGAAAGCACTCAGGGTCCCACCATTGCTCTTTGTCCAATGGCAGGCGGAGAAGATAACCCTGACCTGATAAATCTGTGCAGTGATTGAATCCAGAGAGAAGCCCATGTCCAGATTCCTAGAGGGAGGGATGGGATATGCAGCCAGTTTCCCATTATTATTGAAGCTGTCCAGAAAATAACCCCATTAAGCATTTGTCTGTAGTTAATTTATGCTTTAAACTTCATACAGATAATCTTTTATCAGCGTCAGGCCAATCTTTCACCGAGACACAATTCTTAACTCGAATTGCTCCGCAGAATGGAAACATCAATGGAAATATCTGGCAGTTTTATGAGGTAATGCTCTCACAATAGTAAAATCCCTTTCATACCAATTTGAACTGTCATGCTGGTAAATGTAGCCGTGTTCTCGCCCCTACTCAGTGTCAGACCCGCCGAAGTGGAGCGTCATGATGAATGAAGCAGGCGAAGACCTGAGTTTGGTTTCCAGTTTAAATGACGTTATGAAGAAACAACGTAACGTGCCAGAAAAAGATCAGTGATCAGCTTCGGAAAAATGGGATATTTAGATCAGATTCTGATTTTAATCGTCCAGTGCTGTAATGCCATCTGGCTCTGGGACCAGGATGTAACAGAGATTCAGAAAGATCAGAGGTCACCCTGCAGCCTTTCAATCTCTATGACCATGCAGTTAAGAAGAAAAAAAAAAAAAAACCGGCGTACTCAGTCTTATTGTCATAATCAAATCAGTCTGTTTTGGTGCAACGTTTATTGGTTTGTTTAGCTATATTTTGTGGGCAAAATTTGTCCCAGAAGCAAAATCTCTCTTTGTGGGTGTCTTTAAAAGGTAAAAGTTATTCATAAATAAAGTTTTACATTTTTTTTAAATTATGAAAAAGCTTTTTTTCTGTAGTATTACTGTTTGTAATGCATTAATGGTTAAACAAGTAATACTTTTCTATTTCTACTTTTCTAAGTCAATGCTATTTTCCATGTACAATCCATTTTACTTTCACATTTATGACATTTACAGATTAAAATTAATATTCAACAAGTTAAATTTAGGGCCAAGACCTGATTGTATGCATTGAGAATAGATTGGATTGTGAGAAGTGGTTGTTACACACCAGAATGAACTGAATCAGAGTTAAAGTTAAAGCTATTGTTATTGGCTTTTGTTTATAATTATCTAACAAGATTTTTGGCCGAAAACTGTTTCAAACTAACTTTAAAATATTGACAATTAGCACAAGTCTAATTTTCAGTTGGCTATGAAATAAGTAAGTAAATAAATAAAAGAAAAAAAGGTATTATTATTATTAGATTTTAGCATTTCCTAAACAACAACAACAACATTATTATTATTATTATTTATTATTATTATTAGATTTTAGCATTTCCAAAAGTGACCTTTCTAGCAATCCAAATATAATGCTTTTCAGCTGACGTAGAGAAAATGAAATGCTAAAGTGCTTTACAAAAAAACTAACAGTACGATGCAATTTAAGATAAGTAAAGCAATATTGCAAAATCTTGCTTTTAAAAGTAACAATACTGTTGGTTTATAATTATCTTTATGCAAAACTAAAAGAAGTCTATAGTACATACTAACGCAATCTCATGGCAGTTCTAAACTATTTTACATTTTCACAATATTGATAGTTAATTCATATTAATTTGTATAATCTCATTCATACGTTTCATACAATTGGCTTATGTGCCATAAATGGTTATGTTTAATGATGCTGTTAAGGGTGGAATTTCATGCTTTTTTCTAAAAATTCTATCATGCATATTCATACAAACTCACCACCATGTAAACAAATTATGTTTGCCAATGAGATTGGGCTGGTACACACTCATATAGATATAGCTACAGTAGGTAAACGTTTGTGTGTTGGACGAATAGTGATTCTGAATGGGTGTCTGGCATAAGGTTCCTGCAGTGGTGGGATGCCCACGAGGACATGGATAAGGGTGGATCCTCGTCGGCTTGCTTATATTCAAGGCATTCCCAGAATGACGTGCTGGGAACGTGGTATAGGATCTCCTTTCTGGTTCACGCATCTGACCCCAGCCCGTCATCGCCCCAGAATCACGAGCTGCAGCATTTTGACACTGTAATAGAGGAATCAGAGGATACCCAGAATGCAAGAGAAAGAGAGAGAATGACAGAAATAGAGTGAGAAGTCAACAGAATATAACTGTGCTCATGTCACTAGGCTGGACTGGATAGAGTGTGCAAGTGTCCGTATCGGTGTGTGTGTGTGTGTGTGTTGGATAAACTTGTTGCGTGATGCTAAATAAATGCTGGCATGTGTGCCCAGAAACATGACGCTTTGGCTGAAAAGGGTCAGTCACCTCATGTCCACAGTGCCGGCTGATGCACAAGTCTCTCTGCATTAATGACAACCCATGGATCGCATACAACCTTCATATTCTTCAACTGTCCCATCAACAGCATTATGTGACAGAGCAAAGCTGTGCTAACAAGGACATCAGTGAGATAATAAAGGTGAACTCTCTCACTTCTCTATGGTTCTGCTCCAAATCCTAGTGAGCTGCCATGCTATACATGATCAGCACTTAAAGCAGCATCCACACTGAAATTATACCTTGCATGTGACTGAACTGAAACACTCTTCATGGACAACAACTCCCTCAAAAGCTAAGTGCTTTATTGTCATAATCACGTTTTGTAATTTTTGTAATATATGTAACTACCCTCGTAAAAAAAAAAAGTAATATATTTAAAAAACATTTCATGCTAAGTATAGTTATCTATTAACAAATCCATTAACGTATCTACTGATATATCGCTCAAGACTTACTGATATAAAAATTATAATTAAACTTTATTTGTACTACTTGTGCACAATGCACATTTCTTAATAGTAAGCCTAAAATTAGTTTTAATGTCAGTACTGATGAAGACTGTTTGATTTTGAATAATATCGGTCTTTAAATGCAAGATACTGTATTTAAAGTGCACCTGAAGTATAATTGTAATAATTTCACTTTATCACAGTTAAATATACTTCAGTGTATATTTAGTTGGACTTCAGCACTACTTCTGCACAAATAAAGTGCATTAAGCACAAAATTAGTTGTTCCAATTTAGTGCACTAAAAGTACAATTACAGGGAATTTTTATTAAGTACATAAATATGTAAATGTATTTGTAGTATACTTAGCATGAAATAAATGAATTTCAAAGACATTTTAGTATTTCTTTTTCACTAACTTCACTAATTTGTGTCTGTGATACCCTAGTACAAAAAGAAGAAAAAGAAATGATATACTGTATTTACATTTTTATTTTAAACAACTCTTTGAATATATTTTAAAATGTAATTTATTCCTGTGATGGCAAAGCTGAATTTTTGTCATCATTAGCTACTCCAGTCTTCAGTGATAATTTTAATATGCAGAAATAATTTTAATATGCTGATTTGCTGATCTAGAAACATTTCTTATTCCAATTCATTTCGCCATTCCAATTCATCCCAAAGGCATTCAGTTCTAGCTTTGTGCAGACTAGTCAAGGTCTTGACTGAATTTAAGGAGTCTAGCTGAACCACATAATTAGAAGAGGTTTCCAAATATGTTTGGCCATTCATTGCACATTACTCTGCCATTATTCTGCCAGATACATATTATCCAAATCTATTTCCCCATTCGAGCAGCTCTGTTATTCCAAATGGATATATTGACCCACGTTCGGCCCATTAGCCCAGTAACACAAGGTCACAGAGATGTGCAATCATCCATGTGTTTTCTGCTCTAGCTTTGCAAGATCTCCCTCGTGTCATTAGGCCAAGTTCATTTGCTCCTGCGTTGTCTGTGATCAATAGCTCCTCTGTACTGAATCCCCGACACCGTTCTGCAAGCACTGTTATTGACTAGAACAAAGTGAATATATTATACAAACACAACTATGATCAATGAGCCGCAGGAGAATACAAGCACTTTCAGAGCGGATCAAACCCTCCGCTGGACTTAATTAGTGAGAAATTTCGATAAGCTCTCGGAATGACATCCAGCACTAATAAGAAACATTGCTGAAGCTCTGTGATAATGATGGACAAATTCATTATCATTCACTACACAAGATCTCATCTCGTATGAGTCAATATCAAAGACAGATCAAACGCTGGATTGACTGAGGCCAATTAAATATACATGATGAATAAGTGATGGAAACATAAATGCTACATTAAAGTATAGTAATATAAGACCATGTCATATCAAAAAAGAAGATGAAGGTGATGACGAAGATGAAGACAACGGCAACAATGACAGCAACGACTAAAAAGATAAAGAAAAAGATTACGAAAAAGATGAAAAAGAAGACAAAGAAGATAACGAAGAATATGATGACAAATAAGCAGATGTTGATGAAGTAATAGTAGTAATCCTGCTGAAGACCCAGCTTCGTCATGACCGTAATTACATTATAAATATATAACACTTACACTCTAAATTATAATTTCACAATATTACTGTTTTTACTTATAATGCAGTCTTGATGAGCATAAGAGAATTTTATATATATATTTAAAAAAAAATAAAAAACTATTAGATAGGCTATTACTGCCAAAGGGTATTAAAAATTGACAGATAATACGGACTAAAACTAATACTTATGTGATTGTTTCATGGAGTTTAATCACATTAGGTATTATAAATCCTAGAGCTTTCTGATCCTCCATAGACAGCAAGGGAGCTACCATGGTCAAGGCACAGAAACATAGTAATAACATTGTTAAAATAGTCCATGTGACATCAGTGGTTCAACTGTAATTTTATGAAAGATTTCTTCTCTTCTGCATCAGTCTCTGCTCCATTTTCAGGAGAGTATCGGAAGGGAATAAATTGTTGAATAAAGTTTTTTTTTTTTTCTTTGTGCACAAAAACTATTCTTGTAGCTTCATAACATTACAGTTGAACCACTGATGTCACATTGACTATTTTAACGATGTCCAGAGGTGGGTAGAGTACCCAAAAACTGTACTCAAGTAAAAGTAAAAGTACTTGAAGAAATATTTACTCAAGTAAAAGTAAAAGTAATAGTCTGAATAATTACTTGAATAAGAGTAAAAAAGTATCAGATAAAAAAACTACTCAAGTAGTTAGTTACTAGTTACTTTGGATCATATACTGAATATAGTCTATTTTTATTTAGATATATAGATATTTAGATAAAATTTATATATACATATACATACATTGTGTGTGTGTGTGTGTGTGTGTGTGTGTATATATATATATATATATATATATATATATATATACACACACACACACACACACACACATACTGCCGTTCAAACTACTTTTAATGTTTTTTTTTTTTAATTATTATTTCAGTGATGCAAATCAGAATTTTTATCAGCCTGATTTATTATCAATGCTGTTCTTTTATAGCTTTCTATTCATAAAAGAATCCTGAACAAAATGTCACAGGTTCCAAAAAAATATTAAGCAGCAAAACTGTTCCCTGTTGAAAAAACCAGCATATGCTGGTAAGGTATGTTTTGAAGCATGGGATGCTGGTTTGAGCTGATTTTAGCTGGTCCTTTGCTGGTCATGTGCTGGTCCTAAAGCTAAGGACCAGCTTAAACCAGCATCCCAGCTTCAAAACATACCTAACCAGCATGCTGGTTTTTTCAACAACACATGGTAATAAATCAATATATTTGAATGATTTCTGAAGGATCATATGACTCTGAAAACTGGAGTAACAGCTGTTAAAAATTCTGATTTGCATCACTGAATTGAATTGAATTCAATTATATTTTAAAGTATATTAATTATGTATTATAAATGTATATGTTTATAACCTTTGACACGGAGAAGAGTGAAAACTCCTCACATGACCGCTACTGAACATCTGAACATAACGAAACAAATCTTCTTCCGTCTGTTCTGCTAAATGTAAACAAATGTAGCCTTTATTTCTGTAAGCGTAAATATTGTGAAAATATCAATATTAATTGTGTCTAGGCAAAGGCATTCCTCCTGGAACTAACGCGGGTTTGGCGGATGTTCATTTCATACTCTGTGACAGCTTATTTAATGAATAAATTATACATTGTATTTAATGTGTAAGGTACATGTACAACAAACTGGTAATGTCATAGTGGTATCGTGTACTGTAATTGAATCTCTACCTGTGGAACCGACAGCACACACGGTGTTCATCTAATAAAGATCTTCATAGCTAGCAAACCATAGCCTTTGCAGATTTGCTTTCAACTGACTGTAGATCCAAAGCCACGTCTTCAGCGCTCTTGATGTTACAACTCTTCAGTGAGAACCGCTTCAGACGATCAGCGCGTGCGGCAGAACTGAACGAATCATTCAAACTGATTCGCGAACCGATTCACTGGTTTGCCAACTGGTTTGATTAAGCCTTCGAACAGAATTGACTCAAAAGAGTGAATCATTCGCGAACGAGCATCGCTCATTGCCCAGAAAAAAAAAAAAAAAAAGTAGACGGCGCGTTTGGAATAAATTGAAGGATTTTTAACTTGTATTGCATTAAGATAAAGTAACGAGAGGAGCGTCGCCCACAGTAACGAAGTAAAAGTACAGATTTTTCACTAAAAATGTACTTGAGTAAGAGTAAAAGTACCCATTTTTAAATATACTCTAAAAGTATTAGTTACCCAAAAAATTTACTCAAGTACATGTAACGAAGTAAATGTAACTCGTTACTACCCACCTCTGACGATGTCCTTATACCTTTCTGTGTCTTGAATGTGTCAGTTGCACTGCTGTCTGTGCAGGGCCAGAAAACTCTCAGATTTTATAAAAGATATCTTAATCTGTGTTATGAAGATGGACAAAGGTATTATGGGTTTGGAACGACATGAGGGTGAGCAAATAATAGCAGAGAGTTGCACCGCCCAAAGAAATTTTGCATGCTCATAGTCTAGTATGACCGCGGCTTAAAGGTTTCATCGGATGCCCATTTTCCACAAGTTGATATGATTCTTTAGGGACTTAATGAAAAGTCTATTACATACTTTGGTCTAAATTTCTCAATGGTAGTGTAAAAAAACACCCTTTTTACCTTGTCATATTCAGCTCTGTTCATAACAAGCCGTTTCCTTGCATGTCGCTTTAAATGTTAATGAGCTCTGCTCACCCCACCCCTCTCTTCCGTGGGGTGACGAGCAGACTGTAAACTTTAGCCGCATTTAGCCGCAAAACTTGCTAACTAGCACATTATTAGGAAAGGCTATTTGCAAAGATTCATAAAAAACCCTTATGCTCACTTCTTCTGTAGATGAAGCTGGATCACGAATGATTCGCTTGAACAAACGCATTTAGGTAAATCGGGAATCGGCGCATTCCCTTCAAAAACGAAAGTAACGTTAATCCTCTGCGTCTTCAGCAGCTCAGATGTCGGGAGTAAATGACGACTGCTATGTTCATTATTACGTCCAACAACAAAATACCTCAATCGCTTAATCTGAGACATTCTTGTCTACCCCTGCACCGGAGTTGACACAATGGCGGACAGCTCACAGCTCACTCAGGGCGGGTCTAAGGTAACTATCGTGGGAGAGGCCTGTGCAGAACTACATCATTCTGCCAGGAATCTCAGAACAGCCTAATTTGAGAAAGGGGATTTTAAAACAGGGATTTAAAAAAAACACTGGGTGGATTTTTACCATTATAGGTTGGATGTGTACACACACTTCCAACACACATTTACGTTCAAACAACATGTAAAGTGAATTTTGCATCCGATGACCCCTTTAATGCTGCAGTCTGTTCCAGTATCACAGTGGAAACACTGTCTTAATAGATTTTGTGGTTGTAATCATACTTGGTGGAAGGATGAGAAATATGTAATCTGGCCTAAACAACCAAAACCACCTGCCATCATACTGTGAAGTTTGGCCTCCTTCTAAATCCCTTCATAAACAAATGCATTAGATACAGAACAATGCAGAAACGAGGTGGTCTCTCATAAGACGCTGTCATTGGCATGTAAGCAGGCATGCAAGCATCAAACACAGCTGTACAGTCACAGCTGATGATCCTGAGACTGCAACTGTTCCTGCATCTGTCTCCACCTCTGCTACGAGTGTGTGTGTGTGTGTGTGTGTGTGTGTGTGTGTGCATGAGCAATACTCAAAAGTCAACATAGAAACAACTAATTTATATCACTTCACAAACACTAAGAGACACGGAAATCCTTGTAATAACTTACTGTTGTCTGTGTGTTATGCCTACTTTACAGTTTTTCTCAGTCGTTTTGGTGCATTTCTTTAATCGTCCTTAATATTTGCAAAGAAGTATGTGCATTTATTAAAACAATTTGTACAAACAGCACCACACAATGGATTTCCTGCAAAAGCCTGTAACTTACTCAAAATCTTTAGTTCATCTTTCAAAAGTACAAGTGCATGTCAATAAATTAGAATGTCATGAAAAAGTTAATTTATTTTGGTAATTCAACTTCAAATTCAAATTCAAAGTCTTTGGCTCTTTTAATTGTGATGATTTTGGCTCACATTTAACAAAAACCCACCAATTCACTATCTCAACAAATTAGAATATGGTGACATGCCAATCAGCTAATCAACTCAAAACACCTGGAAAGGTTTCCTGAGCCTTCAAAATGGTCTCTCAGTTTGGTTCACTAGGCTACACAATCATGGGGAAGACTGCTGATCTGACAGTTGTCCAGAAGACAGTCACTGACACCCTTCACAAGGAGGGTAAGCCACAAACATTCATTGCCAAAGAAGCTGGCTGTTCACAGAGTGTTGTATCCAAGCATGTTAACAGAAAGTTGAGTGGAAGGAAAAAGTGTGGAAGAAAAAGATGCACAACCAACCGAGAGAACCACAGCCTGATAAGGATTGTCAAGCAAAATCGATTCAAGAATTTGGGTGAACTTCGCAAGGAATGGACTGAGGCTGGGGTCAAGGCATCAAGAGCCACCACACACAGACATGTCAAGGAATTTGGCTACAGTTGTCGTATTCCTCTTGTTAAGCCACTCCTGAACCACAGACAACGTCAGAGGCATCTTACCTGGGCTAAGGAGAAGAAAAACTGGACTGTTGCCCAGTGGTCCAAAGTCCTCTTTTCCGATGAGAGCAAGTTTTGTATTTCATTTGGAAACCAAGGTCCTAGAGTCTGGAGGAAAGGTGGAGAAGCTCATAGCACAAGTTGCTTGAAGTCCAGTGTTAAGTTTCCACAGTCTGTGATGATTTGGGGTGCAATGTCATCTGCTGGTGTTTGTCCATTGTGTTTTTTGAAAACCAAAGTCACTGCACCCGTTTACCAAGAAATTTTGGAGCACTTCATGATTCCTTCTGCTCACCAGCTTTTTAAAGATGCTGATTTCATTTTCCAGCAGGATTTGACACCTGCCCACACTGCCAAAAGCACCAAAAGTTTGTTAAATGACCATGGTGTTGGTGTGCTTGACTGCCCAGCAAACTCACCAGACCTGAACCCCATAGAGAATCTATGGGGTATTGTCAAGAGGAAAATGAGAAACAAGAGATCAAAAAATGCAGATGAGCTGAAGGCCACTGTCAAAGAAACCTGGGCTTCCATACCACCTCAGCAGTGCCACAAACTGATCACCTCCATGCCACGCCGAATTGAGGCAGTAATTAAAGCAAAAGGAGCGACTACCAAGTATTGAGTACATATACAGTAAATGAACATACTTTCCAGAAGGCCAACAATTCACTAAAACTGTTTTTTTATTGGTCTTATGAAGTATTCTAATTTGTTGAGATAGTGAATTGGTGGGTTTTTGTTAAATGTGAGCCAAAATCATCACAATTAAAAGAACCAAAGACTTAAACTACTTCAGTCTGTGTGCATTGAATTTATTTAATACACGAGTTGCACAATTTGAGTTGAATTACTGAAATAAATTAACTTTTCCACGACATTCTAATTTATTGAGATGCACCTGTAAGTATTTATGTCAATGAACATATCAATGCCATCAGAATAAAACGTCCTTGTGTCATTGTTCACAAACAAGATAGGCAAAATGCTTAGTCATGTTGTCAATATTACAGTGCACACTGTTAGTATTACCTGATGTAAACTATGGCAACAGTTTGGATGACAGTTACTGTATTGAAATGCAGAAGGCTGCGCTT
The DNA here is from genome assembly GCA_039654775.1 of Spinibarbus caldwelli. Lineage (NCBI taxonomy): Eukaryota > Metazoa > Chordata > Actinopteri > Cypriniformes > Cyprinidae > Spinibarbus > Spinibarbus caldwelli. The sequence continues at coordinate 17,982,663 of CM077254.1, forward strand.
TTTATGTGCCATATATTCATTTCAAAAGTACAAATTTACACATTACTGTAAGTGGAATATTGATTGAAAGAGACTGTTTCGAATTGTTTGAATTATTCGAAAATGGTCAATCTCCCAATATTTAGCTGCACCCTTCAGCCATTGTAAGGCCATGATTGACAACATGGTCTACAATAGTGGCCCTTATTTCATCTGATATGCGCCTCTGTCCTTGGCATCTTCTGCCTCCTCCTCTGTTTTGCCTCTGTACCCTTCCACCATGCATCCTTACTCCTCTTATTCCTCTCAGCTGTTGACCCTGATCGTTTTCTGGATGTTCATCCATTATCAGAATTTGAAACTCTTGTGTTGTCCTCTGTCTACATATGCTTTCCAATTGAAGGTTCATGAGAAGCACCTTTGAGCTATTTCAGAGAACTGGTTTATAATTGGTTGATCTATACTCTCTTCATTAGTGAAAGTCAAGATTCACTTGCACAATTCATGGCAAATTTACAAAAAGTCTAGAAATGCGTAGAAAATATGCTTGACAGTTTATGACAATTAGAACAACCATTTTGCATTTAATGACTTATACGATGAACTAATGACTAGATGTTTTGAGGGGTAAGACTATTATTGCACAGAGAACTATATAATACATTTTGAGCAACATGATATTAGCAACTGATAATGTAGGAAACCGCAGACAAATGTACATAATCAGTTGCATGAATGTACCAAAGCAATCACAACTTGTTCAAAAGAATGAGAAACTGCTTTTATGATGTGCACAAGTGACTAGATGATGTGGAGGTTGAACAAGTAGTTTTGAAAATTTCATTTCTGATCTGAGAAATGCACCAAAGCGACTGAGAAAAACTGTAATCATGGCACAATTGTGTTCTTCACTTTGAGCTCAGCTTTTCCATGTCTCTGACAATTAATATACATGGTGATAGATAGATAGATAGATAGATAGATAGATAGATAGATAGATAGATAGATACTATTTCATGACCTGGTAACATATTTAAATACAATATTACCCTACCTTTTTGCTAAACAGTTAAAAATGTAATATTTACTTTCCCATCATCAGTGAAGTATGAACTTTTAGCATACTTGAGACAGACTGGAAAATTAGCATGTGCAAACTCTTAGCCAACGTGGCTTAAAAAAGGTACGATTACAACTAAGAAAAAAAGAAAAACATTGACAACAATGAAAAAGTAAGTACAGAGTCTGGAAAATATGTATCCATCATTGCTGAGGGAATTTCATGGAAGTCTTAACAGATCCACTCCCAAACGCTTTGAGAACTTATTTAGCATAACAGTGACTCTGCTAAACTCACAGAGAGAAACCGTCATGCTAAGCATAACATTTTACAAAGAAACGCTTCATACAAGCTCAGAATGACATGTTAAAGTATCAGAGGAAGAACTAGTGAAATATGGGAACAATTAATTTTTCCCATCATGTGCTGTCTATTCCAGCCAAACCAAACCATTATATAGGAAAACTGTGGTTTTAAATTAGCCTCTTATGACTGGAGAAAATAGAGAGATTTTCAGTAGCATTGAGTCAGAGGATACATAATCCCTTTCTCCCCACCATTGAAAAATCACAGAACCCACATGATTGCTAACAAAATATTTGGTTAACTCGAGGAGAAGATTTTTGTAATGGAATGGAGAGATAGGCTCTTGTTTTCAATCATCTGCTTAATTAAGGCTTCGTTTCTCCCGGACAGCTGTAATTATTGATGGTTTCCATAGCGATGAACTTGTGAGACAATGCGGGGCAACATTTATCATACTCAAGCTATCATGCTAATTGTTCTTCTTTGTGTGGGCTTAAACCCAGTTGACATTAACTGAATGAAATAATGCATGACTTTACTTCTGTTCTCCTAGAGACTGACCAGGCCCGGCTATAGTACAATTGTTTCCATTTTAGGCTTTTTTCATCAATGCTAACTAGCCAAAACCAGCCTAAGGTGGTTTGTGCAGGGATGGTAAAACCATAGTTTTCTGGAGATGTGATATGGTTAGGTCATTGCCTGGAGTAACATGTAAATGTGAACTGAACCGTGGTATTGCCACAGTACTTGTTTTGCAAGGGAAAGTTTGCAAAAACATATTATATTTACAGAGTAATTAGCGCTGAGGGACTGAACTAGTCCCGAACTAGTCATTATCTGCTTAAACCATCATAAGCCTGGGCTCATGTCTTGGACTGCCACCAACGTCACACCAGGTCATTAAACGGTGAGCATAGCCTACTTAAATGTGTAATATTTGAGAACAAGTTATCCTGTACTCCATTTTTATTACTGGAGTACAGGATTCCATCTGCGTTTTACGTATCGGGGAAATCATAGGGCCCTAATAAGTCTGAGAGATACTATAACCAAGCCAGGTTAGAACGGGGCCCACTTTAATGACCAAATCAACTCAGGTTACAAATGAGAAGGGGCCTCCTGGGCCCCAGTGCTCGCCACCTCATGCTCTCCTCAACAATGCACCGTTAAAAACCCTACCGCGGCCGGATGACCACTCTTCTTTCCCACGGTGAAGAGCGCCTGGCCCTGTGCCCCCCTCCCCAGCATATAAAACAGCCAAGCTTGAGAGGAGGCCAGCTCTGAAGAAAGATGGGGCGCCATGCCTCAACTTATATCATAAATTATGGGCTCCCCAACACACACACAAAGTTACGAACTATAAGAAGTGTGCCCTCTTGTCACTGTCCTGACTGCCATGCTTTTACAGGCTGTGATTGACTTCTTGTCATAATTAATGGCTCAGGTAGGGGTGGGAACATTTTGTCTTAATTAGGAGATGGGAGAGCATTAAGTCGTTGGTTTATTAAACTTATTATTGGTGATTTATAGCTGTGTCTAAGCTCGGATGGATTACTAGGGTGCCTACACCAGAATTTATGCTGTGTCAGAGAACACTGCGAATTCATTGATTCGATTAGAGATGGCGTGCTGCAAAGATATAAAAGGGAAACACAAGAGTTTGCAAATGTGATACTCTGTCCACTCTCTAAAAATCAATCATCAATCAAAGATAAATGTAGATATACAAATATGGAAAATTCTAATATATAAAATAAGCATCCTTACACATAAATGTCGAATAGAATAGAATATAAAATTACATTAAAAATGAAATAAAATAATTAATTTAAAAATTAAATATACATTATCTTACTAAGAAATTCTTGCATTTACTGTTGTATAGTCACATGGATATAACATATTACATTATCAAATTGAACTGACAAGACTCTAACAACAAATAGTTATTTATTAGCCGTGCAAAGTATAAAAGTCATTGTTAGCATGCACTGGTGTGTATCGTATGTGCCCTTTGTGAGAGAACTGAGGAAATGCATATACTCAACTGTCGGCCAACACAAACTTTAGCTTTATAGCTAGCTGGGACTTATACTGTGCCCTTCTTCTATAAAAACCACACAGGCGTGGCAAATGTTCTCAGAAAACCGAATCAGGTTACATGCCTCCAACTGAATGTCGTCTTTCTTTAACCCATTACATATGCTTAAATACCCAGTTTCACACACACAAAAAAAAAAATCTAACTACACTAATTTTGACTGTAATTGAAGACCATTAGTGATACTACAACAACAAATGACTTCAGATAAAGCTGACTCTGGCCAACCACAAATGCAATTCAATAGACTTCTAATTACTCGACTTACTGTTTTGGCAAATCCCCCTTTATGAGTTAAACAAATTAGTGCCATGTTGTTTTGCTTCATGAACGATATAGTTGAAAATTTGGCTTTTGTAAAGCTAGTCAAAGCTCAATCACAGAGCAACTCAGAAGGTCTAGATGTTGAAGACGAAGAGTAGTAGGTTCAAAGATGTTTTGTTTAACCTGCCTCAACTAAACGGGGTTGTTTACTTATACCTAAAGGTTGATTTGCTTGATTATGTATGTATATTTCTCATTCCTGCAGCCTGTATATCCTACAGCAATCTTGGTTCTGTCAATGTTGATTCTGTGAATGTGGGAAATCAGTCAATAGTGCGGTACACTGGGAATTTTCAATGTCAAGCATCAGGAAAACTTCTCATTGACAGACACCAGCTCTCTGTGCTAAACCACATCACTTTAAACCAACCTTGCTTGAAGAATGTTAGAGGTAAAAGGGTGGAGGTCTTCAAAAGGGCTGTACCCCTTTCCCTTGCTTATTTCCTGTCTCTTGATTTCTCTTGGCCTTTCATGCCTCCTATGTTAACTCCCTATGCAGGCTGACAGGGAACAGGGCTCGTTTGAGACCAAGACCGTTGACATAGAATGGCATTGATCCATCATCATCCTTTCACTCATACTCTGTCCTCACATTCTATTCTTCCTGTTTCTGTCCATCTGCCTGTCTCTCTCATCATGGTGACTCGGGGACCTACAGATAAAAGGAGATTATGTTTGAGCCATCATAACCACAGCTTTGTACAAATGGACTGTCAAGGTCATGAGAGCTCCAATGCGTGCTGCGGGGGTGAATAAAAGAGATAAATCAGAGGCTCAATGAATATACAGGGGAAAAAATATTTTTGAATAGAAACATACTTTATACATTTAAGCTAACATAGAGCTACAGTTAGCTTCACATGTCTGTGTGGTTAAATGCATGCTTTAGCTATCTTAAACTTCAAACTGTTGTCCAACCATGCTAGTAGTGGACTTAAATCAGAAAACTGGTCATAGAAAAAGAGTTTATGCTAATATCCGTGATAATAGCCCTTGCAGTAACACTAAGAATGCAACACTTTCTTTTAGGAATTGTGGTCTGACATAACATGTTGTTATAAAAGGGATAGTTCACCCAAAAATGAAAATTCTGTCATTAATGAATCACCCTTTGGAACACAAATTAAGATATTTGATGAAATCAGAGAGCTTTCTGACCCCATATATACACCACTGAGACGTTCAAGGTATAGGACATGGTTAAAATAGTCCATGTGACATCAGTTGTTCAACCATAATTTTATGAAGCTACGATAATACTTTTTTGTGCGAAAGAAAATGAAGGTTGTAGCTTCATAAAATTAAAGTTGAATGACTGATGTCACATGGACTATTTTAACAATGTCTTTACTACCTTTCTGGGCCTTGAACGTATCAGTAGCGTTGCTGTCTATACAGGGTCAGAAAGCTCTCAGGTTTCATAAAAAATATCTTAATTTGTGTGCCAAAGATGAACGAAGGCCGGGTTTGGAATGACATGAGAGAGTAATTTTCATTTTTAGGTGAATTATGCCTTTAACTAAAATTCAAATTTACACTAAAACTATTAAAAGTTGTTTTCAGTTATTAAAATAAAGCTGAAATTTTCGGAAAGTATTTTGGGAAGCAATGATGCACAAAACAGTTTGCGCCAGAGGTCGCGTTAACTGAAAATTTTCCGTCATTGATGGAATTTTTTTTAGCAGAGACGGAAGAGCAAAAACGAGTACCAAAACGGTATTTATTGCTTGAATTTCCTAATAAAATGGACAGAATTTGAAATCTGAAACTTTCTTTCATATCTAGAGTAACAACGCACAAAGCTCAGCCTATTGTGATTTACTGGAGGTGCACTATACGTACGGTTCATTCATCAACTGAAAACAGAATCCATTGGGAGATAAGAATCATTGCTCATAAAAATGAGAATCTATTAAAATCGAGAAATCTATTTTTTGTTTTACCCCGCCCTAGCGTATTTTGTTGCTTTTAGTGGCCTCCGCTGTCACTGCGGGGTGTGTGTTGAATATGAAATGATGCACAGTCTCTGTTCATCTTTTCTCATCATAAATAAATAAATGCCTAAGCCTATATGTGTCACAGTTATGATCCGTTTTCACTTAGTTTTCTATGTCCCCGTCATCCTACCTAGTTTGTCTCCATAGTAATTAGTTAATTAGCTCCACACCTGTTTCTGTTTCTCCCTGATTGCATTTTGTATTTAAAGCCTGTGTTCTCCCCTCTGCCTTTGTCTGCTATTTCGTTTTCTCCTACGTTTGGATTTGTGTTTGGTTGTGCCTTTTGTCCCTGAAGTTTATTAAAAGGAACTCTTTGTTTGTACTCCTTCGTCGTGCGCTATTTTATACACCAGACACGTAACAGAATAGCAGACCCTCAAGTGAGTAATTTAGCGGCGTTTTTCTTTCTGTTTATTTTTTTTATTTTTTTCGCTCCTCTCCCGGAATGGACTTGCCAGCCGTCCAACTCCTGTGCCTGGAGCAACAGGACCGTTCGCTGGAAGACCACACCAGGGACTTTCTCGATCTGGCGTGCCTTACACACTTCCCGGATCGCTCGCTCTGCGTCTTCTACATCACCAGCCTGAGCGAGCGGTGTAAGGCACGCCTGCCAGCGAACGGTCCAAAGGAGGATTTCGCCGCTTTCGTGGAGTGGGTGTTGGAGAGTAATGGACTGTGTTTCTCCGTCTGCCCCGCCGAGGAAGACATCTCCAGCCCCACTCCCGAACCAGAGACCAGTCAGCCATCATCCTGCTGCACGGAGCTAATGCCTGAGCCCACCGCAGACGGAGAGCCTGAGCCTGCCGCGACTCGTGAGCCAGCGCGCAAACCCGCGACTGAGCCGATCATCGCCACGGAGCCTGAGCCACAATCATCGTCTGACCAAGTGCGTGAGCCGGCAACATCGCCCGTCCCTGAGGGAGTTTTGGTGGTGTTCGAGGGCTTGGATGGAAGCCCCGCCCACACTCCCGCAACTGAGGGTGAGCTGCACCTAGTTTCTGGGAGTTATGAGGAACTAAAGGACATCTTTGAAATGGACCTAATAGACTGGTTTGGAGAAGTATTACCCTGTGCTCCTGAATCTCCTGTGTCTCCGCTGGTTCCGTCCAGCCCTGAATCTCCTGTGTCTCCGCTGGTTCCGCCCAGCTCATGTCCTCCTGTGTTCCCTCCCAGCCTCCCTCTCCCGCCTCCTCTCAAACCAGCCAGTTCCTCAGCTCCATCTCCGCTGGTGCCTGTCAGTCCCTCAGCTCACCCTCAGTCAGCGCCAGCTGGGCGCGCTGATCCGTCGCCTCGGGACTTCCAGCCTCCAGCTCCGCCCAGGCGTGAGGATCCCCTGTCTCCACCTCCAGCCTCCGAGCCCTGGACTCCACCTCGGTCCTTCGACCCATCAGCTCCGCCTGGGCTCCTAGCTCCCTTGTCTCCACCGTGGCCCGTCATCCCACTGGCTCCACCGGGCTCCCTCGTCCCTCCGGCTCCGCCTTGGTCAGTCGTCGACCATCCGCCGCCTCGGGACTCCACTCCTCTGGCTTCGCCTCGTCACTCTGTCCCTCCGGCTCTGTCAGGCTCCTCCTTCCCTTCAGCTTCACCTTCATCCTCCGTCACTCCAGCTCCGCCGCGGCATTCCAGATCCCCGCCTCCGCCTCAGTCGCCTGAGCCGCTGGCTCCGCCTAGGCCCTCCGGATCCTCGATGTCACCCTGGCTCTCCGTCTGCTCGGCTCCATCCTGGGCTCCTCATCCACCGACTCAGTCTCCGGCAGTAGGCCCCCTGGTGTCGACGGTCCCTTCTCCACCATGGCTCCTCCCGCCGTCGACTCCACCGTGGGCCACCATCCTGGCTGGCCTCTGGATTTCCACCTGGCTCCTCCTGCTCTGGGCTCCTCCCTGGCTTCTCCCTCCATCTACTCCCCCTTGGACTTATTTTTTTGGACTCTTTTTGCCCCTTTCCTGTTGCCTGCCCTTCACCTGCTCCACGCCCACCTCCTGAACCCCCACCCTCCCTCCTCTGTTGGACTATGTTTTTCGGTGCGAGGACGCACCGTTCCGGGAGGGGGCGAACTGTCACAGTTATGATCCGTTTTCACTTAGTTTTCTATGTCCCCGTCATCCTACCTAGTTTGTCTCCATAGTAATTAGTTAATTAGCTCCACACCTGTTTCTGTTTCTCCCTGATTGCATTTTGTATTTAAAGCCTGTGTTCTCCCCTCTGCCTTTGTCTGCTATTTCGTTTTCTCCTACGTTTGGATTTGTGTTTGGTTGTGCCTTTTGTCCCTGAAGTTTATTAAAAGGAACTCTTTGTTTGTACTCCTTCGTCGTGCGCTATTTTATACACCAGACACGTAACAATATGTGTCACGCCCCTGGACTGTTTTGTTGTCGTTTTTGCTCCCCATGTGTTCCCTGTGACCCAGTTTCTCCCCAGTCTGATTGTGTTAATTTGCTCCAGTTGTGTCTTGTTTTCCCCTGATTTCCTTGTCTTTAAAAGACCCAGTCCATTCAGTTTGTGTTTGTCGGGTCTACTTGTTGGATGTTGTGTGTTTCCTGTGTTCCTGTGATGGATTTTCCCCTGTGATTCCAGTATTAAAGACTGTTCAACGTTTCTCCACGTCTCTCTCTCGTTCCTCCCAACGAATCGTGACAGAAGACCCGACCAAAAACAGTAACCTCCGTGTTTTACCCTCTGTTTTTTCCCAGTGTTTTTCTTTCCGTTGTGTGTCTATGGATTCCCTCCTTCGCCCCGAATTCCTCCTCCTCCTGCTGGAGCAGGGGAAGCGTTCACTCGAGGACCATACTAGACTGTTCCTGATGCTAGCTAACACCACCAGCTACCCGGACGATGCGCTCTGCACGTGGTGTTCAGGCTGGCGTCATAGAACGTGCAGAGCGCTGTCGTCCGAAGATGGTCCTCGAGCAGAATTCGCCGCCTTCGAGGAGTGGACTCTGGCAAGAAATGGATCGCCACTCACCATCTGCCCCGTGGATGGTCTCACCAGATCCACTCCTGACCCAGAGCCCAGCCCACCAACTCCCCGTGGTGCGGAGCATCAGCCCAAGCCCACCGATGACGGAGAGCCATTTCCTGCTACGATCCACAAGCCAGTGCCAAGCCGAGCGACTGAGCGGAAGATCGTCCCGGAAGTTGAGCCCAACACGTCAGATCAGGTGCGAGAGCCGGCGACAGTGCCCATCACGAGGGAGCCAGCCGTGGACAGTGTGAGCGCGGAGTGGAGCTCCGCCCCCTGCACCGCGGCTGAGGGTGAGCTGATAGGACATCTGGGGCTGCTGGACTTTGAGGGGGATCTGATTGATTGGGACACGGCTCTGGAGGCCGACATTCCCCCTCTCCTCTCTCCTTCGTCCTGGCTGGTCCCGTCCAGCCCTCCTTCATCTCCGCTGGTCCCGTCCAGCTCCGCTCCTCCAGAGCGCCCCCCAGTGTCGGCTCCCGTTCCAGAGTTTCACCCTGAAAGCCCAGAGGCTGACAAATGCCCGTCCTCCCACCCGCTCCTGCCTCCTCCACTGCTTACGTCTGGCAGCCCCTCCGCTTGCCCTCAGCCCACCATCGATGCGGTGCGAGCCCCACGGGACTGCCATCCTCCAGCATCGCCGGGGCTGGAGTATCCCTCACCTCCGCCTCCAGCCTCCGAGGCCCGGACTCCACCTCGGCCCGTTAACCCAGTGGCTCCACCTCGGCTCCTAGCTACCTCGCCTCCACAGTCACCCGTCGCTCCACCGGGCTCCCTCATCCCTCCGGCTCCGCCTTGGTCGGGCGTCGACCCGCCATCGCCTCAGGACTCCGCTCCTATGGCTGCACCTCATCGCTCTGTCCCACCGGCTCTGTTGGGCTCCTTCCTCCCGCCAGCTCCACCTTGGTCCTCAGTCGCTCTGGCTCTGCCACGGATCTCCGGAGCTCCGTCTCTGCCTCGGTCGCCAGAGCCCTCGGCTCCACCCTGGCCCTCCAGATCCTCGGCATCCCCCTGGCTCGTTGGCTCTCCGTCTCCACCTCGGGCTCCTCCACCACTTGCTCCGCCTCCGTTGGTCAACCCCCTGGAGTCGGCGGCCATTCCTCCTCCATGGCTCCTCCCTCCGTCGGCTCCACCGTGTGCCATCATCTTGGCTGTGGCCTGGGTCCTGCCAGGCTCCTCCTGCTCCGGGTCCCTTCTGTCTGCTCCCTGACTCCTTCCACCTTCGTCGCCTCCCTGGTCTCTGTCTGCCGGTTGTCCGTCCTCCTCCTGAGCCTCCGCCATTGTTCCCACCCGTTTCTCTTCCCACCCGTTTCTCTCTCCCCCCCCAACCCCCCCCCCCGTTCCACGATGCGAGGACGCACCTTCCGGGAGGGGGGAGTAATGTCACGCCCCTGGACTGTTTTGTTGTGGTTTTTGCTCCCCATGTGTTCCCTGTGACCCAGTTTCTCCCCAGTCTGATTGTGTTAATTTGCTCCAGGTGTGTCTTGTTTTCCCCTGATTTCCTTGTCTTTAAAAGACCCAGTCCATTCAGTTTGTGTTTGTCGGGTCTACTTGTTGGATGTCGTGTGTTTCCTGTGTTCCTATGATGGATTTTCCCCTGTGAGTCCAGTATTAAAGACTGTTCAACGTTTCTCCACGTCTCTCTCTCGTTCCTCCCAACGAATCGTGACAATATGCTCGTCCTGTAAGTTCATGATTAAAAATGAAAATGTGAACAAAAATACAAGCAATTAAATGTGTTATAATTAAAATATGAAGATTAAAATGACGGGTAATAATAGATTATGACAGAATTTTTACGACCCTGTCCGTCAAAATAACAGACAATGTCAAAGTTTAATACAAATATAATCTCTGGTTTGCGCATACCTTGTTTCGGGCCTAACAGGTGAGTTATCCTTATCCAGCACAAGAACCTTAAATATTGCTCTTTAAAATAATTGCACAATTTCCTCTTTCTCACAAACCAGATGTTTTTGTTCAGTAACTCTACTCTTCCGTTGGAATCTACTTCCTGTAACGAGAGCTGGATTTGCTTGATTTTTATCATGGAAGACCAAGGATGTTCTGTCAACTTTAATACAAAGACGCCCTCTTTTCCACCCTCATTTTCTCCCCCTTCACTCCCTATCCTCCTATTTCTTCCTCTTTTGTAGCTCTTGTTCTCTGTCTCCTGTACTCTCATTGGACGCTTAGAGGAAAGATGGGATGCAGAATGTGAAAGCAGGTATTTGTTAGGGGGTCAAGGGGATGGGTTGACCGGGTGTTGCGACAGGTGGGTCTGGTGAAGGGAATCATTTGACCCATGGGAAAAAAAAGTCAACCCGTTGAGATTGTTAATTCAATATTCCCTTATTGCATCGTATTAATTCCATAGTAGTCTCAGCTTTATAAGCTGTATAAACTGATAGTCAAAGTCCAGCTCTGAAAAAAAGTTGATGGATGCACTCTCCTTGCAAAACGTTAATTTAAAAAAAAAGATAAAGACACTATTAAATACAAACAAACTGATACACAAGCAAATACACCTCACGAGAATAAAAAAGTGAGATAATGAAAAGAACAAACTGTCTGTTGGAAAATTCTACACAAAAATGGGGGGTGAGAGACAGAAACTGTGACAATCAGCCCAGCTTCTTTTCTCCTCTTCCCACAGGACACTAGTCACTCAGTCAAGCAGAAAACAAGCTCGTCATCTGAAGACTGATAAAGAGATTATCACTCTGCCCACCTGCTCTCATCCCACAAATAAAGGTCCATCAGTTCTGATGCTGTCTTAGTCCAGTCTTTAACATTTAAAATTTTTAAAATGTATCATCTTTAGAATCGTCAAGCATTTTCAGTCTAAACATTTAGAATCTTTAGCATTAGACTCTTTCAAAAATTTAGTATTTAGAAATTTTAGTATTAGAATCTGTCTAATCTGTAGCATTTACAATCCAAAGCATTCATAATATTTCAAATCTTTAGTATTATAATTTGTATCTTAATATTTAATATCTTAATATCTTTTCGATATTTATCATTTAGCAAATCTATAACATTCACAATTTTTAGAACCTTCAGCATTAGAATCTTTACATTTAGAATATTTGTCATTGGAATCTTTTGAATGTTTAATATTTCAAATCTAGCATTTATAATGTAATCTTTAGAATCTTTAGCATTAGAATCCTTTTTAACCTTAACATTTAGAAACTACAGCATTCATAATCTTTAGAAGCTTTAGCATTAGTATCTACATTTGGAATATTTGGCATTAGAATTGTTTGAAAGTTTAATATTTTGAATCTACATCATTTAGCTTTAGAATCTGTTGAATCTTTAATATTTCAAATCTATAGCATTCAGAATCTTTAACATTAGAATCTTTTTACCTTTAACATTTAGAATCTATAGCATTCATAATCTTAGCATTATCTTTCTTTATAGCACAGTCTTTTTGAATCTTAACATTTAGAATCTTTAGCATTGGAATCTTCTGAATCTTTAACACACAGAATCTAGCATTCAGAATATAGTTTATATAATAATCTTTTTCATTTAAAACTTATTCAGAACTTAGAATCTTTGGCAGTATACAGAAAGCATGCACCATATCTTCCTTTAATTAGTCCTCGCTACCCGCAGAAAACCTTCAGATGCTCATTTCATCCAAAGCCCCTGACTAGGTCAGCTAGATCAGCTGTGTACCGTCTACAGTCCGCTCCAACAGGCGCTCCACTGCGAGAATCCCTCCGGCATCACAGTCTAGTCAGGCTCCCACTGCTTCCTTAGCCTCCGAAGGCCAAACCCTGAAACGAACTCCCAGCAAGACAGAGAACAACAACCTCTGCTTTCTTCAAATGCATGACACGTGCTTGGATGGGCCCGTGATAAAAGGATGTAGCATCTATAGATCTCCTCTCTCTGTAGTTTGGCTGGGACTTTTCTTTATTTTTATTTCCCTTTTTGATAGCAGGACATAAGGAAAATCTGAAAAGGCGAGATTCTCTGAGGAGTCTGTAAGAGGATCAGAGGTGTGTTCTTAAGAGTTGAAAACCCTGAAGTGCATTCATGCTGCAAGAGACATCCGACTTTTCTACAGAATGAGGATCTTGGGTAATAAGATCAAAACCCTTGGTCCAGTGTGATGTGGAGAGTTTGAGAGGTTAGCTGTCTGGTTGCCCAAAATAAAGTGACTGACAAAATTTCTAAAAATTCATAAGAAGCACAGAACCTCTTCTTTTCACTTTCTTTAAATCTTTATTCATCAGTGAAGCATCTTCACTTATGTCACTGAGATATGTGGCTGTGTTCTAAAGCCTAGTGCACTGCCTCTTCAGCTATACTCAAATGGAACCTCCTGACTGCAGGTGAATAGGGTTAAAAAAAAACAAAAAAAAAAAACAACAACTAATAGTTATCACCTTACTTACCCAGCTGATTGATTACACTGATAACTGCAAACATTTTTTGTATTACAAGTTTTCTAAAATATTAGGTTTAGATATGCAAATGAGTCATTATTTAATGAAATATGCACTAATTTGCGTAAATTTCTAGTACAAAAATCTAAATACTGGATGATGTCAGTTTCAAAATTCTTGTTTAATTTTTATTTATTTATTTATTTATTTATTTTTATTTTATTTTATTTTATTTATTTATTTATTTGATATATTAGAGTTAAAATTTAAATATTAAAATTAAATATTAAAATTTTTAATCATAAAATTAAAATATGACTATTGTCCAACAATGCTGTCTAGATAGGCAACTCACTAGGGGTTGGAACAAAGCCTGTATATTTCCATCTCTGTCGCAAGTCAAACTGAAGGAACTGCCCCACAGCTGCCCTTCAGAGGTACTTAAAACATGACCACAAGCACAACCACAGCCAGCCTACTTGTAAAAGGCACGACTCAAAACCAAGCAAGACAAGCGGACATGGAAAACAGTGACGTGAGGTATCTGGCGCCAACCACAAAGTCTTAATTCAGAAGATGATGTTGCTTCATTTGGCAGAAGTAAAGAAGGAATGAGAGAACGAGAAAATGGAGAAATTATTGCTTAAGATTACTGGCAGATGAAGATCCTCAAATACTTGGAAAGAAAGTGTCCTGCAGTCTAAGTTTATACACAAAGTGTGTTCATCAAAAGCCTTGGCTCCATCTGTTGACCTCGGTCAGCATGAAGGAATGCTCAGAGCATTTAATAAGTGATATTTGTTGTTGAGGATCTTCTTTCAGCATTTCCCAGCTACAGTATACACGGAGACACAAGGAAAGGTGTTTTGAGGCATCCACCCTAGAGTAAACACACGTGCCGGGCCACACCAGTCCTGCACTGCTGCATCTGGAACCCACATGTGAAGTAGGGTGTGTCAGACATAACCACAGAAACCCGTTTCTGAGCACTCTGGGACAGTTTAGGTTAAACACGTCTGTGGCGCTTGACACATAACACATGCCTTGTGGAGTTATGATTATCTGGGAGGAGTCGTCATTAGGACTAAATGCATTATTTTAAAAATCACTTGTGAAAAGAATAGAATGATAGACTTGTCTAATAAACACTAGCTCTTCGGATTAAGGACTTACTTAAGATTTACTAGCAGCTTGCTCCAGCGCAAACCATCTTTTGCCGTTACTGTCAGGATTTACTAAAGACGCTCAGTGAAGAATTAGCGAAAAGGTATGGACAGTTATTTTTATGCCTGACCTTACTGAATATGCATTTGTTGGAATTTCCCTTTAAGACGCAAAATTTATGGGCGGAGAGTATTAAAATGAATCAAGCATATGTAATTTACTAATGTTAAATTACTGGTATTTGCGCCATTATTTAACGCCCAAAAAAAGCATGTCTTAAAGCAGGCGGTAATTTGCGCTGCTCTTGGTAGATTGCGCTGGTCATTATGGAAATGAGATGTTGTGTCTGTGTTCTTTAATTTGCGCGTTGTCAGTAAATCACACCCATCGGCGCTGTTTTGGAATTGTGCTCTGACGCTAATTTGCCCTGTTTACTAGATCTGACCTCAAAGAATAATCTCTAAAAAGACCTCTTTTGATTCAAGTCAACATAAATTGGCATTCACAATCCATGAAAAAGGATATTCAACAAGAAAAAGACTTGATTTTATCCAACGGGAACTGATTGGATTGTAAAAAGTGTCTGTCTCATATCAGATTATGCAGTCAAATTCGCAGTGGATTGTGGAAAATGGTTCCAGCTCCATTTCTGTACTTTTGTATTTTTCCTTCTTTCTCAGGAAAGAAGCAGGAGCCAACAAAACTTTGCAATCACTCTCCAAATAATCTCAACACAAGATGTCTAATCATCTCTTTGTGACCTTCTGAAGAATTTCTAAAGAGTGGTTCACAAACTAAACATCTTTCATATACAGTACATCTGGTTGAGCACATGACCCCTGAGAGGAAGCTCACAGTGATAGATGACCTGTGTGAATTGTGTGGGGACACCACCCAAAAAACTGATAATGGCCTTACTTCTCCAACAAGCTGTAAAGACTTAAACGCCTCACTACAGTATTTTACTATGACATAAGTCCCTTTGTGTGCGAGTCACGGTGAGGTAACCAGATAATTTCATGCCACCTTCGGGATGCAGCTGCTCCTGCCAACCCTGGAATTACAATTCTCTTTTTTCTGTTGTTCTCTCTTCTTTGTCTAAGGATGTCCCACAGTGACAGAGATTTCTGACATGTTCCTGGAACACTTGGGTTTTTCAAATCAGCCATGAACATGTGAATGAACCACCTTGGGAAACAGTTGAGAGGAGATTATTAAATATATATTTTTATAATTTATTTACAAAGAAAATGTTGAAAAAAAATGCATTTGAGAATTAAAATAAATAGATGCATTTTATTTGGTACAATCTCATTCTATAATAAAAAAGTGCAGTACTGTAAATATACTTTATGAATTATCACTTTAGATATGACAGATTTATACTATGAACTTTATAGATTTACTCAATCAATTCACATTCTGTAGACAAATTGATTTTGATTTTCAAACAATAATTAACTGCAGTACCACAGACTTTGACTGCAAAACTAAAGTCTTGACAATTGATATTGTATCTTGACTATTTTTCTTTGGAAAACAAAAGTCTCAATTTGCTCTCCATTTTATCTTACTATCACATTGGTTTCTATAGGTCAATAAGTTTTTCTTTAAAATTAATGCTTTTATGCAGCAATAAGGATGCATTAAATTGATCAAAAAGGGATAGCAAAGACTTCTTTGTTCAAAAAGATTTCTATTTCAAATAAATGCGGTTCTTTTGAACTTTCTATTCATAAAATAATCCTGAGAAACATGCATCATGGTTTCCACAGAAAATATGAAGCTGCACAACACTTTTCAACAAAAAAAAGTTTCTTCATCAGCATATTGGAAACATTTTGGATCATTTTGTGACACTGAAAACTGGAGTAAGGACTGCTGAAACTTTAGCTTTACCATCACAGGAATAAATTACATTTTTAAAATTATTAAAACAGATAACAGTTTTAAATTTTAATATTATTTCACAATATTTATATACTGTATTTGTG
The DNA here is from genome assembly GCA_039654775.1 of Spinibarbus caldwelli. Taxonomy (NCBI): domain Eukaryota; kingdom Metazoa; phylum Chordata; class Actinopteri; order Cypriniformes; family Cyprinidae; genus Spinibarbus; species Spinibarbus caldwelli. The sequence continues at coordinate 17,998,957 of CM077254.1, forward strand.
TTTGAAAAAAAATGCAGCCTTGGTGAGAAAAATTTTTCAAAATATTAAAAAAAAAAAAAAAAAAAAACTTACTAACACTAAACTTTTGTACAGTATTGTATAGTCGATATACTGTATTTTAAGAGGACTTGATGCAAATTGTGAATACTTATATGAAACTTGTCTGAGGACAATGAGTACTTTTAACAAAAAAGGACCTCTAAATAGGCGGAGACAAATGCACAGAAATCTGGAAAATTTTGCAGGAGGTCTGTAGCATGACAGAAGACTTTTAGATTACTGTCAGAGGGACACATGGAACAACTTACCGCTGACCTCAGTGGCCAAAACCTGTGAGCACACACATAGTAAACACTGGAAGCTAACTGACACATTTGGAGATAAAAATCTATAACAAATCTACAGAATATAGAGAATTTTGTTTTTACGGGACAATTCCAGACATCTCAGAAATTATATGTGAGCTGTACTGTCACCGAGGACAGTATATTTACAGTAGCGCTCAAATTTACCACCTCTCTTACATTTTTCTGTGTATGTGTCAGCACAACCATGGGATCTCTTTACAAGCTCAGTTGACTCATGTCTGGCACAAATTGTTCAGAAAAGGAGATATCTTTTACTTTTCCCAAGTCTTAATAAAGGAAAATTGCTGTACTCTTAAAGGAAAAGGTCCTTTAAAGTCTTTACTTTAAAAACACCAATTTAAAGATTGGCAGGTCATATCAAATACTACACAGATGTAGGTTTGTGGTCTTAGAGTAAGACTGGAAGTGGAATCCTTGTAAAAAAGGGAGGCCGGTTGTACACAAGTCATGAAACCTGAACTCTTGAGGTGAGTCACGACTGGCCAAAGTTCTACTGCACTTGACCCTGCAGACTGTAAGACACACTGAACAAACAGCAGGAAGACACAGATCTTTATTATTTACGCTCTCTTACACACACACACACGCACAGTTTACACAATATTCAATACTGAAAAACGTTATTATAAAAATAATTTGATTGGTTTTTGGCACCACAATGCTAGGGTGTTCAAAGAGTTTTTAGCATGTTGCTTTGGGGTTGTTAAGGTGTTCCAAATGGTTGCTAAGGGTAATCTGAACACAATATTTACTATTGAAAAAATGATCAAATGCAAATTAGTTAAAATTATCCTCTGAATAAAATAAAATAAACAAAATGAAATGAAAAAAAAAAAAAAAAATAATCTGAGAAATATTTTTGGGGTGTTGCTAAATTGTTCTTAGACCAAGCTCACCCCAAAGTCTCATATATATATATATATATATATATATATATATATATATATATATATATATATATATATATATATATATATATATATATATATATATATATATATATATATATATAAAATATAAATATAAATATAAATAACACACATTTTATTTTATTTTTTCAGAATCAATTTTTTCTGTTTTAATTTTTCATGGTTTTAATGGTTAAAATTATGGCAAATTAATTGAAATCCTAAAACAGTTTAACCACAATTTAATCAAAAGTTTAAGAAAAATTGCATTTTTAAGGCCCTGTGAAATGTCTTATTTTTTCTCAAATTCAGCTTGTTTTTAGGTTTTTTTTTTTTTTTTTTTTTTTACAGAATTTTGTGTTTTCCATTAATTTTCTGGAGATCTAATTAATTGATTTTATAAAAAGTACTGGTAAGTACCAGAAGTTCTGGTAAATATTTTTTCTGGTAAATATTCCTTAAATTATGCTTTAAAAATAATTGTATTATTATTTCTGTCACAGTTTCTTCAAATTAAATCAAACTTTTTTTTGACAGGTTGCTGTGAAGACATTTAAGTTTCAGTATACAATATATGAAAATAGATGTTCTCAAAAGAAACAGTAAAATGCTCATGAAGTGACTGTGTAGTAAACAAATACAATTACATCAAAAGTAACCAATTAAATTACAGAAAAATTAAAAGTAAACCCTTACTTTACTTTTAAGGGTAAAGTATTTAAATTACAGTAATTAATTACTCAATAATGCATTACACCCAATGCTGGTGTCTATGATACTTCAGTCTAAGTTTTCAATCTAACCCTTTTTATCATCCACCAGTTTGCTAAATATTATAACTTTGTTCACTTTAAAAGATCACTTAGAGATGTAATAGCAAATCTCTCTTTTACAAGATACAATTTGAAGTAGGATGATGTGAAAAGTTAGTTTGGAGTTGCACGCTGAAGTTTAATATGTAGGGTTAGGGTTTGTTCAAATCACCAACACTAAGTATGAGCAATTGTGACAGTTCTCTATAGAATGCTTCCATATGGTGCTTGTATATTTAGTATACTACCATACACATAATGTGGGTGGGCTTTCAAAACCCCTGGAGATTTTTAGATGTGTGAATGTGAATACGATGTGGTGAGAACATGAATTTGTGCCCAACGCATAAAGAGAGAGAACAAAACACAGAAAGTCAGTCAGTCACTGACACGGTCAGGATATGAACATCAATGAGTAAAAGCCGATCATGTTACCGAGTTTGATTTATGAACAGGCAGCTGCAGTAAAGTATGAGACCACAAACAAAGAGTAACTCACACATGGACACTACACTGTAACACTACTCACTGCAAACTAATTACCTGATACGTTCTGTTCTGTATCTTTACACTGTAAATCAACGCAGACCGGTATGTGACTCAAAACACAGGGATGTCTGAGGCTGGAAATAGACTCGTCTTTGGTTTTAAAGGGATCGGATCTGTCTCATACAAACATAGATTGCAATGAATACGGTATGTCCTGTGTCTGGAGTTCAAAGAACATCATCATTAAACGTGACTCCTTTCTTGCATACTTCATTACATCACCTTATTTGTATATGAAGAGACGTTTACCAAATCATCTTACATGCACCCAACCACATCACATCCTGTTGGCAAAAATCTGTGGGTGGAAGGAAATGTCAAAGGTGAGGAGTATATGTTTTAGAAGGGAAAATTACACCAATAAATAAATAAATTTCTAAATTGATTAAATTTAGTATTAATAAAGAAATTGTATGTGTATATACACAGGTATATACACATATACATACACACACACACACACACACACATATACATATATATATATATACATATATATATATATATATATATAAAAAAATTATGCACATTATTCAGTTCTGCAGAACAACAGACTTATGATGAGTAAATGACTTATAATGGCTTTGAATAAAATAAAATATTATTTTAAATTAAAAATAAAAAAAGAATTTAATAAAATAAAACAATTTAATATAAAAATAGCTGGTAAACTACATAAGCTAATGTTTCAATGGGAATAAACTCAAGTAGTTTTTAATGTAATGCTCTCTCTTGTTATCATCATTCTCTGCATTTCATGTGTACATGCAGATCAAAGTATCTGCAAGCTTTTACTATTAGAGGCACAGAGCTGTGTAAATCTTTCCATCATGTGTATCTGTATCAGTTCACTGGCTCCTTTCCAACTGGACTGAGAACAGCGAGCTCAAACAGTCCGGGCAAAATATCTTTTGTCTGAAACTACTTAACTAGATTTACTAAGCTGCTCATTGCAAGCTGTTTTACAAGAGCTAAATAAAGTCAAAGAAGCATGACATGAGATATGTAATGTGTTACAGTAACCGATCATGTCACTATAAATGCCTGTGCAAAAATGCACTAAAGACTTTGATTAATCTACACATAAACCCCAGTCTCATGTTCACGAGATCCTTCTAATGACACACATCACACATTCCACATCCCACACAAACGGCAAAGGGCGAGCAACTGCACTACTTAACATAAGTACCCCCCTCGGCCCCCAGGGGGGCACTTACTCTTTCACTTCTGCTCGGCTCTGGTTTCACACAACCCCGCTGAGAGCTCCACAGCTCTGGGTCTATTGTTGCCTGAGCTTCCCCGATGCCTGCGTCTCAAACAGGCCTCAAATGGACTTCCTCATCCATCCGTAACAGCCTTAACTGAAAGCCAGGCTGGCGTTGTGGGTGTAGGCAGCACTGGGAGACTGGTGTTGACCTCTAGGTAATTTACGGCTAGCAGTGATGAGAGAACATGTGGCTGTTTGCTGCAAACCGCAGACGAGGCCAGAAGGGTTTTGTGGGAATATAAAGCATGCTGGACATCATAGTGGCAAAACCACTCATAAAATATTACTATCTCTGTAACTGATACAAGAAAAGTCAGTGGGTGACAACGCATATTGTTATTGCTAACAAAATGTAATTGTGCAGTAGTAGCAGACCTCAGTGATCATTTTTACATTTTTGAGTACATCTCAAAAAAAATGTTGAGTACACCTTAAAATTTCAAAAGCATTACAATGCTAAAAATGGTAGTTGAACTAACTATCTATCTATCTATCTATCTATCTATCTATCTATCTATCTATCTATCTATCTAACCCAAATTCCGGAAATGTTTGGACGTTTTTAAATTTGAATAAAAGGTAACACTTTAGATTACAACCCGCAAAGAACTACGTAAGTATACTGAATTTACAGTGTACATTTCTGTAATTGTAGTGTACCTATTAAGAACGTACGTGTAGGTATAAGGGAACAATGTGTTATGTTTGGGTAATAAGGGGGTAACAACCAGATATGCAACCTGCAAAGAACTGCGTAAGTAAACTGAAGTTGCAGCGTAACGTTTTTGTAATTATAGTGTAGGTATAGGGGAATAATATGCGACGTTTAGGGAATAAAGGGGTAACTATAATTATAAATTACAAATCATTTATAATGTAAGTATTTTGAAACTAAGGGGTACCTATTCTAATATTACGTGGTATGGCCTAAACAATAATCTTATGTTTAGGAGTGATTTAGAAAGACAATATTCTTGGTATTTTATTACGGAGTGTCTATTTACACTAAGTGCAAATAGCCCGCCTTGTTGGCAGAGGCTATTTACACTAACTCCGCCCACAAACGTGTGATTGGGATAGTCAACACTGCAAAACGAAGCATATTTTCAATTAGTTTCAGTGGTGTAGATGGTAAGGCGCATATTCTTTGACGCGATCGACCAGAGTTCGAACCCACCTTCTGCCGAACTTTTTTTCTCCCTTTTCAAATCTCATATTGCATCGGAAAGGCATTTATTTTCAATAAAAATGAAGGAAATAATCAAAAAGCTGAAAATAAAGTATCGGGTAGGGTTAGGGTAGGTGTAGGGAGGGCTTTATAGGTGGCATCCTTTTAATAGCCTAATTTGAATTAAAACTATAAATTTACACAATACGTTATTATTGCGTACTGTTTTATAATGTACTACAATACTGAGGTGCAGATAATTGTCACTATTTGCAATAAGTAGTATAAATAGCAGAAAATATTGCTATTTTAACAGTGTAAATAGAATCTTTAGCTATTTGCACAGTGTAAATAGCATATCGTTAAAAATACTGGCATTTTCACTTAGTGTAAATAGCATCTATTGCTATTTGCACTTAGTGCAAATAGCATCTCTCGCTAAGAAAATATGCTATTTGCACAGTGTAAATAGAATCTAATTGCCATTTATACGGTGTAAATAGTATCTGTTGCTATTTGCACTTAGTGTAAATAGCATCTATCGCTATTTACACAGTGCAAATAGCCGCTGCCATTTTATTATAGGCCTAGGTATTTTTAACCATTCTATTATTAAAGGAAACGTGATGATTACTGAACAACAAAACTGGACATCTAGTGAAATGAGTTAATGAGTTTCTGCTATGATTTTATAATTCACAAGTCAGCTTACCTTATGAAAGCTTATTCGTCGATCTCAGCTGAGTCACACCAGCAACTTCACAACATCACTATCACCAAATAACTTTGCATGATATACCATCAAGGTTCAATGCAGCTTAAAGCAAGCTTACCTCTTTCCAGCTGGTCGCAGAAAAAAAAAAAAAAAAAAATGCATGATACAACATTTGTATTTCAGTGGATGTATACTGTGATGTTTTTATAGCAAAAATAAATAAATAAATAAACATATAAAGGATTTAGTTTGGCCATCAAACAATTAAATTACAACTAGTGCAATATTTTTCTCTGTAATTACTGAGCAAATATACACTTGTTCCGTTTAAGCCCAACTTGTTATTCCATGTATAGTTACAGTGTAAATACAACATTTGCGGGCTGTAAATTAAAGTGGCGCTTGTTCCCCCTTATTCCATCTAGTTACAGGGCAAGTAGCTACAACAAATTGCTCTAAAACAATTGTTTATACAGTAGGTCAAACATTATATATCAGGTAATATATCAATAAACATGGTGACCGTTTTATTTAATTCAAATATTATTTGAAATTTGGGTTTTTAAATTAAAATCACACACAATATGACAACAGTAACAACACAGGCAACAGATAATTAAAGATAAAGATTTATTACACCAGTTCAGAAAAAGCAAAGCAACTCCATACTTATACAGCTTATACAGTTAAACCAAATTCTTTTCAAAAGTTTAAGAACAAAATTAAGATTTTTGTGTTCGTTTTTCACCCACTGACGAAGTTAAACTATTATGGCCAAACCATCACGTCAATAAACACACAGTAATAAACACCGAAAGTCAATATTAAACTATGTATTATAGCGAACTGCCAGGATTTTATCGTCTTTGATTTTACCGCTGTGATCCACGTCCTCAAGCACCATTTTGACTACTTCAGTTCCCTGCTTTACTGCTCAAAGTTGTGAGAACATACTCGGACAAAACTCTCCAGTTTTAAAAGAACACATTCCAGTCAGTTTCAAAAATCTCTCTCCTCTTCCCTTCGATTATTTTTCTTGTATTTTCGACACATATGCTGTGTCCAAGTCCTCCTGGGACGTTCGTCCTTATGAGTTTTGACAAGTCGTTATTACAAAGTCGGGTGCATTCAGGTCACTTTGGTCGGAACAAGATGGCGATTTAACTTTTCTACATACAATTCAACTTTTTTTTTTTTAACTCTACATCTACAAAATGATGAATGAAGAATGTGCATCATTGTGTTTTTTCTTTTTTCTGTTTTTATTTAATTCATGAAGGTGATGTAAACTGAATAATTATATTTTCTATTATAATTATACAATAATATAAAATTTTGTATATGTAACATTATTTTTTTGTAATGTACAATAAAACTATCATTTTATTCAGTTCAACAACTTTACCGACGCTGCATCTCTTTAGTCTTTGGCTGCGTCCATGTTTTCTCACTGACACACCCCCAACTCGGAAACTCGGGGCTTAAAGAAAATTTCGAGTTTCCCACTAGTAATAACGACTTTGTGGTGCGTTCATGTGCGTTCAACTCGTAAATACGATGTATGTAGGTATGAGCACCGCAAACACGGACAGACTCGTCTCAAGCGCCATTCAAGCGGTTTCCAGTCCCCGATCAGCATATTCACTGCTCCAGTTTTAAACGAACACAGTTTCAAATTCGATTTTTTTTTTTTCCCCCTATTTTCCACACGTTTCCATCTTCAGAACTGCAGATTTCGTCGCACACAGAACCGTTTGCATTTGAAGTTGAACCTCTACATTCCTAACCAGGGTTGCCAGGTTTTCACAACAAAACCCACCCAATTACTACTCAAAACTAGCCCAATCTCGAGAGGGATTCCCCAGTAAAAATTCCTCGGGAACCCCGCGGACTTGGCAACACCGTTCCTAACCCAGGACCTTCGGGTTACTTTTATTACTGATATCAACCCAAATTGGGTCAAGTCAAGTTAGCTTCCTAAAGCAACATTCTCAACCGATCTTTTGATTGAAACAATAACCTAGCGTGTTTAAAATTTAGTTTTTGCTTAATCGCTTGCAAATATAAGATTATTGTATGGCCTACATACCACGTAATATTAGAATAGGTACCACTTAGTTTCAAAATACTTACAGTAGAAATAATTTGTAATTTTACAGGTTATTACCTCTTTATTCCCCAAACTTCACATACAGGTGCATCTCAATAAATTAGAATGTCGTGGAAAAGTTCATTTATTTCAGTAATTCAACACAAATTGTGAAACTCGTGTATTTAATAAATTCAATGTACACAGACTGAAGTAGTTTAAGTCTTTGGTTCTTTTAATTGTGATGATTTTGTCTCACATTTAACAAAAACCCACCAATTCACTATCTCAACAAATTAAAACACTTCATAAGACCAATAAAATAAATAAATAAATAAATAAATAAATAAACATTTTTAGTGAATTGTTGGCCTTCTGGAAAGTATGTTCATTTACTGTATATGTACTCAATACTTGGTAGGGGCTCCTTTTGCTTTAATTACTGCCTCAATTCGGTGTTGCATGGAGGTGATCAGTTTGTGGCACTGCTGAGGTGGTATGGAAGCCCAGGTTTCTTTGACAGTGGCCTTCAGCTCATCTGCATTTTTTGGTCTCGTTTCTCATTTTCCTCTTGACAACACCCCATAGATTCTCTATGGGGTTCAGGTCTGGTGAGTTTGCTGGCCAGTCAACCACACCAACACCATGGTCATTTAAGCAACTTTTGGTGCTTTTGGCAGTGTGGCCAGGTGCCAAATCCTGCTGGAAAATGAAATCAGCATCTTTAAAAATCTGTTCAGCAGAAGGAAGCATGAAGTGCTCCAAATTTCTTGGTATACGGGTGCAATGACTTTGGTTTTCAAAAAACACAATGGACCAACACCAGCAGATAACATTGCACCCCAAATCATCACAGACTGTGGAAACTTAACACTCGACTTCAAGCAACTTGGGCTATGAGCTTCTCCACCTTTCCTCCAGACTCTAGGACCTTGGTTTCCAAATAAAATACAAAACTTGCTCTCATCTGAAAAGAGGCCTTTGGACCACTGGGAAACAGTTCAGTTCTTCTCCTTAGCCCAGGTAAGACGCCTCTGACGTTGTCTGTGGTTCAGGAGTGGCTTAACAAGAGGAATACGACAACTGTAGCCAAATTCCTTGACACGTCTGTGTGTGGTGGCTCTTGATGCCTTGACCCCAGCCTCAGTCCATTCCTTGTGAAGTTCACCCAAATTCTTGAACTGATTTTGCTTGACAATCCTCATAAGGCTGCAGTTCTCTCGGTTGGTTGTGCATCTTTTTCTTCCACACTTTTTCCTTCCACTCAACTTTCTGTTAACTTGGATACAGCAATCTGTGAACAGCCAGCTTCTTTGGCAATGAATGTTTGTGGCTTACTCTCCTTGTGAGGGGTGTCAATGATTGTCTTCTGGACAACAGATCAGCAGTCTTCCCCATGATTGTGTAGCCTAGTGAACCAAACTGAGAGACCATTTTGAAGGTTCAGGAAACCTTTGCAGGTGTTTTGAGTTGATTAGCTGATTGCCATGTCACCATATTCTAATTTGTTGAGATAGTGAATTGGTGGGTTTTTGTTAAATGTGAACCAAAATTATCACAATTAAAAGAACCAAAGACTTAAACTACTTCAGTCTGTGTGCATTGAATTTATTTAATACACGAGTTTCACAATTTGAGTTGAATTACTGAAATAAATGAACTTTTCCATGACATTCTAATTTATTGAGATGCACCTGTATGTCTTGTTTTAAAGATATTTAGATAATTTTACTGTATAAAAACTAAATAAGTAATTTTGCAGTGGATAGAAGTAAGAAAGCAATCAAAAGGTAAAAGCAAAAAGTCTGTGCAATTAATAGCGGATGAATATTCTTGTATCTCAAGATACAAGTCTACAATTTAAAATTAGCAACCTCAATACAAACTAAAAACAATTATCATAAAAAAAAAAAAATCCAAGTCAAAATGATCAGAGCTTTGATATTCACATTCATTTTATAGTCTATATTGTACTCTTATGTATATGAATACTGTCTTTATGTTGTTTCTAGATTAATTTGAAGATTAAATGTGAAAATATTATAATTATATATATAATATGTGTGTATGTACATATATATATATATATATATATATATATATATATATATATATATATATATATATATATATATATATATACACATATATATATATATATATATATATATATATATATATATATATATATATATATACATATATATACATATATATATATATACATATATATACATATATATATATATACATATATATACATATATATACATATATATATATATATATATATATATATATATATATATATATATATATATATATATATATATATATATATATATATACACACACACAGACATTATACACACACACACATATATACAGTGGGGCAAAAAAGTATTTAGCCAGCCACCAATTGTGCAAGTTCTCCCACTTAAAAAGATGAGAGAGGCCTGTAATTTTCATCATAGGTATACCTCAACTATGAGAGACAAAATGAGAAAAAAAAAAAAAAAAAATCCAGAAAATCACATTGTAGGATTTTTAAAGAATTTATTGGTAAATTCCTCGGGAAAATAAGTATTTGGTCACCTACAAACAAGCAAGATTTCTGGCTCTCACAGACCTGTAACTTCTTCTTTAAGAGGCTCCTCTGTCCTCCACTCGTTACCTGTATTAATGGCATCTGTTTGAATTCGATATCAGTATAAAAGACACCTGTCCACAACCTCAAACAGTCCAACTCCAAACTCCACCATGGCCAAGACCAAAGAGCTGTCAAAGGACACCAGAAACAAAATTGTAGACCTGCACCAGGCTGGGAAGACTGAATCTGCAATAGGTAAGCAGCTTGGTGTGAAGAAATCAACTGTGGGAGCAATTATTAGAAAATGGAAGACATACAAGACCACTGATAATCTCCCTCGATCTGGGGCTCCACGCAAGATCTCACCCCGTGGGGTCAAAATTATCACAAGAACTGTGAGCAAAAATCCCAGAACCACACGGGGGGACCTAGTGAATGACCTGCAGAGAGCTGGGACCAAAGTAACAAAGGCTACCATCAGTAACACACTGCGCCGCCAGGGACTCAAATCCTGCAGTGCCAGACGTGTCCCCCTGCTTAAGCCAGTACATGTCCGGGCCTGACTGAAGTTTGCTAGAGAGCATTTGGATGATCCAGAAGAGGATTGGGAGAATGATGAAACCAAAATAAAACTTTTTGGTAAAAACTCAACTTGTCGTGTTTGGAGGAGAAAGAATGCTGAGTTGCATCCAAAGAACACCATACCTACTGTGAAGCATGGGGGTGGAAACATCATGCTTTGGGGCTGTTTTTCTGCAAAGGGACCAGGACGACTGATCCGTGTAAACGAAAGAATGAATGGGGCCATGTATCGTGAGATTTTGAGTGAAAACCTCCTTCCATCAGCAAGGGCATTGAAGATGAAACGTGGCTGGGTCTTTCAGCATGACAATGATCCCAAACACACCGCCCGGGCAACGAAGGAGTGGCTTCGTAAGAAGCATTTCAAGGTCCTGGAGTGGCCTAGCCAGTCTCCAGATCTCAACCCCATCGGAAATCTTTGGAGGGAGCTGAAAGTCCGTGTTGCCCAGCAACAGCCCCAAAACATTACTGCTCTAGAGGTCAAAATACCAGCAACAGTGTGTGAAAACCTTGTGAAGACTTACAGAAAACGTTTGACCTCTGTCATTTCCAACAAAGGGTATATAACAAAGTATTGAGATGAAATTTTGTTATTGACCAAATACTTATTTTCCACCATAATTTGCAAATTAATTCTTTAAAAATCCTACAATGTGATTTTCTGGATTTTTTTTTTTCTCATTTTGTCTCTCATAGTTGAGGTATACCTATGATGAAAATTACAGGCTTCTCTCATCTTTTTAAGTGGGAGAACTTACACAATTGGTGGCTGACCATATATATATATATATATATATATATATATATATATATATATATATATATATATATATATATATATATATATATATATAAAAAAACACACACACATTCAATAATTATTAATAATAATAAAAAAAGAAAGAAAGAAAGAAAGAAAGAAAGAAAGAAAGAAAGAAAAGAAAAGAAAAGAAAAGAAAAGAAAGACACTTGTTCAATGATTGTGAATCAAATCAAATTTGTTGAAAGGGTCCATTTAAATAGTGAGAGCGTATCCTTTCACCAATGTTATGAGATTTAAAAAATTTTAATAACTAAACCAGAATATATGTCACATGAAAAACTAGGTTTCCAACAAGCTCAAAAAGGCAATTTCTACATGAATGCTTGATTTAGCCCCTCCATCCACCATATGGGCAGGCATAAACAGACCTGATATTTTCATAACCCGGCGTCCGTGAGGTAAGGAGCTATAAGCGACAGACACTAACATAGAGATACAAGTTCTCGACAGCTGCCTCTGATATGACATCTTTCCTGGACCTTGATCTTGTAACAGCAGGACGGTTCCCAAAATAGAGCCAGCAGCTTTCCAACACCAGCGTTCAAAAAGATGAAGAGCGCCAACTCGCGAATGTTCAAGGTTTTTTTGTTTATATTAAGCAAATCCTGAGCTGGGAAATCCAGTTCTGTAATTGTAATTCTACATCATTTGGTTTTAGCGCTAGACGGTCAGTCAAGGTATTAGACTGTCCACAATTTAGATCAGATGACCAGCCGTCACTATATAAATGGTGTGTGGTAATGCCAGACTTCTCAACAAAGCAACAAATTCTTTGCTGATTAAATATCAACCTTTGCCATCACATCAATTAGTCATTAAGACAGCAAATTGCTATAAATTGTCCTTGTACAAAGTCAGAAGTAAAGTAACAAAATCACTTATCGTTTGTTCAAATCCCTCTTAAAAAAGTATTAAACTTAGGCATGTTTGTGCTATATCTTGAATGATGCCTCAAATTATCCGCCAAATGTACCTTTACCTTTTTTTGGCAATCACATTTACTGTTACGGACAATGAAATCCCACTGAATGAGGGACTTGAGCCAAATTTGTACAGACTTATAAATGGGCTCTTTTTGACTTGAGCCAGCAAGTCAGAAGTGCTATAGAAAAAAAAAGTGCTCATTTGCTAAAATATTACAAAGGCGGTGTGTCCGTCGCTGTAAGAATCGAATGCAGGGATAATGACCATCCACCGCAGAAACAGGTGCTCATGCCAGTATTCTGCTGGGGCACCGCGGCTCTGCCAGTCTGCCCAGCGGGCAAGGTGCAAACACATTTACCACTCCCCTGGGCAACATTAGCCCTGCTAGAGGGAGACATGTCAAAGCCTGTGGTGACAGTTAACCTTGGCAGAGACAGGGCATTGTGCCAGCCAGCACACAGCAGAGCTGCAGACTGACACAAGAGGACTTAATGAGGTCTGTCTCAAAGCCAGCAGGGGACAGAGTCAGGTGTCTGCCATACTGGAAACACACTGCATTTACTGGACACACAGCTCCCAAATGCAAAATAATACATCCATGGCATCAAGAATATCACCCAGATAAGAGAGAAACTAAAATTAAAATTACTCAAACATCAATCATACATAAATCTCTCAGCACAATCGACAGGCAATATGAACACAACAGTTAATGCCCAATTTAAGTGAAAAATATTTTAGTCTCACATTTTTAGCCAATGTTATTTTAGTATTATTTATATACTATTATAATATTTATTAATATTTCAAATTAGTTATTATTTGGGTTGGCAAAGTATCTTTTAGTGTTATTTTAGTATTATTTTTTACACTGTTGTAAAATTTATTAGCCTAATACTTCAAATTAGCTTTTATTTTTATATTTTTACTTTTATTTTAATTTTAGTTGAAGTAATTTTGTTATGTGCTTTTAAATTAGCTTGTTTTTTTTAAACTATTTAGCTTTAATTTATTTTTATTTCAATTCAAACTTATTTTCAGTTTATTTTCCAGGCATTTCTTTTAATTTTTTTTCTCGCTATTAACAAACCATTAAATATCACTTTCGCCTCAAACTCCTAATTTGCTGCTTATAGTAAGTAAGGTATTTGTTAAGTTTTAGGTAGGATTAGGGATGTAGAATATGGTCATGCAGAATATGTGATTCATACTTATAAACAGCCAATATGTTAATAATAGGCATGCTAATAAGCAACTAGTTAATAGTGAAAATTGGTCCCTATACTAAAGTGTTACCAGTTTTTCATCTAATATTTTATATTTTCTTTTATTTAAGCTTTATTTCATTTAACAAATAACATTTAACAATACCAAAACTGTGATTTTAAGCATTTTAAAAAGCCATGTAAAAATATTTACTCAAACATAGAAAACAGCGATAACAGCATTTACCTGTTGTCTGCAGCGTTTTGTTCTTTTCTCAGCCTTGATGGTATGTAACACTGCAAGCTGTCATAGGAGATTTAGTCAGATTTTCAAGCTCTTTCAATTGCGTAAATTGTGCGTTTACATTCCATCTCTGTTATCACAAAGCCCATGACACAACAAAACACAACAAACAACTAAAATAGCTCAGATCATGGCATCCTCCACTAGTACTAGTCACTCTCACTAGTTGTTGACATTTGTAAACATCGCTGTCAGCTGCTTAAAAGTTCCTGCTGCCGATGCGAATGCAACCAGGAAAACGGCCCTAGTGAGAAATGAGTTCTCTATACGAATCACCATGCTGGCTAGTTCCCAGAACTAAGTTCCTAGGACTATGTGGTGCGAAAGCCCCTAATGTCACACATACTGTACTAAGTCATTCCATTAAGCATTATGAAGGTTGTAGCTGAATTGGCAGCAATAGTACAATATAAAAATATTGACTTTAGGTCATCGCACCACTCTCAATGTTTTATGGAAGTGGGTGTCAGATTGTTGCAGTTCCTGCTAATAGTTAAATAGTTATTTCCTGCTAATAGTTAAACGTCGGCTCTTGAATCAGCAGCACCACGCATGCATCGTCATACTCTCATGAACTAGCTTTGAAGACTAACATGGAAGAAAGGATATTGTTCAATAAAGATATTGTTGAATATTTTGGGTTTTTTTGCGCACAAAAAGTCTTCCCGTAGCTTCATAAAATTCCGGTTAAACCATTGATTTCACATGGATTATTTTAATGATGTCCTTACTACATTTCTTGGTCTTGAATGTGGCAGTTGCGTTGCTGTCTACACAGGGTCAGAAAGCTCTCAGATTTCATTAAAATCTTAATTTGTGTTCTGAAGATGAACAAAGGTCTTACGGGCTTGGATTGACATAAGGGGGAGTAATTAATGACAGAATTTTCATTTTTGGGTGAACTATCCCTTTAAGTTGAAATCTTGTGAAGCTTATTACATCACTTAACATCTAATCTCATTGTTGGTCTGTTTTGAAAAAAGTTTGTGTTCTTGTGAAAAAATGTTGCCCTGTAGCCCCACCACACAATAGAACAACAGGGCTGATCAGATTTCCAGTGTAAATGACATGCTCACAATGATGCTGAAACAGTTATTCACTGCTGAACCAGGAATGAGACACTAGTAGTCTTTAAAGACCTACTTTAAAGATCTAACTTTTCTTCACCCTGTATAGGATTTCAGAATCCTTTTTTATGATGGGTGTCACGAATTCAGCCTCTGTGGCTCCCTCTGATCGTCACCAGAGGGAACCGTCACCTGAGTATTAACTGTCACGAACTCCAATTCCCATAATACCCCGTACCTGTGGCTGATTACCTGCACAGGTGTTTCATATTGACTCTGGTCCATTTAAGCTGTTCTCCCAGTCACCTCATTGCGAAGTCTTGTCTTGCCATGCAAACATTTCCGAGCGGTTCTCGTGTATGACTCCCCGTGTATGACCTGGACTATTTACTGGACTCTGATTCTCTGCCGCCTGCCTACTCTGATTCAACCTGCCTTGTTATTTGATTATCCTGGGTGTTTGCCGCCAGCCCTGATCTTCAGGGAAGAAGCTCGTGATTGAATTCTGCCTGTTTGACTTGCATTCTGTTTTAATAAAGCTGCACATGGATCCTAACGCCACTGACTGCTCGTTACAATGGGTATGGAGATCTTCAAAGTTTGCTAATCAACTTCCAACTATAGATTTTACCGAGTTTTTCCATTAGGAAACAGCCAACATTTTTGAGCTTATGTTTTTTTTTTTCCATTTTCTTTTGCAATCCCTCGCAAATGTAGGTTGGCTGCACTCAGTGAAGTCTGAAAAAGAAAAAAAAAAAAATTGTCAATTTATGTGTCAAAATAGCACTTAGCATACACTGATAACAGATATAAAGGTGATGATCCCTCATTTTTTGGCAGTTTTGTGAGGAAAGGTGGTGATATTTCTCTGTCAGCTCAGGAAGTTGCTATTATCTCCTAACTACTGATAGTTAATGGAGGAAAAGAGGGATGTGCTCTAATTTGCACATAGCGAGAGGTCTGTTCTTTAGATGGGTGAGAGTGCAGCATTTGGCCCACCTGAGATGATTTAAAAAGTAGAGAAAAGCTTTTAACATAGTCAAGGTGAATGTTACTAAAAATACACAATGTTACAAAAAATGATTAACTGCACCATAAATGATGTAGACTGACAAATGTCTTAAGACAAATACAAATGACCCAAAACAGCATTAATTGACAATATATCAAACCAACTGGCATCTGCAATTAATTTAATTCATGCAGACTATCAGCGTTTTGATGCCAAGGACCAAATATGATGATCTCCCAAAAACATAAAGAAGCTATATATTTTCATGCATAAAAACTAATTCATACTGCGTAAGAGAGGTAAGAAATGTGGTATTATAAAGACAACTAATTTAAATGTTTTGCTTTTACATTGTCATTATACTAAATTGAATTGTTGAAAAATCATTTGCAATATTTTTGGAATCTGTTTTTTTATTTATTTTTTATTTAATTTTATTGGGTTGCCAAAGTATTTTTGTGTGTGTGTGTGTGTGTGTGTGCGCGCGTGCGTGCGTGATTTTAGTATAATCTTTTTCAATATTGTAGTATTTCAAATTAGTTTTTATTTTTAAATTTTTGCTTTTATATTAATTTCAGTTTAAGTAATTTTGTTATGTGCTTTTTGTCATTTACAGTAGCTTTTTTTTTTAACAATTTAACTTTAATTTATTTTTATTTCAATTTTAGTAAATTTAGTGTTTCAATTCAAACTTATTTTCAGTTTATTTTCCAGGAAGTTTTTTGATCTATTATTTATATTTACTTTTATTTCAACTTTATTTCAATTAACAAATAACATTATTTAACAATACCAACACTGGTATTTTTTCCATTCGTTTTCTCAATAAGCATTCCAAAAACTACTATCACTATATACACTTTTTGGAGTGCTGGCAATAGAATAATTGCAATTGAATTTCATGATTTCTGTCTTCATAATAATAATAATAATAATAATAATAATAAACTTTATATTTCTTTAAAAGCAACTTTTATATAAATAGACATTTATACCAAAAAACAAGAATGTAAAAGAACAGAAAAGCAGCATTAAATATGCATAATTAAAATAGTATATTAAAATCAAATAAAAGCTTTTCTCTAAAACTTTATTTTGATAGCCCAGTTTAGGGATTCTACTAACCATAAGTAACTTTGCAACTACACTTCTTAAACTTATTTTACCAACCTTAACCCTTAAATGACAGTCTACTAATATTCTAATGAGTCTTAAAATGTCTTAAAATATTATGTAAATGTAAAAGTCTGGGACCGCAATCTACATTTTACCACCCCTTTGCAACACAGTTCGAAAACTTTAAGTTTGCTCTATATGATGTATCACTGACTGCATAAGGCAGTCAGGTCACATTAATTACAACCAATTACAAACAACTAATTACAAACCAAAGTGCTCTAGTGATCAACACATCAGAGATTCAAAGTCGCAAGTTAAAATATTTAATCACATCAGTCGGTTTACTTTCACTCAATAGGAAGCAATTCTGGACTGAAACCTGGATTCTTTAAAAACCTATCATAATCCACATTGCATCTACACCATGCTTTAGTAGAAAACTCGATGATAGACATATATCAGCAGCGTGTATTAGCTATTAATAAAGCTCACACGCGTGTGCGGTTGCCAGGTTTCATTTAGTGCAGTGTTCCGTTCCATTAATCCGTACGGTAATGATATTATTCACATCAGCACAATACCTCTATTGAGTGCCGTGCCAAGCCATCCACATCTGTTCTCTGTTTTCACCTGTGGAGGTAAATCTGAGCCCAGCACAGCCCAGCCCAGGCCCCATATGTTGAAAATGACTAAAGGGACGAGTGCTGATTTTGGACAGGCTTCCCAATCTTCGTATTGTCTTACCGGAGGTGTATTGGCCCTTTTGTGCATGCTGTTGTAGTGTCATGTGACCTCTGAGTGGATTAGAGGCATGATGGCTGGCTCAGATTTATGGAAACACTCACAGACACGGCAAGGAAAAGGGTTATGGGACTGATAGAGTCTGTTACTGATGAAGTGAGTGGTGAAGAGGAAGAGAAAGAGAGAAAATGCTGAAAAAGAGAAAGTTAAAAGAAAAAAAAAATATTCAGCTTGAACTTTAAAAAAAAATAAATACTATATAAAAGAACTGGTAATATAATGTAATAATATAATATAATATCATATCATATAAAATAGTGCTGTCAAACGATTAATAGCGATTAATTGTATCCAAAATAAAAGCTTTTGTTTACACATTTTATGTGTGTGTACTGTGTATATTTATTATGTATATATAAATACACACCCATGCATGTATACATAAGAAAAATGTTATATTTTAAATATATTTATATATAATATAAATTATATGAATATAAATATATACACGTAAATACATGTAAATATTTTCAAAATATATGCTGCATGTGTGTGAATTTATATATACACATAAATATACACAGATATATTATGCAAATAAAACCTTTTATTTAGAATGTGATTAATCGTTTAACAGAACCTAATATAATATAATATAATATAATATAATATAATATAATATAATAAATAGCTGAAGGATGCAGAAAAAAGAGAAACCGTTAAAAGAAATAATATATATTCAGAGCTATAATTCATAAGTGCTCAATACCTTGAAAATAAAGGCTAGAGCTATTATAATATGAGTCTTGTACCCTAACAAAGAAACAACAAACACCAAATATTTTTAAATCTCATTTCAGTTTGTCAACAATATTGTTTTGTGCATTTAATGTCCCTTGGGACCAAAATGAGCAGAGAAAAAAATAACTACAAGTTTAAGATTGCACATATGAAACATGAACAAAAAGTGAAGACGAGAAATCAGATTTCAAACAACAATAGGTGGCGAGGATAGGGGGGTTGAGGGGAGCAAAGAAACAGCGAGAATACAGAGACCCCCAGGGACGTCCCGTGTGCATATCTCAAACTAAACCTTGAATGAAACCAGCTTCAGTCGCCACAAATTAATTCGGGACTTTGGGAATAAACCACTATGGGCCTACAGAAGAAAAATTAACAACCAAGTTTTTCTTTCACACAATATTAGTTTTATACTAATATAGAGAGTTGCTGAAAACAAGTGCTGGGTAAGTCTATTAAAAATTCCTCTGTTGTAATAGAGTATGTTTTGGCAGAGGTTTCCATTGACCAGAGCCAATACAGAGAGCTGGCTGCCACACCATCCCAAAAAGAATACAGAAGTCAACAGCACTGGCCAAGGTACAGGGCCATAAACATTTACTGCTGGAGCTGATCCTGAGACCTCCTTATGATCATCTGATGTCTTCATGAGAGTGAGAGTGAGAGTGAGTGAGTGAGTGAGTGAGTGAGTGAGTGAGTGAGTGAGTGAGTGAGTGAGAGAGAGAGAGAGAGAGAATGAATATATTCCATTCCATGAGATGCATTAAACATTACATTACAGCAGGGTTTCCCAAATGGTATATAAGTGGTAGGTTCATTTAGAAAGGAAAATTACATAATTACAACCACTTTATTTTTGGAATCTAATAATGTAATCCAGATTACATGTAACCACATGTTGTCAATATACCTTCATATCCACTTAAGAAAAATACTCTTACGCAACCAATTTTAACGGCTATTAAAGCCACTACAAATTCTGATCTGAAAATCTGAGTAATAACAAAGGGTTCAATGCTGAAACGACCAGATCAGAATGCAGGGTGTTCCCAAATGTTTGTCAGAGACTATAAAGGAAACTGCATTCCTCTTTCAGCGTTTATTCATATAAGGACAAAGCACATTCCATGACAACTGCAAATAACAGATGCAATTATTTCTTGCCTGATCCGGATGCAACACTCCACAAAGTATGTTTTGGAAAACAGAAACACTTTCCCCTCACCTTAAAGGAAGTTCAATAAATTAACTGCCACTTTAGGTGTGGTTTAGAATAATTATATCAGGAAAATTTATTAGCAATGTTTCAAGGGAAATAAATAGAAAGGAATGTCTATAACTAACAAGAACAAGAGTTTCCCCTCAGGCAACTTCCCATCTGCAGCACTGCTCAAAAGCACTGGATAAGAGAGAGCGTTTATTAATCAAAATGTCAGTCAAGCAAAACAAAAGATACAAATACACAGTATCCTCTGCATAAGAGTGATTTCTTTGGTGTTATACAAATATTGTCATATGAAATCAACACTGAACTGTACTGATTTGTACTATTTGATCAGATCGACTGCAGAATTTATTTGCATTGGATCCACAAATTACATACCTTCTGACGGACATAATTCTGGATGTAAACTACACGTACATTGTTTCCAACATATCAACAATACATCAAACTCAATCAGCTAATCAAAATATTCATTGATTAGATATATTCTGTTTCTAAAACTGAGGACTGCCAAGTATTTCCCACTTATATATACCCTGAAATGCACATTGTCATGTGAAAAACTACCAAACCTGAAAAGGCCAAGGTCTATGTGCTGGGAACTCTAGACTTAGACAAATGACAGCTCAATGAGTCCAACTGATCAAACCAGAAGATGGGATGCTGCGTGAAAAAACAGAATAGACTCTATCCTGTCCAGATTACTACGACAGGCCATCCATCAGGGCCGAGAGACTTCTCTGAATGCATGGTCACTTCAAGAATGCAGCTACTGAAGAACCAGTTAGTGTGGAGACAGAGGGCCCGAGGTGAGGGGTCGACAGGGGGTATGAGAGGGTGAAGAGGGGGGACAGGACACAAACAATGAGGGGAAAAAGGAGGTCTTAAGAGTGAAGGACAAGGATGAGGAAAGACAATGAAGGAGAGGAGGGCTATTTGGGCCACCGAGGACGCGGCTATCGTAGTGACATTCCACAGTGACACCCACAAGGGTGAGAGGAGGTCTTGGGTCTGGCCTAACATTGTAAATTTTTTCGGTTTGCACAATTTTCATTTGCATCTTTGTCAATGCCCGTGTTAGCATTCTTTGAATATTTTCAACAAAAGCGACAAGTTATTTCTATTCAGTTAGAGAAGTCAGATTATCACAAAGAGTAAGATTTTTACACATACTTGAAAGCTAGTTTATTCATTCATTCATTTATTGCAACCATCCAAAAATAAATAACTCAAACCTAAATATTAATATATTTAAATAAATATATTATATAAATTTTCAAATCTTGACAGCACTATCACAATTTTATTCTGTCAAATGCCATGCTGATTGTTTAATCTATGGACTGAGTTAGAGTACATTGAGTAGCGGTGCTTAAATGGGTGATAAAAGTCATTTCCTCTCCTTTTCCAGTGCATGATCAATGAAAAAGAAAGAGACAAACAAAGTCAAAAATAAAAGACCATGGCACTTAAAGTTGCACTCAAGGGCATTGTGTTGGTGATGGCAATGCAAACTTTGACTTCATGTATGAAAACACCAATGATATAATCAAATATTTAAGATTTGGGGCAACTAATGCTGGGTACACACTAAAAGATTTTTAAAATCTTATAAGATATTCAAAATGTGAGAGACCACAAACATGAGGGGAAAAAAATCCTAGATGTAACCGCTTTGCTCCTATAGTGTGTGGTGTCCTCAGGGTTCCCCCCACACATCAGGATTTCTGATTCGCGATCTGGGTGCCTCCGACGTTCTTCCAAGCAGATTCAGTCACTCTTAACACACCTCACACCACAGGAAATCTGATAAGATAATCTTTAGAACCACCAAGATAATCAGGACATTACCTAGGATTGTCGGAAGGGGAGAAATCGTCCCAAAATCAGCCTGATTATCTTGTGGTGTGTACCTAGCATAAATGGCATTGAAAAACCCATATTGATCAACCACTAATCTAAATTTTTGAATATCTATTGTGGCTATACAGCCAGAGGAACCACAATAGGTGTCATCAGATGAAACCATAGAATAATAGGTTATGATATTAAAGGGGTTCATGAACTGAGAAATCTAAATTCCCTTGATCTTTTGACATTTATGAGGTCATTGTACTATAAAAAAAAACATCAAAAACAAGTTTCAGAACTCATTTAGTCTAAAAGCTTATATTGAAGCCAGTCTGCCAAAATGATAGATTGTGGAATGCCTCTGCAGAAGAAGAAAATCGCCCGCTTCTACATCACTGCCTGTTTAGCCCCGCCCACCGATTCTACATCACTGCCTGTTTAGCCCTGCCCACCAGTTCACACATATAGTGGGTAAATAATGAGAGGCCAATGCAGTTCTACGCAGAAATCAAACAATAAAGATGGTTCCGAAGACAACAGGACTGTACAGTGCCAAGTTGTGGAAAAACACAGTCTTTGCATTGCTTTCCTTCTGATCCCAACATTAGGAAAGAGTGGATGAACTTAATGAAGTTTAATAAAGTTCCAGACCATGTCAGTAAGAACTTGGTCCTTTGTTCAATTAATTTGACTGCGGATTTGTTTACAAACAAGACAATTCGACACAGGATTGAAGCGACCCCAATAACATGATATTTAGCCCCTGGAAAGCGAATTTTACCAGGGAAACCCCGTCAAAAAACATGTATATTACCCCCCGGAACGCGGGGGACCCCCTAGAAACTGAGTAGCAATTGGGCTGGATTTGTTGTGAAAATTAGTTTTTTTGATGTAAAAATCTTGATAACATAAGTGGACCTCAGAGAACAGTACAAAATAATTTAAAAAAGGCAGCTCATGACCCCTTTAATAGAATTGCTTTGATCCTGTGTTGCAGTTTCTGTGAATAGACATGCACACCACAAACACGAATTTCACTTTTACTGCCTTTACACACCCAATATTACATTGAGATGACTGCAGCCGCATTTCACTGGATGCATCAATCATCACATTCTCATATCATAAACATCTTATCAAAAGCTTCAGGGAAACATTTAAATGACTCTTGAACGATTTTTAGAAAGATACAAACACTTTCTACAGCTTTAATTGCTATTCTTTCCTTCTTAAATGAGTTTTATTTTCCATTCATGGTCAAATTCTTTGCTAATTATATAGCCAACAAGGCAATCTTTCATCCAGCACTCTTTGACAGAAATGACAGCATAAAGGTGTAATTTGGAAAAAGCTCAACTTCTGTCAGAGAGAATTGGCTGGGTAGAAACCTGCACTATTAATCTGCTGAAACTAATGAATGGCCCATTAAACGCTCTCAGAATTTGACATGGAAACCAGGAATATTAACAAGAACAAAAAGTGCATCACGTATTATTAACTCTGATAACAACGAATACGGCTATATGCATTCAACACGTATAGGTTTCCTTCCCTCTTATTCTCTTCTCTGTCAAAACAGTGTCATGTTGAACAGTAAATGTTGAACAGCAGTCAGGTGGCTGCAATGCAGGTCAAATGTATATTTTCTTTCTTCACTGTGGTCCCTAGAACCAGGGACGCTGCAGTGACTGCTGCATCTGTTACCAATCCAGATAATTAACCATTATTTCAATTTGCAAAAAGCGCTTTTATGCCACATGACTGCAGAAAAGCAGCAGAAGCGAACAACGCAGAGGTGTTTTCTGAAAAAGCAAAAAGCTGTGCTGGGTAATGTTTGATCAACAGAGCGCAGCACTTTTGGGGGAAAATTTGCCAACTGTAACAACAGCCGAACGACCGCTTGATCACCATTTAATTGTTTAACAGGCACTAAACAAACAACTTGTCTTTCAGTGTTGATAATTATGGCAGCATTCCTAGAGAACATCATACAGAACATACCTTAATACAGATGAGTTTTCAAGTATTTATTAATTAGAAACTAGGATTTTGTTGATTTTGAAAATAAGCTCAGTTCCAATTGATAAAGTTAATTTGATATTTCTCTTCCACAAATATACCATGGTATATGGTGCGGACCTCTGAATCTCTGAAGTATCTTATTTAACCTTAAGACAAAACAGTTCAAAAACATGTCCACATATTTTACTCAAAAAGAATTAAGCATTATGTTTCTTGAAGAAAATGTCAATAAATAAATTAATTTAAAAATAAAATAATCTCATTCCTTTACTGTAATTTGCAAAAAGTAAAAATAAAAAGTAATTAAAATTAGTTCTACCATCAATCTATTATTTATTATACCTATATTTTAGTTCATGCAACTTTTTATTATTTAATTATAGTCATTTAGTTTTGTTTTTTTAACAGTAGTTAAAAAAAAAACTGACACCAGATACATTGTGTAAATAGGAACTTGCATGGAGTGTTTAATTGTTATTATAAAATAATGTACAAAAAAAAAAAAAAAAAAAGTTGAAATGACACCTGAAAATGTTTGAAGGCCACAACTTGTCAGAATTCTTTCTGTTTCACCTTTACGAGCTACAGAAGAAAAAAAAAAAAAAAAAAAAAAAAAAAAAAAAAAATCCAGCTATTGTCATTTTGTAGCGTCCGCAATAGCAACATGACAAAGAACTTCAAATTCTTCGGATGCTTCCAACACTTGATAAGTCACCAAAACAAAGACTCAAGAATTCCAGAACAGAACCACAGGCTGTTTCTATTGTCCTTATTTTCTAAAACTCTGCGAACATGGGGGTCATCTATTCACAAATATAGTGTCTAAAACCACTCCCTATGACCCAGTATAAGTTTAGAGAGAAGAGAGAGTGCAGGAGAGACTTCATTGATCAATGAAGTCAACTGACGGGGAGAAGATGACTATGCAGGATTGAAGGAATAAACTGAAAAGAAATGGTCCTGCTTTGCTGCTAAATGGACAACTGATTTTGTCATTGACAAATTCAAAACAGACAAATAGCTAATGAATACATGCTTACATGATGGTTCCCACATCTTCATGATTCACTTACTTGAAGAGGTGACATACAAGTTCAAACTCCCATAAACTAATGCTTTGTTACGATTTTAAATAATGTAGACATCCTGTTCAAATAATCACAACTGCTCACCCTACATCTTCAGCGCATAAAAAAAAATACATAAATCCAACAAGGCCTTAGAAAATGAGCTACAAGAGAATCTGCCCTCACCGCTGCTTTCCTGATAAATACTCAATCTATATGTAAATATAAGGTACTTTTGAAATATCTGGAAGGAATGAAAATGTATTTCCTTTTCCCATTTGATCAGTGCCCCCAGAGCCAAACCTATGACTTTTAATGAAAAGTGTTGGGCAGATAGAAAGAGTGAAGCAGCGATAGAAAGGCATGAACGCACACGCTAAACGTGTGCGTTCGTGAGCGGAAACGGCTACAGGTCGCTAAGCGACCTTGAGAAAGTTATCAATTCTAAACCCAAATGGGTTTGTTGTATGTGAAAGACTCAGGAGCTTTCCTACAAAAATTGGAACAAAAAAAATTAAGTGCTTGGTGAACACTGTTGAATTCAAAGGTAAGAAATGTTGAAAGGTTCAGTAAATATCTACATCACAGGTAGATGCAAGCACACTGACTCCAAAAGTTACATATCTAAAGTCCTTAAAGCAACATATCTAAAGTCCTTCAAGATATTTCATACACATGACTTGCAAGTAAGTCTTAAATCTATAAGAAAAGCTGCACAATCTAAGTGAAAATCTGAATTTAGGTTCCAAAAATTCATGCATATATTCATCTTTTTTTCTTAGTTCTCACATTCACACCATGTTGTAAGTTGGGACTCAGCTGGGAGGCAAGTTTTCCCATTGCTTTTGCTTCAAACCAG